>JAVDOI010000003.1:31305050-31860608 GCA_032191485.1 Leptoclinus maculatus | reverse complement strand
GAGAGAGAGAGAGAGAGAGAGAGAGAGAGAGAGAGAGAGAGAGAGAGAGAGAGAGAGAGAGAGAGAGAGAGAGAGAGAGAGAGGATTGGAAAAGGGTGAAATAGGGGGAAGCATTACAAGGAGACAGACGGCTGATGCTCAGAAGGAGGTTACAGTTCAGGAGAAGAGCGATTTTCTTTTGGTACTGTAAATAATAGCCCCTGCTTGAGTTGGACGGCTTTCACGGCTCCTTTTGTGTGCAGTGACATCTTAGGTTCCCTAAAGAGAGGAGAGAGCTCGGCTTCCTGGGTTTTCACTGGCATGGGAAAGGCAGAGTATTAGCCCAATATGAATATGAGAGAAATAAAGCCTCCACAGGTCAAAGGGAACTGGCCAACACACACACTCCTGGCTCTTTATCCCACTGAAACCCACATAAGCAGACACACACACACACACACACACACACACACACATCAGCACTGCTTTATCTTAGTCTGAGCATTAATGTGTTTTGGCTCCTATTTCTAACAGCAGCCCAGCGGTTGAGTTGTGGCCTCTCCTCTGTTTCTAACTGTAGTGTAAATCTTTTTTATCTTAATGCCGAACACATGCACTCACTACGATGTCCCATTCATATGTATGCTAGTGGAGGTAGTATCGGTTACACTTTTCAGACCACACCCAGTTTGAGCTGCCCACATGAAGCACACTTTGTCAAAAGTGTCAACTTGTCTCTCACTTTCAATACACTCCATCTGGTCCATGCTGGTAGCTAGACGTTTTATTGTTGAAAATTACATTTATTATTATTACATTTATGTCCACCCTGCCAGATTTTTGGCACAAATAATATTCACATATGGCCTCGGGTGTTGGGCAGGAACACATTACTTACTAACTCATTATAATAATGTGATTACTTCTTTCCAACAAGAATGAAGGATTACAACTTCAGTATTTACGTTACAGTTACTAATCTCCGTAACGCTTTGACAATTTGGGGTTTGACTTGTTTGCTGTTTTTACAAGGACTTTGATGGAGGGTTTGTATCAGTTTCTTCTCTGTTCACTTAGAGGACTGACCGATGCAGGAAGCATTAGCCTGGTGCAGGTTTGGCGAGGTGGCTAGCCTTTACCAAAAGAGTTTACCGAAGAGTTGAAGTCAAACAAGTCCCTGTACTTTTAGGGCGTATTCAATTTTTCCTCTTCCTTGTGATCTAGCAACGCAGGTGAAAGTGGAGGATAGGATAAGATAAGATAATCCTTTTATTAGTCCTCTACAGCGAGTTATCTCACTACAGCTCCGAAACTCTTTCTTATTCGCCAAGGAATTGATTCAAACGTGTCGGTGTGGAGGCTTTGCCGTTATTTAAAGGCACATTTAATTGAGCTGGACAAAGTAGTGTCACCAGCTAATCCTTTTGTTGGTGAGTAATTTGATACTTTTTCAATGACTCATATGTAATGAGTAATTGATTAGCGATATGAGTTGAACCCGAATGACGTCAGAGAAACAAAGATCACGTCAAGAGAATAAACAAAACTAGAAATAAGTTTCACTCGTTAACATTTCCTGTGCTGTCAATTTCGAGCCACCAGGAAACCTCTGGGCGGAGGAGATAAAAACGTAATTTTTGGTGACGCTGTGATGACAAAACCATCACATGAGTATGATTCACCTGCCCGATGATATCACATCCTGTTTGATTCCTTCATCAGTAAACAAGACCAGCCGGAAAAATGGTGGTGGGGAAGAGCGAAGGGGGTTTTCCTTCTGCTGTTAGTTGGGGAGGACTGAGCTGCTATCTAAATCACATTTCCACTTTTATTCTGGTTTCCTTTTGGGGAAAACATCTATCTGTCAACACTTAAATGATCCCATAGTATCCAGCAGTCGCTTCAGACAAAAATATATTCACCCCTTTCCTTTTTCCGTTTCATGCAGTTATTTTCATCTGATTTTCAGGCTTTTTTGGAGAGGCAACTCCTGTTTATTTGTAATGGGATATGACCCATTTCCTCTTCGTGATGACAGAGTTTAATGTAGCGTATGACTTCAGTGCAGGCAGGATTTTTGTAAGGCGGCGCCTAAGAAAATCATTAGCAATCAGTCTTCATATTAATTTCGCAATTAGTCGATTCATAAATTGGTCAGAATGCAACTTGTCTTATTTAAATGATTCTTTTGAATTTCAGAGCAGATCTTTCTCAGATAAATGGATAACAAACTGACCTTAAATTTGCCTCAAATAGCTTTCATGTAACCTCTGAGGGTTTTACTTGTGTCCAGAGCTCTGCTAAATCGGCCTATACGCTGTTCGTCTACTGTTTATATCCTCACTACCTAGATTACCTAGTCACAGGATAAACAAGACATTAAGCAATACCTCAGCCATTAAGTGTTGTCATAACCATACTATCGCATTTTAGATATCTCAAAACAATCACAGGAAACAGTTGAAAAGTCAATTTAGGTCATTTTTTCTGTGTTGGACAAGCTACCTGACAAACTCCACCCGTCTTATCCTCGAAGCAGAATAAAAACAATGATAAGAGCGTCCAGTTGGCAGCAGGCTATCCGCTTGTTCTTCCTCAGACACGGTGCTATCGTCTGTCATTGTCGCCGTGTGTTTTAAAGTGCAAGGTGTGGTGTTGGTTTACAAAGGATCGGGACTGTGTTTGTGGTTTTTATCCAGGTTAGGGTAATTGCAGCAAGTTGCTGACCCACATCAGCCCTGTTTGTGTGGTTACTGGTCACTGCAACAGTAGGTCACAGAAAGCAGGGGTTTAAAAAGCTCCTCAAGTTGATTGACGTATGCTAAAAGTCAGTGCATGCTCCATTGTTTGTGTGTTTTTAAGAAGATCTAGGTCATTCATTTTCAGAGTTGAGTACATCTTAGTGGGTTTCTTATCAAAGGTCAATGTTTGCCACCGTCTGAGATCACACAGTAACCCGTGCAGTTTTGTTTTCCCTGGAAAAATAACTTAAGACCGGGGAAAACTAGGAAGTGAGAAAGTGTGTGGTGCTGAGAGGGCCAGGAGCTGCTTCATCAATCCCAGGAAGCCTTGCAACCAGGAGGCAGGAACAACTGCCACTGGCTCCGAGAAAGGGGGACTTTCCTCCATCCTGCTCTGTTAGGAAGCAGAACAATGACCAAATTACTCACACGTACAATGACCACTGGCTTGGATATTTTCTGTGTGTGCTCATACAGACCAGCTCACAGCAGGTTGCTCTTTGAGCTCTTAGTTTTTGGGTAGTCTAACCCTTTGCCCTGACCCCCATCCCTTATATCCAAGAAGCTGTCATATTGAAGATGTCACTAGGGAGTCAAGGCCAGGATAAAAAGGCAAAAGAGGCTCTAAAAATGATGCTGTGTGTAATGTGACCTACTTGTCGTGTTTTTTTTTTGGGGATGGACGAGACGGCCCGTCCTTGCGCTGCCCTCTTTTCCTCTCCTTCTGCATCAGCTTTCGGTCACACATGCCCCCACACCTCCCTCCTGTTAATCACTATTATCTCACATTAATTCTTGATCGCTGTCTCCCCCCCCCCCCCCCCCCTTCTCTCCCCCCGTCACAGTTTCAGCGACAGCTCGCTCTCGCTTTTTTTTTTTTTCCAGTGTTGATTTCACTTGTGTCACTTGCGTCGCCTGCAGTGCTGGCCGCTCTCCAGTTCTTGCGGATAACCCGCTCCGCAAAGTGAGCGAGGAGAGAGAGCGAGGGCCCAGTTGGAAAGAGGGAAAGAGGCTAGTCTTGCAGCAGTAATTGGTCAGGAAGTGGGCTGCTTGGATGTGCGAGCTCTTCTCTCTCTCTCTCTCTCTCTCTCTCTCTCTCCCTCTCCCTCTCCCTCTCCCTCTCCCAGTGGGCAGGTCAGTTCAGTTGTGTTTAGCTTCCATCTGTTCCTCTCTCTCTCTCTCCCTCTTTCCTCTGTGTCCCTCTTTCTCTCTGAACTGATCTCATAGAGGGGTGGACCCGCTTCGACACGAGCCCCACCGCTCTGAAGCCAGTCAGCGTTTCTATGACTGTACGTTTTAGTGTGAAACTTTTTTGAGTGCCTGGCTAAGGATGTAACCCGTGATGAGAGGACACTGGGATACCAGCGGCTGAGAACAGGCTAATCGTGGGGATGGTCTCTCTGAGGTGAGTTGTCATTGTCATTTGTGTGGCGCTGTAAACTGCCAGAACACAGAGATGGGCCTCTGGGTTTTTGATGTGCAATCTTTAATTTACTGTAAAATGGTTCTGCTCTCACAACATGCTCAGTCGACACAGTGCAGAGTTTTTTTTTTTTTTTTTTCCTTCTTAACAGCCCGGCTCTTTATTTAATCATAATTGCAGAGGTCGACCCCACCAAAGCCGGTCTGACCTCCAATTACTCGGTCCAAAGTCTCAATTTGGCGTGACTCTAATGGCACCTTTGCCCACTTGTCTGATTAGGAACCATGCTGCTGTAATTTGACAATCATTTAGGCTTAAGCTTGTGAGTCAATGCTGGATGGACATATAATAATACTTTCACCTTTTGTGTTTCTGAGATGATGATCAACATGCTGTTTGTACGTGTGTTTATGTTTGAAGACCCATCTATAGATTGTAAGGGACACTTGATTTAACAATGTTTTTAGTGCAATTTTAACATGCGTAGTGGTTAGAAAAAATGTAAATAGCACAAGTCTTAGAAGTATCATAGCTTTTGCAGCCTTATCTCCACAGGGAACATTGGATACAACAGAAATCTAATTTGTCAGCTTTTACCTGAAACATGTTTTATTTCATAGTGTAATGTTAAAGTGTTTTGGTTTGTGTGTGTGTGTGTGTGTGTGTGTGTGTGTGTGTGTGTGTGCGCGTTCACACACACGTGTGTTCTCCTTTGTGGTGTGTCCTCATTCTGGGAGCTCTAACTGGAGCACCCAGCTTCTGAGGGACACGGACGGACAAAATGGGATGGACTCATTCGTTGTGACTCATGTCATAAATCTTAATCATTAAGATTTATGACGGGATGTTTTTTGTCATCTGCTTGCTGGTCGTCTGACTTTTTATTTTTTTTACGGTGGTTTCTTGTACTGGATGCTGGCTGTACGATAGATCAGACTTTATATATATATTTTGGTCCAAGGTCTCCCTTGTAGGCTACGCCATGTATCAAATGGTTGCATTTGGATCATTTCCCAGTATTTCTAAGAATAAAACTGGTTCAGACATTATGGATGATAACATTATGTTATAGTGCTCATGAATACAGGGATGAACGTATATCTCCTCCTTAGATATATATATTTAAACTGTTAACAGAACCGTGTTGTTTTTGGTTACTTCAGAAACCTAAATATAAGAGCCATATGCAGCACATCTTAATATGTGTGCATATTAGTGAATCCTTTGTAAATCTATTATCTTGCTCTTAAAAAGACCATGCCATAAGTGTGCATATTTACTACATATTAAGAAAGGTATTTTGTATTCTCATAGTATTGCTAATGTAGTAAAAGTACCGTACATGCCACTGTATTATTTTAGTGTGTCACGTGTTTCCCTAATGGGAGAAAAGTCCCCATGTCTGCGCTCTGCTGGTCTCCTTTCCTGGAGCGGGACCCTCGTCCTGCATTTTAATCTGAGGCCAAACACAGCTTCCTCCGTATATCCGCCACATATGCTCACTCAACACACAACAACACACACAGCACAATACCTGATTTCAGTTTTCAGATGTACTGTATACTACACAGACTCAATAGAAAGAACATTGACAATGTATTGCTATATATATATATATACTGTAGTGTTGATAAGTAGAGCAATATCTATCTACAATCCCCACAGCCAAATATATTCACTTATTAAAAAATGAAAGTTCTAGTTCCTTGTTGTAAACCACCTGTTTCTCTCCTCTCCTGGTGATTTCCTTCTCGTCTGTTAATGTGAATACCAATCTGCTGCATAGTTGAATACTGACATTATCTCCCATCGTAAATTCTTTTCTGCTATGGCCGTGGTGCCACCCTGCTCTATCATTAGCTGCGGCTGTTGACCTTGTTTGTTGTTGACATAGCAGCTGTAGTTATTTCTGTGTCACTGTTGTTTAGTCTGCTGAAACGGCGAAGACGCTCCTTGTTTTCCTGGACATTCCTCCGGCCAATTTTGAGGGATTCCTGCTCTTGTATAAGCTGAAACGGTTGCCTCAGTGAGGTTTCTGGCCGGCAAGAGTCCGAAATTCCTGGACTTGTCCTGGCACTGCGAGCAGACGGCTGCATGCCGGAGGGAATGCCGTCCGTGAATCTGGAAACCCCATAAATCTGGGAAATGGAAATATCAATTCTGGATATTGCAGAGTTGATCAGGATTGTAGATTTGTCGCAGATGAAATTAGGCACGGCACAGCGAACGTTTGTTACTGGTTCTTGTTGGCCAGAGCTCAGTTTATGATTTATGGACTTTGGTGGACTAATACGACAAGTGTGCTGCAGCGCATCACTAACTTGACAACAAAAGATCAATTTTCTTACATCAAGCTAGCAGCTACCAAGCTAGCAGCTTCCCCCGTTTCCAGTCTTTTTGCTAAGCTAAGCTAACCAAGCTAACAAGGACAGTTATGAGAGTGGTATTGATCTTCTCATCTAACTCTCGGCCACAAAGTTAATAAGCGTATTCCCCAAAATGTCAAACTATTCCTTGAAATTGGCCTATTTTTTTTTAATCACTGTGAAAAATTGTACCTGCTTCTAGCAACCGCTACTGCTTCTTTGTCAACATGTGAGTCATTCACTACTGATTGCTTAGTAATAGCATGATAATATCCCCCTTCCAAACAAGACATTAGCTGGCTTATTAAGGCTGCCCCCTCTTAGTCGATAAGTCAACTAATTGGACGTTTTGGTTTTAGTCGACTAAGATTTCTTTGGTTGATTAGTTACTTTGAAATGCTTTTTCATGCTCAATGACTTATTTCCAAGAAACTTATGGATGCATCTCTGATAAACACAAGATTTAAAGTGTTGCTTTTGTGTAATTCATTGTAGAGAAACTCAGTTTTACAGAAATTTCATTTATATCAGCTAATCTAATGGTCAACAAAATTGTATGAGTGTTAAGCAAATAAGAATTTCTTTGGTCGAAGACAGCCTTACTGATTATCGGGTTAATACAATTATTGTTGGTTTTTTTTAGCACGGGAGACGGATGTTTATTTTCCATTTCCATCAAAAAAACAGTAGTGTTGTTTATTAAACACAATCACGATTGGAAGGTCAAGACAAATGATGATGTCCTGCGGATAGGTAGATGAGAAAACATTCCAATGCGTCGCCGTTACATTTGGAGGACTGGTTTGTCAGTGAGGAATGACTTTTACTTAAGGCGGGAAAGGGGGCAAAACTGTGTGTTAAGAGGTTAATGAAGAGCTCAGGCGGCAAGAACAAACGCTTTAGGAGTTGTGGCACTTAAGGAATTTGTGCGCACGTGTGTGTGAGTGTGAGAGAAAGACAGACAGAGTGTGTGTCTGCAGATGATCCATCATGCCAGTGACAAAGACAGTCACAGAGGGAGGGGGGAAACTGTATATGAATGACCCCTCCACCCACAAACTCCTGTCATTAGTCACAGTCTCTCTCGGTCTGAATCTGGTTCTCTGTTTAGTCCTCCAGTGTGCTGTATAGGTTACCACAGAAACAGCCTTCGCTTTAAACTGTGGACAGCTGAGAAAATGAAGAAGCTGTCAGGCTGTCTGAGCATTGAACCTGGTTTCACACACACACACACACACACACACACACACACACTGCTCACAGCAATAACATCCAGCCTGCAGCCCTCCTCCCTCCAGGATATGTTTAAGTGGATGGGGACAGTTCTTATTTCTGATTACACGCGCACACTAAAACATTTTCAAGAGGCTGTAGTCTTTTAAGTAGGAGTTTACAATGCTGTTGGATAAGTGATTATATGTGTGTGTGTGTGTGTGTGTGTGTGTGTGTGTGTGTGTGTGCGCGCACCAGTAAAAGTTGAGTGTGTCTGAACCCCGTGCCCTGCTTCACTGTTTGCACTGCCCAAGTGTTATGAGGAATGGAGTGGTTTATTGACAATAAGCATTTTCTTCCCTCTCTCCCGCCCTCTCTCACTGTCTTTCCACATGCCACTCTGCCTTGGAGATGAATGCCTCACTGTCGTCATAGTGACCACCATGGCGCTATGGCTCCCGAGCAAACTCTCGAACCATCAATTCTGACTCCGGGTGCTTGGCGTGAGTTTGAGAGGGTGTTTGTCTGCACGTAGCTTGTTGTGAGCCTTGAAAAGGAGAGAGGCCTGTTGGGAAATCTGCTGTCGGAGTTGAGAGGGATGACACGGGAGCAGAGCCGAGATAGGGCGGCGGTGAGGAGCACTGGCAGCTCTGCGTAGGGAAAAACTGTCAATATTGAATTGACTGCAAGTAGTGCAGAAACTATTAGTCGATTTAAAAATGTGATCGTCGATTAATCATTTCAAAGAGTACACCCACAATTAAGCAAAGCACCTCTAAAGTGTGGGAACTTGCAATGGACAGATTCAAAAAGTCTTCAAAATTCATGTAATGGAGAGATCCTGAATTTGTATCCTTAATGTGGAACAACCACCAGATTGGATCCTACATTACCCATAATGCAACTCAAAAGCATCTTTAACTAATTGCTGTGTTTACATTTGTTGATGAATGGATTTAACAAATGAGATGCAATGAGTTAATTATTGAGCTTTCGGGGTTCTGATTCAGATTTCTTACCACTGGAAAGAGCCATGCTAGCTGTTTCCCCCCGTTTCCAGTCTTTATGCTAAGCTAGGCTAACCACCTCCTGGCTCTAGCTTCTTGGCGTACAGACATGAAAGTGGTGTCAATCTTCTTATCTAACTCTGTGATGTAAATAAGCGTATTTAACTAAATGTTGCACTATTTCTTTAAGGTTAAAAGCCAAAACCCCAGAAGACGTCACCTTGGGCTCTGGGACATTGTGACAGACTATTAATAACTTATAATCAACACATTATATCAATAATGAAAATGATCATCATTGGAGCACTTATCACAAGCTGCTGTAATGTTTCTCTCATCCATCAGGGAAAGATATTTAATAAGACCTGTTTAAAGAAGTCTTCTTTTGCTGGATCAAATCTGTAGTCAAAACAAAGAACTAATCTGTGATTTAGATCAATACTCTCAGCCTTTCCGTCTCCCCTTTCATACCCATGTGTCTACATGTGTAGCGGCACATATGGCGATTTGTCACATCCAGTGAAAGAGGAACAATATTGTTACTGGTTGATCTCCTGCAGGGAGGCCTTCGGAGCATACAGGGGGCATCAGATAAGCCGGACTGCTGCTGTATGCTTCTGTCATCAACAGGTCGTGCTTGGCTGAACCGAGGAGTTTAGACGCTACCTCTGTGTGATTGCAAAGCTGGAGGTGCTCATTATGGACTCTGTGTGTGTGTGTGTGTGTGTGTGTGTGTGTGTGTGTGTGTGTGTGTGTGTGTGTGTGTGTGTGTGTGTGTGAGCTTGAGGTGGTAGGGGGAGGTGGACAGTATTTGGATTGGGAGTGGAGATTTAGGCGCTTCGTGGGTCAACGGACCCTCAGACCATTAGAGAGAGGGGTCGTGCTTCTTGGGGTCCTGTGTGTGTGTGTGTGTGTGTGTGTGTGTGTGTGTGTGTGTGTGTGTGTGTGCGTGTGTGTGCGTGTGTGTGTGTGTGTGTGTGTGTGTGTGTGTGTGTGTGTGTGTGTGTGTGTGTGTGTGTGTGTGTGTGTGTGTGTGTGTGTGAGTGAGAGGCTAGTCCAGTGGGTGGGTGTGTGTGTGTGTGTGAGTGAGAGGCTAGTCCAGTGGGTCTCTATTATTTTATGGTGAGGAGAGGGGGGTGGTGTTAGCAGGACCCCATGCTGCTGGGACCAGTCCCTGTCTTTAAAGAGGGACGACAAATAGTCGACACATTTGCTTTAGTGCGTGAGACTGAGGGCCCATTGTCTCACGTGTGTCTTCTTTATGGGACACATAGCCTGTCCTGAACTGATTTCTAAAATTATACACGTTTAGAGCAGAGGTCTCCAACCTGGAGATCGGGACACCTAGGAGGGGTCAAAAGATGAATCTGAGTTCTGCTGGACATTTGTTTATTTTGCCAAACTTTCCACTAATCTAAGCTTTTTTTTTTAGTTCCTCAGGCCTTTACTCACTCACACATAGGTATTAAACTGTGATTCTTACCAAACTGCTTTTTTAAACTCTGTAGAATCTCGCTTTGGAAACTATCAAGTATCAAAAGTTGCAATCCAATACTTTAAATATCTCCTGTTGTAAATCAGAACTAAACTAGGCTCTGTTTTATTTGGGCAAAGTTCTTGTTTGGCTGCTTGTGTTAAAGGGTTTCTGTAGGGATTTAATATTGCACTTCCATTAAATCTGGGGACTTACAAGAGACTCGGTTCTCAACGCCCTTGTATGAGTAAGGTTTCAAAACAAATACCATAATGCAACTCCGTATCATCTTTAATTAAACCCTCCCCGGATCCACACCTCCATTTTGTAACGCAGTCTGCATTCTTTTAAATGCTGTGACTGTCTCTTCCTCCTTTTTATACGCCTGAAATTCTTCCGCACTGTGTTGTGGCTGCCATAGCTCAAAAAGACCCGATTGTTAGATTCCTACAATTTTAAAATTGCA
This sequence comes from Leptoclinus maculatus, assembly GCA_032191485.1. Lineage (NCBI taxonomy): Eukaryota > Metazoa > Chordata > Actinopteri > Perciformes > Stichaeidae > Leptoclinus > Leptoclinus maculatus. Next base: position 31,849,940 of record JAVDOI010000003.1, on the reverse strand, counting down.
AACAGAAATTGCGGAAGTACAATCTGTAGTTCGAACAAACGGCTCTAGAGCAGATGAACTTTAGCCTTTGGATGCTGCCAACATGGAGAGAAGTTTAATATTGACCATTTGCATACACTACCCACATTGTAATGATGCACAGCTGGTTGGAAAGCTGGTTGTATCCCTTTAAGTCACGAGTAACATGAACTTAAGTTGTAAAATCAGTAGTGTGCCTTAAAACACAGATGCACTGACAAGTTTGGCGTGTTTTGTGAAATACAAAAGTGTATTTGTATAAAAGTATGTTAACATATTTATTTCCCTAAGTGATTGAAAAAAAAGCCAAACCGTTTGGGGAACCCACTTCTGGCATTCTTGTGTGCTCATTCGGTCCAGCCTTTCTCTGATGTGGGACACAATGAGCGGTGCGGTGGATGAGGAGCTTTTGTTTGAGCTGGCTCTATTGATCAGCCGTAACCTCCTCCCCCCCCCCACCTCCTTGTAAAGTGTATGTACGTGTGTGATCTCTGGAGCTGTGCGCCAACAGCAGCAGTTCAGCTGCCTGCTGAGCGTGCAGCAGACGTACACACACACACAAAAGGTGTCGCCGGCCCTGCAAGCGTTACGAACCCAGCTGAAAAGTTAGATTTTTGGAAGGAGCGAAGAGGAGGCAGTAATGAAATGGAGAGGGGGAAGATAAAAGAAGGGAAAGAAAGAGGGGAAAAAAAGAGAGGAGGAACTCCCAGCTCCTTGTAATTTGCTGCGGGAGAGAGAGAGAGGGAGGAGGAGTCAAGGGGAGGGGAATACCCAGCAGGGAGGGAGCAGCAGAGAGCAGAGGCCATTCACTCTGACACACACACACACACACACACGCACTCGCATGCAAACACACACATGAACACTTTTAGACACACACATGCATGCGGTGGATGTGTTGCCTAAGGAGAGAGGGAGGGAGGGAGAGAGGCATTCAGACACAGGAGATCCTTAGCAAACTGAAGTGAGAGAAAGAAAAGACATCAGCCAGGGGAGTGTGTTTGAGTGTGTGTGTGCGTGTGTGTGTGTGTGTGTGTGTGTTCAGGAGAAAACCTGAGAGTCTATGCTCCTGTGTGTATTTTGGTGGAGCGGACTGCACGTTTTGCTCCCAGAAGAAAGGACTCACAATGATTTGGGAAGTCTAAGGGAATCTTTCCAGGCTTTTGCTGCAAAATACTGTTTGGAATACTCTGGATATGTGACCTGCTCAGGAAATCCCGTTTACCTTTTAAATCTGTGTCTGAATTAAAAAAAGAAAACTAAAACTCATTCACTCTAATTTCTGGTAAATTGGAGCCAAACCACAATGCCTACCGGTAAGCATCAGCTTTTCTTCTTCTTCTTCTTCAAATATGTTCAATGATGTTTCCCAGCATGTGCAAATTATACACACTCGCACAAGTGACTCTGTGATGTGGTGGGACTAGCTTTTGCTGTCAAACGTGCTGCATGTCTACAAGCCTAATCAAACAGGCTTAAACCATGTTCATGTAGAATAATATCCTGTTTTTGCATGCCTCTATAGTGAATTCAAGAAGCTACCAATGATCAGAATAAGATATCACGTATGGCATCCCAAAAAAAATATCAAGGGGACTTCTGGTCAAACTTCAGACAGCAACTTTTAAAGGAAAAGGTCCATTTACAAGCCAGTGAACGGCTGTTTGTCGTAGTGGCTCTTTTGTGTGGTGTGTGTGATATTTCTTTCCTCGGCTGACAGCGCTGTGTGAAGTGCCTTTGCAGCGTCCGTCTCTCTGCAGTACAGCTGTATGAACAGCGTCTCCTGGTTGTTTTCTTATGTTGAATGGAGCGCGTTCTTCACGATTCTGAGATTATGGTGCACACGGCTTTCGCCAGCATGGTGGTTGTACATTTTACTTTGTTGGTAGTAGCAGAAAACTAAAGAAACATTTTTTTTTTTTGCTAAATGTTTGGTACATGAATTTAGGAAAACAACAAATAAAATGCACTGCTTTCTTTCTACCTCGTATCTCTTCGGGCCCAGCACATGTGTCAGTTTCCTCTTGCTGGGTGTAGGTTTGACAGAGTGTTGAGATGCCATTCTGCAGCCTGTGACCCAAATTAGAGCCTTGAGGGCAACAGTTGGGGGTGGCTACAAATGGGGATAGAGGGGAGCAGAACAGAGAAGAGGAGGGGAGGGGGGGATAATTACTGTTTAGAGCAAACTCTTTGGTTTAGAGGTGCCGGAGACAATGGACCCCTCCGTCCCTCTCCTCCCACCTTGCTAGCCCAGTCCTCTGGGAGGACATCTGCCCCCCATTCTGAGCACTCAACGTGCAAGGAGCTTCAGCCCTGTAGAGGCTGGATGGATACTCCCTTTTTGGAGCAATCTGCCTAATATAGAAATATAATCAATAGTTCTTCAATCCCATGCTTCAAGTGTCCACCCAGGAATTAACGGTGAGTGACTGAAGTGGATGCAGCAAGTCCAGCGGCGCACTTTGGGCTGCAATCCAAGCGGGTCAAATAACAAGGCTAGTGTGTCCCGGTCCGAGGGAGGGCGAGGGTGTGTGCAGCCCTGGTTCGCATGGGTGTCCCAAGGCTTTGGTGTGAGAGTGCGTGTCCAAAAATAGGGGGTGTAAGTTTGCTGGTGGACATTTTTTCCCACAGAGGCTAAACACCGGTGCTGTCAGCTCAAACTATGCTGCACATTCCTCGCTGATGTCCAATGACAAACAGAGAATCTCAACCAGACTCTAGGATTTAACTCGCATCTCTTAAACACAACCTGAAGATTAGTTAATCTGTGTATATATGAAATGTGTGAATGCCACCGCCCACGGCAGATGTTTCAGTGGTTTTAGTTTATCGTGAGAAAAAGCCATTTGTTGCTAATTAGCCTCCCAGCTGTGTGTGTGTGTGTGTTTACCTTAACCATGTTTTGTGAGGCAATGAAAGCCACAGGAGTCTATTAAGTCACACCTCAAGTTTAAACTTCTGTCTTTACCAGTCGTGACGAGTGTTGAGATGTTTGAAATCGTCTTGAGACAGCTGGAGCTTGTGCGGCTTGTTCTGCGCCAACACGGCAATGAAGAAATGCTTCTTTTCTTTCTCCATCCATCTTCCCAAACATCTGCATTATAATGTCCGACCCAGCCAGCGCAGCTCTTTGTTGGTCTCGTGAAAAAAAAAACGCCTCCTGTCTCCGGCGCCATCCTTCTCTCCCACCTCTGCCCTCTCTCTTTTTCTGCAGTCGTTTTGGCTGCGCTGTGAAATCCCGAGTGACACTTTAAGGTCCTTAGCGTCAGTTGCGATCAGGCCTGCGTCTCTATCAGAAACAGAGACTGACCTCTAAGTGGACGCAGCGGAAGACGTGAGGCCGTAACTAAACAAACGGGGAGGACTTATGTGCTTCATTGTGCTGCTGTTTCTCTGCTCAAGCCCGCAGGGAACAAACACTCTTAGAAGCTTGTTTTTGATGCTTTTAAAGAGGATGAGAGAGTTTGGTAGAATACTTTTTAAGGGTTAGCGTACAACAAAAGACTGGATTCAAAATGAGACGGAGCAAGTGGGACATGGAAAAGAAAAAAAAATCAAGGGGAGTGGGTGGTGATTGGCCGTTTGACCTTTCTTCTCATCTCTCCTTCCTACTTTCATTCCTTCGGTTCTTCTCCTCCTCATGTCTCACTCTAACAGTTACGCATGTCCTCCTCCCACCATGTTTCTCCATTACGTTGTCTTTTTAAATCGCAGCTTACAGTGTTCCCAAGATGTTGCCAAAGTGAAGACAAAAAACCACTGGACTATAACTCGCTGAGATGCTTTTGCTTCCATCCTTTTGTACGTGCATGAAAAACAATCTATCCTTATTCTTGTTGTGGCGTAAGACTGTAAAGTCAGCAATAAGCTGCATGGAATTGAACTCAATTGCCATCTGGTAGGCCTTTGCAGCATAAACAAGAACACACACGCACAAGGACAAACAAGGTTGATTAAAGGATCCGTGAGCTGTACGAGGTGTGTGGTCAAGTCCTTTCTGGGACAAAAGCTTCAGGCTTTTTCCTCAAATTCAAAAATGAATGGCAGGATGGGGGGGAAAGAAGATGGCAAGAATAAAGACAGAGAGGCTGGATGTAAGTGATATTAATGAAAAGGGAATGAGAGAACAGAAGGGAAAGAGATGACAAGAAGAAAGCTGGGAAGATGACGGTCTTTCACTGACTGACATGGCCTGTTGTCTTTATCTCTCCACACTGATGTCATGTTGTAAATGATGATGTATTTCTTTCTCATCCTCATCCAAAGTGTTCCAGTGCATTCATTTTGTGCACAAAATAAGTGTTTTTTACCGCACGGTAATGTAGTAACTAACTACTTGTGGATTGTGCTTTCGCTGCCGTTGGTTGTGGTTCATTTTGTCGGTGGCGAAGTATGAAGAGGAAAGCTCTCTTAGCAGTGCTTCTCATTCGCCAGAGTAGAGTTGTATAAAATTGGAAGGTGTAAGACAGCTTATATGACGGCTACCTTCATTTTGGACCTTCCTGGTTCTTTATATTTCCTCCATGTCAGCAGTGTCAACACAGTTAGCAATTGGTCAAAAGGGCACATGTTAGCGTCAAAGATCAGCAACGTTGAATGTTGTTCTCTTCAATTTAATTATGTATTTCCACACGGTTGACATGCTTGACGTCAATTTTGTCAACTACCAATGTTTGCAAGGGTCCGCACTGACCGTCCCAATGCAGCCCAAAATTCATGATTGCATGGGCTGTGAACACCCAAAACGCAGACCACCAATGTAGCGTAAGTAGAACTGCATGCAAGTCCACGGTCAATGTGTCATAATCCACAGCGTATCTGCCCGTTCATTGGTCACCATAATCATTCCTTCTCTCCAAACTGACCCTGAACCGCTCCCTCTCTTACAGTCCTTCCTGCAACAATGCCTTCCAAAGTTCAGCTAAATCTAATGTGAGCCTTTAGTTTAGTTAGCCAAACCAAGTGGGTATTTTCCAAAGTTAGTCGTTTGGGTATGAAATCCCCTCTTTAATATTCCAGTTTTTTTATTGCTGAGGGATACTCTCTGGAAGTTGCGTGTAGGCTTTGTTGCTGGAACCAGAATGCTACACATTGACAGTTTATTACACTTGTTTTAATGATTAGGGAAACCATGCGACCCAAAACACACACAGGGATTTATTTTGCAACTCTTTTGTATCCATCTGCATATGACATAATACTTTAAAATATTTCAACTTGTTTGTGGTTTAAAAGTCGACATAGGATGTTCACATGCCCATTACGAAACACTCTCCGGGCTGTTAGAGCTACTCGTGATGATCATCGGGGCCGTAAAGAGACAAGGGTGCCGACAGCTGTTTGCTGACCACTCCAGCATAAAGAGCACTTCAGGTGACCATAAAGAGCTCGACTGTGAGTGGACGGCTTAAGTGTAGCATGACTCATTAAACCTGGATGGACTGGTAGTAAGGCTTGCGTGTCGGACTGACTGCGGCGTTGTAGATCGTATACATGCTCATGTATGAATGAACAGACGTTCAGTGTGCAGATGGTCATTTGATCTAGTTTGATATACGTGTTGATTCATTCTTAGCTATATTTGCGGCGTCATTAGCAACTGATAATGATGGATAATTGGACAGTTCAATTTTTCACCAATTTTTGCTCATCAAAATAAACACACATTTAAATTACAGGTATTTTGTTAATCTAAAAATGAATGACAAGAACTGTGTTTACTTTTAACCTAAAGAGCAGAACACCACATGTGACTCAGAGTATATTGCCAGTGTTTTGTACCCGCGGTGTACATTGTCTGCTCAGTCTTTAGTCTGGTTCCTCGTGGTTCTCGCTGTTTGCCTTCCAGACAGGCCTGATTTCAACTTATTAAACTTGACTGAATGATAAAGCGCCCCAGCTCTTTGTCTTTTTCATGTTATATTAAAGCCAGAGATTGAAGCCAGGTTTTTCAGGCACTCGCTGATTCACTCTCTCTCTCTCTCTCTCTCTAGTCTGGCAGGACACACAGCCCTCACACACTATCCTAATCCTTGGTGCACACACACACACACACACACACACACACTGAGGAGAAACAGTCCCAACCTGCATGCCAAGGAGCATAATTAGAGATCATTTACAAGGATCAGGTTGAACATAATCTGGACAGGAGGTAACTGAAACTCGGACATCTTTGCTCTCTGTCTGTGTGTGTTGAGGAGAGGGGTGGGGGGGCTAGTTGTCTATGTGTGTGTGTACAAGAGCCAGCTCACCCAGGAAACGGCCAGGGTGTGCCCCAAACATGAAGCTGGAAGGTGGGAAGGAGGGGCTGGGCAAACACAAGATGGAGCAATCTCTCTTTGTGGTGTTTGGGTTTCACGGCAAAAGGAAACACGGTTTCTCTGTATTTGCTTTCCTTGCACGTTGTGTGTGTGTGTGTGTGTGTGTGTGTGTGTGTGTGTGTGTGTGTGTGTGTGTGTGTGTGTGTGTGTGTGTGTGTGTGTGTGTGTGTGTGTGTGTGTGTGTGTGTGTGTGTGTGCGTGTGCGTGTGTGTGTGTGTGCGTGCAAGTTGCACGTGTGCACACTCTGCACACTCTGCCCACTCATATCTAGCCGAAATTGATGGTGTTGGACCATTAAGTTATTAGCTCAGTTAGTGTTATCTTTGGTATGATAAACTGAATGCATTTTGTGTGAAACACACACACACACACACACACACACACACACACACACACACACACACACACACACACACACAGTATAGATGTACATATATCACTTACTGTGATAAGGAAGGATATATGTTATAGATTTGTCAAAGGGCAAAGAAAATGGCAAGTTACCCATTAATGTCATGGTATGTAATATAATAAAAGCTTTTGTGCATTGTGTACGCTGACTTGAAAGCAGTATATTGCGTATCCAAAAACCAAGGCTGTTGGTTTGTGTGAGTGTGTTGTTTTTCACCCACCAGATTCCTTCTCCTTTCTGATCTGTAAAAAGTGGGTCAGGATTAGGAGTGCAAACATTTGGATGGATGGACTCAAACAGATGCTTGGTGAATCAGTTCCAAACTTGTCTGAGGAAAATACAGTTTCATGCCACTTCATTTTTTTGGATGCTCCAATTCCTTCCTGCTTCTCTTGGCATAGCTGTGGAGCAAAAGCTTTGATTCAGCGCAACACTTTAGTTTCCTTCTGAGAAACTATGTAACCAGGAATCTGCTTCATTTTGTATTCCTGTGATAAACATGTCAGGGTTCAGTGAACGGGGATGGACCTGAGGGCAAACTGCTATGTGTGATTTTTGGACTTAAAGCAGCACTAATCAATACTTGGATAAACCGTATGCCACCTGCCCAGCATCGAACAGCAGACAGATACAATTATCAATTAGCTAGCGACCACGACCCTAGCTTCTAATTTTTACAGTTCATGTTTGTGTGCGTATAAAAACCAACAACACGTAAATATGCTCACACCTTTGCAATAACAAATTGTAGGGTGATTATACGTCAGATTCCTCTACAGTCGTGGTTGCCTAGAACCCAACCTGTGATCTCTCCATCACCGACCAGTCAAACAGGCAAGCCTGCTGCTGAAGTGCTTTCAAAAGAGTTGTCACCATGGCAAAAAAGACCTCCAAAGGTACCTATTTGAAAGGTGAGAGAGCGGGATTCTTTGAGCTTGTTCTCAGTTTCACGTTTCATGTTTTTGGTCTGTGATCTTTGAGGCTTTGAAGTGAGACAGGTTTAGCCTCAACCGGGGGTTTGCTGGCAGCGAGAGAGCGGCACTGTCCTATAAGGCATCGGAGCTCAATGTTGCCACAACACCGGTGCTGCCGGGTCAGCGGTATATCAAGCTTTGATGATAAAGACTGGTGTCAAACTCCCACAGAGCTGGTATGAGGCCCTCTCATGCCGTCCTTCCATATCTTGTCCGCTCTGTTTATTTGCTCCCCGTTCTTCCCGTCAAAGCTGGCCCTTCTGTGAAGCTGGCCCTTCTGTGAAGCTGGCCCTTCTGTGAAGCTAGACCTTGGAAAACGTCGAGGGGAAACTTGGAAGGCGTCTGTCTGATATGCTGCATATGTGGTTTCACTTCAGCTGGCCTGGCTGTGGGGCCTTGGGAACCGGTAATCGTATCTTAACGGAGCTCTTCGCAGACACAAGGTTTTGAGCCAGTTTGGCACCGGCTTGACGCCAAATGGACCCCTGTAGTTGCACACACACACACACACACACACACACACACACACACACACACACACACACACAAACTTGTCTGTCCTCCATCGAAATAGGGCTTTCATTCATTGCCTCAGAGTGGAGTGTTCTCAGCATTACACTCCTAATCTTGTCATTAAACTCAATCTTTTTTTCTGTCTTGCTGCAAAAATGCTCACACACACGCACACACACGCACACACACACCTACACACGCATAGATTTACCGCTCGCCCAAATACATTAGAAATCAACAGTTTCTTTGAGTGGAACTGAGGACAAATCTGGGCCGGCTAGTGGTCCTCGTCTGGCGGGTGGTCAGTCAGACTGTGGTCAGCTGGAATGTCAGGAATTGGGATGCTAAACAGAACGACACTGTAGGAATATGAAAGTGGTGTTGTAACTGTTAGAAGTTACATACAGTGAGTGCCTTTAGCACTTAGTTTGGGGAAAAAGAAATACAAGGTCAGTGCCTGTCGAATGTGTGAATTTGATTTGAATTTTAACGGCTCTGCTGTGTGTGTGACTTTACAGCATCGGTAAATCATTACATTCAGTTTGAGAGTCGTATAGTTACTATAAACAAATACGTTTTACACTTTCCCTAAAGGACTTATTATAACTCATGTTATATAATATTCATGTCAGATGTCAAGCATCTTAACGAATGTGAATATTTGACAGTTTCTTGCAAAGGTAAAAGGCCCAAAATCATTGTGACAGACAGCAACAACATATATTGTGTCTGCAAACATTTCTTTAGAGCCACGAGGACAGCCGGTCTGGTGCATGTATTAGAGATACAGATTGTCTAGACCGTGGGCTTATTTGTTTGCAGTAATTATACACCGGCATCATGATGAATATAACGACCATAAATTTAAAAATGCAATAGGCAGAGAGTCATCAGCACAACAACTGCAGGGGCTGCTTTGGTGTGGGGGCGTGTTGCTACAGGTTAGTACAGACAGAAGAGGAAATACAAACCAGGAAGTCCAATGTGAAGCTATATTACAAACTAAGACAGTATACAGCAGTTCATGCACCATTGAGCAGGGATTTAACAATTGTGGCCAATGTACTTGACATTGCATTGCAGCACAACTTGTGCCAAGAAGAACTTTTGCTGGAGCTCTCTGCAGCCTCACAAACCAGTGAAATAAATGAGGACGTTGGCGTGGAAAAATACATAAAAAACCCACTATTTACATATTTGCAATAAATTTGACTAACGAGAATGTCTTTCTTTCTCTTATTTTCCTCTCTAGACGATTACAACTACCTGCCTGATGCGTTGCCTCCTCTTCCTGAAGTCCCGGACTCCGGCTCAGTCCTGAGCTCCGTTGACGTTCCGGCCCGCTGCCTCCGCTACCCGGCCTTCCGCCACACCTCCTCGCGCTACTGCTCCGCCCTCAGCATGGACTCCTCTCCCGACAGCGCCGAAAGGCCGATCAGCTACAGCTCCACCTCTTCCTCGGCATCCTCCCGGGACAGTCACTGCTCGCTGGGCAGCCGCTCCACCCTGGTCCCCGCCCCTCACTGCAACCCGGTGACCCCAGACCGGGACTCCGGGGCGATTCGGTTGGAACTGGTCCCCGCCCGGCAGCTGGGATGCCGGGAGGAAGATGACCGAAATGATGGACGGGTGGACACAGGGAGGGGACAAGGGAGACAGAGCAGTGGACAGACTCTGACAGAACATTCAGAGCCTGAGGTTGGTCCAGGTGGACCAGGAGAACGGACAGGTCAGATGCAGGGACCCAGGACCTATGTGGACCGGGTGGTGCAGGAGATACTGGACACAGAGAGAACCTACGTCCAGGACCTGCGCAGCATTGTGGAGGTGAGGAACCCTCAACCACAATAACATGTTAATTAAACACAAGCTGCGTAAGAAATTGGAAGGATCGAACATATTGGCAGGAATTCAAAGGTGTATTAGCACATTTGGCAGGAATTTAAAATGTTTAATGAGAAGGTGATTGGAGGCCTGAAGAATAAGGGACATAAACTGAAATGGGAGCATACAGTTTTAAATCTTTTGAAGGTCCCAACTTTGAAATGTTCCCCGGCTGACCCAGTTGAGGCCCAAGCAGCAGTGGAACGCCGGGAGAAATACGGGCCTTTAAATCACCAGATAACACACATCCTTTAAGTCTTTGTGGTTTTCCTCACACACACGTGACACGCACAACTCGTTGCCTGCTGGGAACCGCCAAAACAATAAGGTCACCTGCGCTTGCGGGAGGGGTTTGGCCGAGTTACACGACACCGGTGCCTTTTGTGCTGCAGGCACAGGCACACATTCAAAACTTTAGACGTTTTTTTTTTTTTTTAAAACACACAGACAATACTGTATGCACACACTCCAATAAATACACACTTTTTGTGAGGTTGTCTTTGAACTGCGAGGATACACATTGCCTCTAGTCAGTGCTTTGTTAAAGGATTGGGTGTAGTGGTTTGAATCAAAGGTTGCTCTCATTTCTCTTTGTTTCCCTGTTCGGCTCTTTTTTTGGTTCTCTGTGAAACTTCAAATTCATATTGAGTGCAGAACAAATGTGGTGCGCACATGTGATGTGTGTTTTGCATTTACATTCTGCAGCTTGATTTGGATTGACTTGTGGTGTAAAATGACAAAATGTTTGCATGGAAAACTGCTGCATTTTGCATGTGTGTGTATTGAGCGTTGGAGCTTTGCCCACCTTTTCCCCATATCCTCCTTCTCAACAGTGCTTCCTCCCCAACTCTAGGCTGTCTGTCCATGGGCCACTGTGTGTATTTGTACTTGTTTGCTGTTTGGGGTTAAAAAGGTCTATGACTGTTGTCAAAAGAGAGCAGGAAACTCATATTCCCAAGAGACGGGATAAGTTGTGGGGGTGAGGTTTGGTTTTTGTCACCCCTGATCGATGTCCCAACCTCTCCTGCTCCTCCTTTTCCTCCCCTCTTCAGGACTGGAAGGTGAGGGAAAGGGGGAGAGATAGAGGAAGGTATGTAGAGGGATTTAGCTCTGAGATAACAATGTCCAAAGTAGGTTAGGAAAACACTGAACAGAGCTTAGGAGCTGTACTTAATAACCCTCTGCTGCCTCTGCTCTGCAGACCACCTATTGCCATTATAGAAGCAGACCACCCAGCCCTGAAAGACCACACTTACATGGCAGGACAGCTAATTCTTCACCAGTACTTTAGAAAAAGACACGCGCATTTAGCCTTTCTTCACTCCTTTATTGACGGTTCCAGTGAGTGCACAGAGGATTGATGCAAAGATTGTATCTGTGCGAATAGAGCTTTTAACATGACAGTGTACACATACTGAGGAAAAGAAACTTGAGCTGCTGGACAGCATTTTCCCATCTGTTATCAGCACCGTCCTATATGAGCTGGTGCTGCAACCCCCGTTCCAGTAATCCCTGTGCCCATGCTGCTTCCTGCAGTAGAAGAGGGTGTGACAGCCTCAACACAAATATTTACCCAGACTCCTAAGGGCTCACCTGTGCTTCATCTGTCAGCGGGCAGTGTTATGGTCCACACACACACACACACACACACACACACTCTCTCAGCCTGCCCGTGTGTTACATGTACTGTGACTAATTTAAATACACACATACAGTTAAGTATCACACGGTTTGTCGGCTGGTGAAAGACTGAATGTCTCCACGGAGGCAATGAAAGTTTAACTAACTTAAGAGAACGCATGCAAATAGACAATGGAAGTGCAAGTAAAGAAAATATCTTCACTAAATACAGAAACGTGTTGCAAAACCAGAAAACACAACAAGGAAACGCATAGAAAGACAGAAGACTCAACCAAAAACAGAAACATGTTGCATAAATGGAAAACACAACCAAATACAGGAATGCTGCAAGTCGCTCAGAACACAATGGAAACTGGTTGCAAAACAACAGACGTTTCCACGAGACACTAGAAATACTGAATACGCCTGCCATATTTAGTGTCCCATTGTTTTGTAACTCATTTCTTTTGTGTTCAGTGGGATTTGCAACTTTTTCTGTATTTGGTTGTCACTTTGCAGCGTTTATCTGTTGTGGTAAAGATGTTTTGTTGATTTGCTTTGGTTTTGTCTACTTGCGTGTCTTTCCTTAAGTTGCAGTGTGTTGAGCTCTCAGGGCCACTGTTGTTTGGGTGTTTGTTCGTTCTGCGTGATCACCCCTCCTCGGCTCGATCGCTGTGTGTAATGAGGCCAAACCGTCATCCACAAACAACCTCAAAGCCAAAGCTCTGATCCTTCTTTCTTTCCCTCCTCCTCCTCTTCATCTCTTTTCCCCTTAACGCATCACCAGGCCATTTGAAGCCGACCAGGAATTTGAAAATACAGTAAGGTTCAAGGGAACCTCACTTGACTTGCAGAACCATTGAAAGTAATGAGATTTGGATGTTTACACTTGACTTCCTACTTTGTTGCAGAATAAGGGATGGGTTTGGTGTGTCGGAAAAGAGTGTGTAGTTGAGGACGTTAATGGTTAACACGAGAAAAACATCCAAGTTTGTACATGTTATGTCTGATGCTTGGCAGAAAGTGTGTGTGTGTGTGTGTGTGTGTGTGTGTGTGTGTGTGTGTGTGTGTGTGTGTGTGTGTGTGTGGGTGTGGGTGTGGGTGTGGGTGTGGGTGTGGGTGTGTGTGGGTGTGTGTGGGTGTGTGTGTGTGTGTGTGTGTGTGTGTGGGTGTGGGTGTGTGTGGGTGGGTGTGTGGGGATGTGAACACTGCCCATTGTTGAGCTCAGTCAGGCTTTGGCTGAGTGTGATGATTGAGCGTGTCAGGCCAAGTCAGATGTGTGACCCCGCAGCTAATAAAGCATCACATTACACATTACCTCCGACAGTCAACAAATTCTAAACATGACCCTTTGACTTGACCCCCAAACATAACCATCAACATGCCCGTTAGTCTCATTCTGTTACTCAAATCCTTAAAACTCCAAAGCTTGGCCTAAAGCTCTTGTTTTTCCCTTTTAAACCCGAAACATCCAATATGACTGTCATCTGTCATCTCTCCAGTCTTTGTTTTAGCTGAGATTATTTTGTCTCTTTCTCTTTTTACACCCCTGCGTTTACCTAACCAAACACATGTATTGGACCGCTCAGGCTCAGCTTTTCTCCCTACTAATAACGGTATGTGACAGCTAAATACATCAAAGACCAGGAGCAGAAATCACCATAGCAGACTGGAAACTAGGCAAACAGACATGGGAGTGAGCAGGGAGAGTCTCTCTCTCTCTCTCTCTCTCCTCTTTGGTCTCTTACAAACACACTGATCATTTCAGTGTGTGCTGAAAGGATCCGTGTGGGTGTGCGTTCAGGGCAGCCTGGTACTTTTCTCAGTGTTGTAATGTCTGTCCTGCCCAGTTGCAGACTGTGGTCTGGTTTGAAAACTGTGTCTGTGTACGGGATGCTTCCTCAACCTCTGCCCACACCTACTCCTGGTTTAAAGTGTAAATGCAGCCGCATTGAGATCATTTTTGTGGATGTGTGTGTTGCGCTGCTGTTTTTAAGTGTTCTTCCTGTGTTAACTGTGTTGTCTGATTTATTGACTCGAGACGATGATGGTATTGTGTGCAAACATTACACGGAACGCAATAGTGACACATTAATTACATTTGGAAGGAACAAAAATTACTTCCAGCCTGCAGCAGTAGGTGTTACTTTCTCACAAAGTCGTGTAAAATCCAGGATGCTGCCTGCACACGAGAAACAATGAGCGCCTGAGGCTGGTGTTCAATAAGCACGCCTCACTAAGGCAGTAATGGAGACAGTGATAAGAGCCAGAGAGGAAAATCCTCTTGAAAAGACTGTTTTTCAGCAAGGAGCCATGTTAAACCTGTTGTTTCGCAGCACTCGTCCTACCCTGGTATTCATTTTCACTAAACCAGATGACCTGCGTTGTGTCGTTATCCAGCTGTTTACGTTAAACAAAAATACAGGGATCAGGCAGGGCCTTACACAAATGGCCTGTCGTTACCTACATTACACCTGGCTTTGTTTTCCAAAGTACAACTAGAATTGTTGTTGTCTCTCTCACTTTAAATCTATTTGAAACTGAAAGCAAATATAAATAACAGTGTCTTCATTTTTTTGTATGAGGAGGTTAAGTTTTAATTCCAATAAAAATAGCTTTTTATAAATTTCTGGGTAATATAACCTAAACAATGAAGAGTATCTTACAGCTGGAGGATTAAGCCTCCTGTAAGCTTTTAGTGTACTTGATTAATTGATGCATAATTGAAGTTCACATTACTTTGTTACTGGGACTGAGATGCCAATTAGTTGCCAGAGCAAATAAAACATGAGTTTCTGAGATTCTCCTGAGACACACACAAGAATATTACCAATTCAGCCTCTCTTAAGACCAGCGTTAGAAAATCATTATTTCAAGCAATTAATAAAGAGTAACTATTCGTACTTTTAACATCTCACAGAAACTTCAATATGGAAGAACAGAACAGAGTCTTCGTCACAAGGCTATCCAACCAAAGTGGTGCAAAGTAGAGTCAAGTGGCCTAAGAGAGTAACAAGCTTTGAAAGTCCGTAGGAGTCACAGTGTGAGTGGTGTGTGTGTGTGTGTGTGTGTGTGTGTGTGTGTGTGTGTGTGTGTGTGTGTGTGTGTGTGTGTGTGTGTCTGTGTGTGTGTGTGTGTGTGTGTGTGTGTGTGTGTGTGTGTGTGTGTGTGTGTGTGTGTGTGTGTGTGTGTGTGTGTGTGTGTGTGTGTGTGTGTGTGTGTGTGTGTGTGTGTGTGTGTGTGTGTGCGCCGATCAAAACGTCAGCCGTAAAGTTCCTACATGACGATGTTCTTTCTCCGTCTCTCTGCAGGACTACTTGGAGTGTATCAGTAATCAGTCTCGGCTGGCCTTGAGCTCTGAGGATAAAGGCTCCCTCTTCGGCAACATCCAGGACATCTACCACTTTAACAGGTAAGACACACCCACAGAGACTTAATGCTGCGTTTACATCGTAACGGATTAGATGGGAAAGATGGGAAATATCCCCATGCTTGCGACTTTTCATGGTGCTGGTTGAGTTAGGGCTAAAAATACTGTGCTTTGACAATAAAACCCAATATTTATTACATTTATATTGGGCTTAATTACCTTTAACCACGGCCCGACGTGAGGTATCCCTATTTTCATGATTTCAACATGCTCAGTAAATGCGCAAAACTCAGACATGATTTCTGAACAACATTGATCTTGACTTTCAGTTTGCTAATGAGGACTGGAGACTAAAATCAGCTCTGGCTTTACATGAATATACAGACAGCCTTTTGTCCCTCTCAGGCTCACCAAACAATGTACTGCAAGTTGTGAAACTGGGCTGAGCCACCTGTTCGTTTCTGGTAAGGGCATTGTTGTGGCAGTCAGGTGTGTGTGTGTGTTTGTGTATAACAAGTCACCGTCTGCATATTTGTCCCCTTTGGCACCGGTCTAAACCGAGGTGGCTAGTTGAGCATCAGCCATGGTGGTCCGGAGACACAAACATGCTCACTCTTTCTTCACACCAATTCATTTCTCAGCTGTCATGCGCAGACAACCTGGCCAGTAAAAGGAAAACGTAAAAGCATTTTAAAGCGGTCGCAATGACCTCATGCTTCAGCCATGAAACAATAACTCCCAACAGTGGACTTTTTTTTCCACAGTGTGTGCACACACACACACACACACACACACACACACAAACACTACACACAGGAGCTGCCTGTTTGAATTCATGGAAGTATCTCATTTGTTCAGAGCCGAGTGCCCTAAGCCCTAATTTCTGTCTCTGACTTTAGCTCCCTGGAAAACCTGTCTGGAACAATGAATCGTGGGAGAGAAGTTTATATTGTTGCGTGATAAAGACGCAGGAAATTGTGTGTGTGCAGATTTCTTTCACATCAAATACTGATTTCTTTGAGCTCTTTGTTTGTTTCAGGGATCTTCTTCATGATCTTGAGAAGTGCAACGCTGACCCAGTCGCCATCGCAGAGTGCTTCGTATCCAAGGTAGAGATGGTCGCTGATGTTTTTTGTTGGTGCTTTTACTTAAGTAGGCTTTTGAATGTGTGGCTTTTACTTGCAATGGGATATTTTTACATTGTTGTATTTCTGAGTACTTCTTCTACTGTCCGTCTCTCTGTCTACGCACTCCTCCTCTGCTCGTTGAAACTTGTCCAAACGGCTGCTTCAGACACTCAGACATACACAGGACAGAAAATGAGAAACAGGCCATGCACTATTATAAGCGATAAGTTGACAAAAATCACGCAGCATGAAGTTTATTGAGGTCAGTAGCATTATTTTGGTGATTGGAATGTGAAGTTTAAGTGCAGCAGGAGGGCCGGGAGGAACTCCAGAGGAATTTTAAGAGCCGTCCAAATATATAATCACTTTTTTTTTTTTTTTTACTGGAGGGAGATAATAGCAGTGCTTCATCAAGAAAAAGTAGACTCGGCAACTCTTGTCAAAGTATCACTGGTGCCTCTGTCTGGGTGTTTCAGCTTTTATTCCACTCATCAACCCCCCATGCCCCTAAAAATAAAAAATAAAAAGATTGCCTGATTATGTCCCATGATAATGTGCTGCATTCCAGCACTTCCTCTTTAACACTTTGCATTCCCTCCCTACCCGACTGCAATTACACCCGACACCACAGAGCAACTGTCTGACCATATATGAAAAAACAAGTCTCAGTCAGCATCACAGACTCCCTAAATACAGCAGCTGTTGTTTAGACGAACCGGTTTTATAGCAGCCCACAGCACCACTCTGAATAATTAACTGAGATCCATAAACATACCAGCATGACGACGTCTCGTTACCGACTGATTAATGTATCTGCGTGATGGACTGAGAAACAGTACAGCTTCCTTATAGCGAGTGGTTACATTGGGTCAGAGCCAATTGAAAGGCCAAATCACATCCTGCCTGGAGCCTCCTGCCTCTGAATACTTTCCTCTCATGAGACTGGTACTCGCACTGCAGGTGTCCATTAAAACCATTAAAAGTATCCCTCATTTTTACTGGTAGCACTCATAACTTGCTGCTCCATGTCCTGTCCAACACACGTGCCTCTGTTGTGTTTCCTCCTGTTCATGTTAATATGCTTAAATACAGTTTAGCTACAGAATGCAGGTTTAATCTGGTGCATGCATGCTGGCCAGGATTTAACCCCAAAAATAGTGCGTTTGAGTTATTCAAATTGTTACCTAAAACAGACATTACACCAGTAGTACACGACCTGAAGGTGACTTTAGGAAGACGTGTTTCTGTTGAGATTTAAAGTTAATTATTGACCTTGAAAATAGTTGGAAAATCATCTCACCACGAGGTTCATTAGTTGCTCTGGAGCCTCTGCAAAGGACATTTTAGATGTTCTGACCACTTTAAAGACTTCTCTTTCTTGGTGTGTGTGTGTGTGTGTGTGTGTGTGTGTGTGTGTGTGTGTGTGTGTGTGTGTGTGTGTGTGTGTGTGTGTGTGTGTGTGTGTGTGTGTGTGTGTGTGTGTGTGTGTGTGTGTGTGTGTGTGTGTGTGTGTGTGTGTGTGTGTGTGTGTGTGTGTGTGTGTGTGTGTGTGTGTGTGTGTGTGTGTGTGTGTGTGTGTGTGTGTCACACACTGACTTCTGGTAAAAGGGTTTAACCAGAATCGTAACCAGAGTTCTTTTGTTTTTCTGACGGTTAGTCATGGCTGCTAAGACCCAGAAAAACCACAAAACCTCTCTTTCACTATCTGCTGTGAAATGCACACACACACACACTCTTGCAGTTAATACTTTTGTAGTCTGAGTAGCCAAGAATCACAACTTAGCTCAGTGTTTGAAGAAGAGACAGATCTTAGTTGTAAATCTCTGCCTCTCTCTCAGATAATTGGCTATCTATCCTCATGTTCCTCTCCGTTCCACTAACTCCTAACTGTGCTATGTGATGAGTAAGCCTTTGACGCGTTTTATGGGTTGCTACATGCTGACTGAAGCACAGAGAGCACTATTAGAACTACAACAAGAAGCTTTTTTTGGGGGGCCCCTAGTGATTCTGTTGTGTTCATTGCTTCGCTGATGACTCACTGTGACCAGTCCAGTCTTGACAACTCAACAATAACTGCTGATGTATGACTTTCGCATTAAAAATGATCAGTGGGTGCTGATACAACTCAACCTTTTTGTGTTTCACGGAGTAGTGATTAGTAGCCACCGCTCGAAAAAGCGAAAATCTCTCTCTATAATTTGTATCTTGATACTCTGGAAATAGATATATTTTATCATGTATGAGAGCCAAAACTCTCACATGCAACATTTGGATATGATGATTATATGATTTAGCTGAGTTTGTATATATTTCTAAAAGGGAAGCATATTATGGATCTGAGCTATTTCAGGGTCTGCTGGTTTCCTGGTTGGGTTCAAAGAGTGTGTGCGGACATGTCGGCTTTAATGACAAAGTCTGTGTGTGCAGACGTGCATGCTCGGCACAAATGTACACTCCATAGACGCATTTATGTATCTTGTGGTCTTGTGTCCGTGGCCCAGAGGGATATTAAGAGTGTGTATTAGGAGTGTGTGTGTGTGTGTGGATGTGCGTCGTCAGAAATCGATGGTGGCACATCTGGTTGTGTTTAGCCCTGGTCTGTGGCGGCAGACTGCTGGAGACGAGGAGGAGAGCTCTGCTCTTCAATTTAGGACGGTTCCCACGAAGCACCTCAGGCTAACAAATTATGAGAGTCTGTCTGCGTGCATTTGTGTGTGTGTGTGTGTGTGTTCAGTATATTTTGGTGGGAGGCACTGTTTGTGTTCGTGTAGGTAGCTTGAATTGTTTGCTGTGGCTTGAATAGGAATGTATATTTACCTACAGCAAGAAACAACACACACACACACACACACACACACACACACACACACACACACACACACACACACACACACACACACACAGTATATGCAAAGTGTAAGTTCACTATGAATCGCATGTTAGGAAATGTGTGTGATTGTCCACATTGCTCTGTATATGTGTGTGTGTGTGTGTGTGTGTGTGTGTGTGTGTGTGTGTGCATTATGAACCAGGACAGACTGCCCTGTGTGTTTATGATGTCGCTTCCTGAGTGCTGTCCGCATCCTGCGACCCTCAAGTGTTTATGGACACAAATGGAGTTCAATTACTCTCACGCTATGTAATCAAAAGGGGTTCATCTCCGGGCCTCCATAAGAACATGACGAGAGGGAGAGATGAACAGAAAAGGCGTAAAGAAAAGTTAGAAAATTACCCAAAAAGATCAATGAAGAGAGGACATGGAGATCAGGAGACAGAGTGGCCAATATGGAGATGGAGAGCATGTTTAGTTTTTTCGAGAGCTTCGAGCTTTGATAAGTCATGTTGTTTGTGATGTCTTTGATGTTCAGAGAGGCATGCAAAGTGGGAAAGTCTCAATTAAAGGGGCGGCGATGAAGTATGAGGGGATATATAATCTGAGCGCTCAGGGCCGTTGGGATCAACAGAGACTTAAAGGCCAGGACGCAGGCTAATCATAAGCTACAGGGTTGACTTTCAATTAGTAGCAGTGAACGGAGGAGAGGGGATGCCTTGTCTGAGGGCTCGCAGTGTGTCGGGCCGTAAACATGAAATAACCGGGCCAGTCATCAAAACTGCCCCGGACCACTGCATCGTTTACTACCAGTAGCTTCGTTTGTTTGGTTTGATTACAAGGCACATCTACTTTATATAACTGGGGAACATGGTACACATTATTGAGCTTGTTAGAATACGGAGTCTCTTGAGCCTTCAGGTATTTCCTGTCACTTAAATGCGTCAACTAAAAATAATGAATTACAGTTTGACAAATTTAACTTAGACAAGCCAACCTGACAAGACATTACAGCAGCAGTCCACAACCCACCGTTTACTTTAAGAGGACTTGTTTCCATTGAGATTGTAAGTTCATTCTTGACCTTGGAATTAGTTGTAAAAGAATCTCACCGGTCCATTAGTTGCCTTGGAGCTTTGTTGGCTTAAAAGAGATTTAAAGTGCTTTTTTTTTTTTTTTTACCTTGGAAATACCAGGTCCTTTAAATATTGAGACATGGAGACATCTACAATTGTACTACAACTAGGCAAGCTTACTTAACTCTTGAGTCTTCAGTTATTTCCTGTTACTTAAATGCATCAACTAATTTGTCCTGTTGTTTTTTACAGAGTGAAGAATTCCACATTTATACCCAATACTGCACCAACTACCCACGGTAAGACAGCCACCGAAGTGTGTGTGTGTGTGTGTGTGTGCGCTCGCTCATGGCTGCTTATCAACCATCTACTGTACAAAACCTTCTTCTTGTTGTCATCCTGTCTTGCCTCCACAAACTGTCTTCCCAGCGTCTCACGTAGCTCCATTGTGTTTCTCGATCAATGCTTCACCCTTTTCCCCTCCCTGATAAACTAACATGCTCCATAGAAGTCACTTCAGCAGGAGTCAAAGTGTCTGCCTTCAGTTGTGCCTCAGGGTCTCCATTCTTTTATTCGCTGGCTATTGACAGAGTTACAGCTCAGACTGACAGACGGGGTATTCTAGTTGTCACCTTGTCATATCTAACGCTGTTAATGTTTAGTTTTTTTGTTTGAGTGTGGTCCTATGGGAGGAATAATGTGGAGTTTTTTTGTGTCGGTGTGTGTATATTGTTTGTGAAACGTGAGACTATTCTTCATGCCAAGACACACTGCACCATCCAAACACACCTTCTCCTCTGGCTACTTTTTTTCTTTCACAGTGTATGATCAGTAAGGCACGTGGGCGAAGAAACACACGCTAAAGATGACTAATTGAATGCTGATTGTGTGTGTGTGACTGTGCGTGTTTGAACGGGCTATTGTCAGCTGTTTGAGATAGACCTTCTCTCACATCCACACCACAGCTGGTGACCCAAACCAAGGTCACACACGACAGACGCACTCATATGGGAGACACACACACACACACACACACACATGCAGAGGCTGCAGATGTATCATGGTCATGCTGCGCTCTAAGGTCGGGTTTCCTTCAGAACAATGTGAGGCCTGTGTGGAGCTTTACTGGAATTTAGACATGCACGTGCATGCGCGCGCACACGCAGAAGACACGGAAAGAAGGTTTTGGGCAATTCTCAACTGACATTCACTTGTCTTTTTCCAATGTGCATATGTATGCGCACACACACACACACACACACACACACACACGTATCACAAAGCCTCCATTTTTTTGTGAAAAAAGGCTCTTTCTTCCCCACTAGGTCACACAGTCCACTAGCTCCAGTAACCAGTAAGTTTTCTGGTGCTGCTGTTTAAGCAGAATATGTAAATTGGGGATTGAGATCTGAATCTAAAACATTATTTATTGACCTTCAGTGGCATAAACAAATGTCAAGCAAATTGTAATTATAAATGGATAATATGTTCATTTTTCTACATGTTTGAGGAGTTTAATCTGACGTAATACACCTGACATTGAAACACAGTTCATTGCATTGAACATTTAATGTACAGGCTCATCATTTTTCATGCCTGTCTTTACACAATGATTAGGGTAGCATGTTTAGGAAGGGATCTTTTAACGGTCGGTATGAACAGGAGGACACATTACAGCATATGGGCATGTGAGTATTGCTTTAAGGCAGACTTGACAAAGTATGATCCTATCCTTTATTTTAAATTCGAAATACATGCAGACTGTATAGGCATGCACATTGTGAATGTATTATATTTTGCACTCATGTAGATATCATAAAATAACTCAAATTGATCATGTGATATTCATTTCAGCAAGAGGCAGATGGATTGGATCATTTTTAATCTTCACACACCATGATCAAAATCATTTTTGTCTTTTTTTTGTTTTGTCCATCAGGACATGCATTACAACTCTAACTTGTCGTCATATCAAATTAAGGTTTACTACACGTCCCTGATGTGTTATTCGTTGCACTATGTCTCCACAGGTCGGTAGCTGTGCTAACAGAGTGCATGAGGAACAAGGCGTTGGCTAAGTTTCTTCGCGAGCGCCAGGAATCTCTGAGGCACTCCCTGCCCCTGGGCTCGTACCTGCTCAAGCCAGTGCAGAGGATCCTCAAGTACCACCTCCTGTTGCACGTACGTGTGTCTGTCGTCTCTCGCTCTGCAACAAAAAAACACTTACATGCAAACAATTACTCTTTACCCACAGAAATGCAAGCACAGGCACACACTTGTTAGCCCAGCACACACTAATGTTTTTTGTTATACCAATACAAATGGATGTGTACAGTTCAATAACAGCATGTTCTGACTCAGCCCACTATGACGATCTCCATTGGAGAAGCCAAATGTTTAGCCATATGGTGCACAGTATGTATGTTCCTGTGCATGTACTTTGCATTACAGCGCGTGCACGAGTGTGTGTGTTTATGTGCAGAAACACACACATGGGTGCCTGTATGAGTGCACCCCTGTGCATGTGGGTACAGTATGTGCATGTGCTGACTCCCAGCATTGTGTGTGTGTCGTCCGTGCAGGAGATAGCCAACCACATGGAGAAGGACACAGAGACCTACGAGGTTGTGCAGGAAGCCATAGAAACCATGCAGAGAGTGGCCTGGCACATCAACGACATGAAGAGGAAACATGAGCACGGCGTTAGGTTGCAGGTACGACGAGCACAAAATAAGAACGATGCCTGATACAAAAGATTTAAGTCTATTTGGGACCGTTGATGTACAAACGGGTGTTGTCCCCCCTGCTCAAAACCTCTCTTGAATCCATTAAATGTTGAGCGTGTGATCTCCTCCATGATGTATACTGCACACTTCCCACGTCTCTCATTATTCCTATAACTAAAACAGACGCAATACTTTCAAACATTTTCAAGGAGCCAAATCGTTTTATTGTTCTGCAGAACAGTTATGTGAAGTCTCGCTTTGAATCAGCCAGGACTCTGATCCTCCCCACGTCTTACGCAAGTCGCTGCGTTTTCCACTGGGCTAATGATGGCCTTGCATAAGGAGGGCACATAAAAGGGAAGCTTGTTTCTTTTATCAGCTGGGAGCTAGAAGGGTAGGATGAATGCAGGAATGTGTGTGGAAGCGTTCACTCCAGAGAAACAATTGGCTTGATAGAAATTCCCCAAAAAAATATGTTTTGTTGTCCTCTTCATTATTATTTATTTTTTGTTTTATTTAGCCTTTACTTAACTTTCTGTTATGGTCGGTTTCAGTAGCACAATAGACATCCTCTCTCATCCTCGCTTTTTCTTAAGAATTCCACTTTAAAAAATTAAGTAATTAATTTACTATTTTAATGTTTTAACTTTTATCTCTTAATGTTTGTATGCGGTTTTGATTTCATGTTGTGCCTTGTAATTGTTTCAAAAAGTGTTGTACAAATTATGTTGATTATTATTATTATCAATCTTTGAACTCTTGCACTCATGCACATGAACACCCACGCTCACTACTTTCAGCATTTTTTTTTTCCATCTTTTAATTTTTTGCTAAACCAGATCAGTTTTATTATGTGTGGTAGGTCAAATGTCTATTTTTCTGCAACATGGTTTTTAAAAGAACCAAATGACTCTCCTCACTCTCTTTCTTTCTGTGCTATCTGCAGGAAATCCAGAGCTTGCTGACCAACTGGAAGGGCCCTGATCTTATCGGCTATGGAGAGTTAGTTCTCGAAGGAACATTTCGTCTGCAGCGAGCCAAAAACGAGAGAACTCTCTTTCTGTTTGACAAGCTTCTGCTCATTACCAAGAAACGAGAAGAGACCTACACGTACAAGGCTCACATACTGGTCAGTCGTGCTACTCGAAGCATGACGCGTCTCAAAATGTTTCTGCTCAGTAAAAGTGTTTTTAACACAACTTTTTTCCTACCTGTCTTCTCTGCAGTGCTGTAACCTGATGCTGGTGGAAGTTATTCCGAAAGAACCACTGAGCTTCAGTGTGTTTCACTACAAGAATCCCAAACTTCAGCACACGGTCCAGGTATAGCAACATTACATAAGAGAGCACACATCATAACAAAAGTCTAAATGTGAATGTAATTGCATGTTTCATTTGAACCGTGAAGATACGAGCAACGTTGAGCAAGAATGCATTCAGAAAGCGTGAAGATTATTTGCAGGTGTCCAGGCTCACCTCGATGAGTTGCTCAGACATGTTGAGTGTTTAGAGGCTAATGGCGGCCATTGTTGTTACCTAACCACTGTGTTTTGGACAGGCCCAAAAAAGCACAAGATAATCTGTGTGACGTAAGAAAGCCATGTCCCAAATGTTTAAGGGTTTATCCCAACCTCTCAGCTGCCTTTTTAAACTGCGTGTCTGATATTATCTTTTCTCTGATGTTTTGCGCTCTACCCTCAGGCCAAATCACAGCAAGACAAGCGCATGTGGATCTTGCACCTCAAGAGACTCATACTTGAAAACCATCCGGCCAAAATCCCTGCCAAGGTAAGAGCAGCTCGTCTCCTGACAGCTCCCTCTCTGTTCACTGATGGCGTAAACGCAGACTTTGAGTGGGATGTATTGGAAATGTCACCCCCACATCCTTTCTCCTTCATCTTCATCTTTCTTTCGCCCTGCTTTTTCTCCTCACTTTCCTTTTATGTGCTCTGATTCTGATTTTCATTCAACCACAATCACTTTTCTGTCCCCTCATCTGCCCTTGGCCATGTGCAAGTGGAAACTAAGGATTCCTCTCCAGAGGTGAAGGTCACTGAGAAAGTTGGCTGTGATTACAGAAAGGGGTCGCTTGTTAAGTGTTAAACTTGAGCGTAATTTTTGAGAGACGACTGTAATGTGGCGCCACCTAGTGTTAAAGTCTATATTGATTCATAACCTAACTTGTTGAACTCACTCTCATTTTAGGCTAAACAAGCAATTTTGGAAATGGATGCAATGCGTAAGTGACTATTTATATATGTATAGTTTTCAAACAAATTTGTTGTTCTTTTGCCACTTTTAGACATATTAAATGCATTTGAATCATTATGTCTTTGCTGTCATTTCTCCAGATCATCCCGGGTTTCATTACAGCCCTGATGGAGACAAGAAAGATTCCCATCAGACCAAGGAGGGTCCAACCCCTCGTCGAGGACGCAGGAAAGGTAAGACGTGAAAGACATTTACTGCGTTTAAAAAAATGACACACGGCAAGGTTGAACTTCCAAAATTAAACAGTAATTTGTTTGACTTTCCAGAACCTCTATCCAAATTATTGAAGAATGCCAAGCAGAATGCTGCCAACACAGATGGCGAAAAGGTAAGTGATAGCCAGAGATAATGAGCAGTTTTGAGAAGCATGAGTTCACTCACTCACACTCACAAAAAACATTCTCCTCTCCAGCGAATAAGTCTGGGGGCCACCCTGCTCTCGCCAATGTCCCAGCTGGCTTTGGGCACCATCGGTCGCAGCCGCAGTCTCATCAACCAATCACAGGAGTCCCTGGACCCCGGAGATCACTATGACCACAGCGACAGAGAAGAAGAGCCACATCAGCAAGATGCTGATGATGAAGATGACAGTGGCCTGGTGAGTTTAATGCTGCCCAACGAGTGTAGTTCTTTATATACACACTTGTATGATTCCATTTCATGTCTAGTCCTTCAAACATGTTGTTAATGCTGAAAACCTTTTATTCAGGGAGGCGGAAAGCGGCTGCGAGTCCCTGGCAAAAGCAGTAGGAAGAGGCTGAACCCTCAGGCATCTGTCGATAGTATAGAACAGTGGAAATCCTTCAACATGAGTACTTCAGACCTACAGGTATTAATCACAAATACACCATGGTGATTTAACGTCTGTCTTGATATTTTTAGACAGCCTCAACAACTTCTGCTTTCCTTTTACCACAGAGAGCCAGAGAAACCCTAGTGAGGGAAGGAAGTCACCATCCGCCGCTTCTCAGGACACGTCGCGTAACGGAGGAGCCTCCAGACACCCCCATTCCTTCTGTAGTAGTCCCAGAAAGCGACCATTCTGTGAGGAACATCTGGGCCGACCACCGTGCTCGCAGGGCCATGTTCCCCACCCGCCAGAGAACCATGCAGCCGGATGATGAGGACGAGGACATCTACCAGATGTTTGTCCCAACAGAGCAAAGCGGACCAGAACCAGAGGTGCCCTCGGAGAGGTCAGGCGCCACCTCGTCGCCCAAGACAGCTCGGCCCTGCAGCTGGCACGTCGAACAGCTACCCACTGTGCAGATTGACCCTCCACCTGATGGGAGCAGAGTCCTGCGGAGGGCGAGCAGCGCAGGGGAGAAGGCTACAGAGGCTCGACAGAGTCCTGATGATGACCAGGCCGCGCACAGCAACTTGGAAGTGATCCACACTGAATCCTCCAGCAATGACGTATCTGGATCATCCTCAGCTGAGCAGCTGACGATAGACGATATTGAAAATGTGTATGACAACATCAGCTATGAGGACCTTAAGAGTATGGGCCTTGTCAGGAGAGACCCTGAGGAAAGCCAACCACGGAAAGAAACTTCTGCAGGTGCACAGGGTCTCCAGGGCCAGCCAGCAAGGGTACTAAATGCTCCAGAGGCCCCTGTGGTCTCAGAGCCTATGATTGAACCAGACATTTTCTCAGATAGCAATCTGTCCTCCACACAGGATGGGAGGCCATTTGGGACATATGAGCTCAAGATAGTAGAGGAGAACATCTATGACACCATCTGTTTTAGGGAGCCCCCATCAACAGAGCTTAAAGGAATGAATGAATGCGATAAACTAAAACAAGCGAAGGACAGTCTGCTGACCTCTGAACAAGATCTGACTGAAAGCATTGGAGGGTTTGTGTCCGAGGAGAGCCTCCACTTTGGAGAGGACGAAGGACCAGACGCCTCCCATCCTGTCCCATGTTCCTCTGAGCCAGATTATTCCTCCTCGTCTGCGTCCGAGACCTTCTCTCAGCGCTCACAGAAAGGGGATAAGATGTCAGAGCAAGTCGATGAGATCTGGAACGATCTGGAAAACTACATCAAGAACAATGAGAAGAAAGCTGATAAACTCCCGGCTGCCTTCCCAGTCAGTGCCAATGAGTCGCCTAAGAAGGTGTCCTCAGTCAAACACAGCCCTACAAAGAGCCCCCCTGTAACTAGTCCTCAAGCAGCCAACCCTCCAACCAAGAGTCCCCCAACACATCAGCCTAAACCCCCACCTGTCACCTCCATGCCGTCATTCACCATCCCAGTCATCAACCTCCCTGAACCTCAAAGTGAAGGCCCCACTGCAGAGGAAACCCAGAGCCCTGCTCCCACATCACGCCCCCTTCCTGTCACCCCAGAGCCCCTTCCTGGCACAGTGAAGAGCATCCGTAACAGACTGGCACGCCTAAGCAGCGGCAGCTTCCGCCTGGAGGACGACGACCTGGTGGAGCTTCCTCAACGAAACACCCCTGAGAAAGATCTTCCCCTCAAGGACCTTCATAGCTTGTTTCCAGGGGAGCTGGCAGGTCTGGACTCACCCCTGGCCTCCTCCTCTCTACTGTTGGGGGAGTCTGTGGACGAAAAATCAAAGAACCGGGTGTTCCTGATGGCACGGCAGTACAGCCAGAAGATCAAAAAAGCCAACCAGCTGCTGCGCATGAGGAGCATGGACCCTGGAGACGCCTGTAGTCGGGCCAGAACTGAGAAGAAGCAGAAAGACCTGGCAGCCATCTTGGAAGAAAAGAAACAAGGGGGCACTGCCATAGGTAACACACAACATTAAGCTATCAGAACAATCGTTTTGAACTCTAGAATTATTGATAGTTGTGACTAAGCATGCTGTGATCTGGCTAAAACTGACCCTCTTTCCCAATACCGAAACTCGTTTACATCACGTCTTAAAGGGGTAGTTTGGATGTTTTGAAGTGGGATTGTATGAGGTACTTGTCCATAGTCAGTGTATTATTTACAGTTTGGAGAAGCAGACAGGAGTTCTCGGCACGGAAAGTGAGTATTGTACTGCTGTGTACAGGGACAGCAGCTAAATAAATGTTACCTAAAAGAAAGGCTCACCTAAAAAAAGTAAATATCTGTTTCAGTCTACGCTATATTTATAGACTGTTCGCCAATTTACTTTGCCAAGAGACAACTATACAGTCTATTTTTTTCGATGGATCTATGCTTTTGCCAAAGCCACCAGACTCCTTTGGGAAAATAAATAATTTTACCTTGCAGAACACCAGAGTTGCTGGTCTACTGCTGTCTTGATTGGTTAGTTTGTTTGTGTTATTATATGACTTTGGTTAGTTCAGATTCACCAAAGTCACTCAATAACAATGTTTTTTTCAATGGAGTCTGGTGGTTTGGTGAGAGCATAGATGGATGCAACAGCTTTAGTTCCCTGAAGGGCCCACGACAACGTAAACCTGCAAAATTATTCTAAATATAGTTTACACTTAAACTCTTTGTGGTAGATACAATACATATCCTGCTGCCCCCATCCATAGCAGTACATGGATCTGCTTCTATGCCTGTACTACTGTCTGCTTCTCTAAACTGGGGGCGTGCAAATCCTCATCTACTGTAGGCAATACACCGACAATAGATACCTCATACAACCTCACTTCAAAACATCCAAACTATGCCATTCACTATAAATGAAGACAATGATACACATTCATTTGTTTTGGGCTTGAGCGATTTTTATGTTTATATTAGAAAAATACAAACATAACCTACTCACCTTCTTTATATCCTCTGTGGTCCCACTCCAGGTGCAAGGATAGCAGAGTACTCGCAGCTCTACGACCAGGTAATGTTTAAGGATCCTCCCGGTACAGCTGGCCCACATCACACCCATCCGGGGCTGACGTCTTCTCCGTCCATGCCTGAGACCTCCCTGGAGGAGGAGTGGCTCCACTCCACTTACAGCAACGGAGAGCTGGCCAGCTTCATCTCCTCGTCCAGTGAGTTAGATGATGCCCGAGCGTCTTCTACCCCGCAGCGCAGACTTACCTCCGCCTGCTCCATCCCTTCTCTCAAGACTTCTCCAACTACCCCACCGTCCCAGAGATGGAGCTCGTGCATGTCGCCGCCGAGCGAAAAAGAGGAGCATGTGTACAGTTCCATTAAGAGACATCCTTCCTTTAACGCTCCGTCTTCTCCCTCCTTAAAGACTTCCCCATCCAGTCACTGTCAGTCACTCGGCTCTCTGGGCAGCCAGCAGCAGGAGAAGAACCAGCCTGGACTCAAATGTAACATGCCCACAGACAGACTTCATGGCCCAAGTCTGGGTCGCGTTGGTCGGCAAAGTAGCCTCCCAGAGCGCTCTACCCAGGGACAGTCGGACCTCACTTTACATGACGGTCAACAGGTGGTGGTCCTGAACCGGGCTTCTGCACTGAGCATCCTCACCGCCACCCAGAACTACCTGGCTAATTTTAAGGACGATGGGGAAGATGATGATGACTATGTAGAGATCCGCTCTGAGGACGAGTGCGAGCAGGAGCAGGACAGGTTGGCAAGGCGACACGGTAGCTCGGCAGTCCTTTCCAATCAGAACCGGGGTCTTGTCCACTCCCAGAGTCTGCCGTGCACGCCGGCGCGCTCCTGCGACCCGCTGAGGTCTCTGGACCGCGAGCATCTGGAGAAGTACCTGTGGAGCGAGCCGCAGCAGAGCCAACCCAAAATCGCCCAGTCTTTGAGGGAGAAGTTCCAGTGTCTGAGCTCCAGTAGCTTTGCCTGAGTCTACATGACAAATAAAAGCCAAATATATGTAAACATACAGCATATAGCAACAAAACGGACACTGCTGCTTTGCCTTGAATGCCATCCACCATTCAACATCATAATCCACAAACATAACACATCTCTCAACATAGTTCAGAATTACTTTCTTTGATTGCAGCCATATTTCTAACAACTTAGGTGAAACTCACTGTTACAGAACTTCAATGTAAATGATAGGTTGCTGTTAATAGTCAAAAGCCTGCAGGTGAGCTGCCTTAGCACTTCGTCAGCGGTCAAAGCAAAAATGTTCTCAGTCATTTGTAAATTTTAATATATCAAAGGAATTAAAACTCTATTATTGCTTTACGTGTGCGCCTTGTAGAGATAATTGGAGTCATATTAATTGGTTCTGCTGGAGGACTTTGTGCCAATAAACTGTTGTACAGTTACAGTAGTTCAGGATATCTGTTACCAATTGTAAGAAATAAAATCTTGTCTGTGCCCATCCTCTCAAACCGAAGTACAAGCACCAACAATCTGATGATCTTTGGCGGATCTTGACTCACCACGTCAGGAGTACCTCTTTCTTTTAATTTGCTGTTAAGGTTATTTTAATGGCTTTCTCGGCACGAGCTGATCTTAACCTGTGTAGGAGCTGTGAGCCACAGTGGTGGCTAGTGTTTTTAATTGTGCTTACACTAACAAACTGCTCTGAACAAGCAGCTTTACAAAGTTGCAGTTCGAATTTGCTACTCAGGCTAGATTGTCACTTTTAACAGCTTTTTAGCAATAATTGTTACAAAAATGATGCAGCTGTAAAAACAAAACATGTTGGCTAATGTCCAATAGGTTAAGTATAACTACACTTAGACCTGTAAGTCTGTTTAAAGTTATAGGATTTCACTCTACCTGCCACCGTTGTCATCAATAGGGTATCACGATTTAAAATCAAGAGAAGACGCTGATATTTTAGATAATCTATAAGAAACCGTAGGGCTTTATATTTATTTTGAATCTGTGTAAATCAGAGATGTTTTTACGTGTTATGGTCTGGAGGCATCCATCATGTAAAATGTTTCTTTTTTTTAATCACACATGTTTTAACATTTTGTTTTTAGAGGGACCACGAAGGAGAACATGAACACAGTTAGTTAAAAGACCACAGTACTGTATTTGATGTATTATGATTTTCTCTCAAATGAATAGTCTGTTTTTACTTTGTTAACGTTGAGACACTCCCAGCTGTCACACTATATTGCATCTTCAGTCACAGAAAGAAAGTCACAGTGAGATAGTTGTCAGTCACTTTAATAATGTTCATACGACACAATTGTTTTCTCTTCCACAATTTATCACACACTGTCTTTACAAAAAACGTTATCACACAAAAAACACTAAAGTTGTCCTATTTATTTGAAAGCATCGCTGTTATTTTGGTCTTTATCCCTATTGAAGCCACAGACAAGTTGTAAAATAAAGTATTTATTAAAAGATGGTTTTATTCAGATTTAGGGGCGCAGACAAAATTTGAATCAAATACTGTGAATATTTTCAGAAGTAGGTTTTCTATCACGCACTGCTCAACATAACATAAGTTCCAAATCACAGCATGTGAAAAGTTGAAAAGCACAATATCATGGCCTAATGTTAATATCAGGAAATATGCATCAAAAGTTAGGAATATGAAGTATGAATTTTTTTTTCATTGTACATTTTGTCCTGTTTCACTGGTGGGGATTGTTTGTCTTCATTGACTCTTTTTTTTGCACTTTTCTGTCTTTTTTTCTGTTTTATTTGTAAACACTTTGTAAAGATGTACATTTTAGGAAAGTTATTCTTGTATGCGATAGGTATGCTTTGTAATGTTTTAATGTTTAAGTTATGTGCTGTATTTTTTTAACTGCGATAGTTGTCATTGCTCAATAAAACAATGTATTGGAGGTAATAAATTCAGATTAAACTCATCTGTGTTTTTGTGGTTCATCATTGAATAATTATAAATATGGTACAGAGCAGCAGCTGATATCCATTCACATCTGATGTTAATCAGAAGGAAGTATTCATTGTTTTTCATTTCAGGGAAAACTATGAGACATCAAATACAAGCAGAGCAGCCTGAAAATATGACACAATTGAAATATTCATTTTGTGAAGAATATGCGCAGTGAGGGACAAAATAATTAATTCCCCACTTATTTAATAGCATATTTGGTAGCATGTCTTTGTTTTATCAGCAGGGATGCATACCTGCAAACTTGTCGCTTTTCGGTGAAATTCGCCGTTTTGAATCAAAAATATGTCATCCACGTGAATCGTGTAGATCCGTAGAGTTTTTATTTTTTTGGGGGGGGGGTCAACTGGCCAGCCAGCGTTTCTCCAATTGGAGTGAGATGAGGAGAAAAGGTGACGTGGTGATCTTTGCAATAAAACATCTTTGATGTGACGTGTCGAGTCTTGTCCAATCAGCGTTAAGATGTCTACACCGTCTTCATTTCCCTCCGTTACAGTTTAAGTTACGTTATGTTCCGTTACCGTTCAGAATTGCTGGGTTAAGTTAACGTCCACTACATGCGGAACTACATGCGGAACTCTCGACTTTTAACGTTGGTCATTATCGGGAATTAGGAGAAAAAAACATAACGTGATGAAACATGAATATTTATTTTTGCCTTTTCCTCCTGTTAGTAGATCATGATTTCGGTGATCGACACTTACCCCCTTTTTACGTAAGCTTAGTACAGCTTTCTGTCTGTTTGCTTTTGTGTTGTCCCTTTATATTCAGATTTGTATGATTCATGCTGCGATATATCTAAAAAGAACACACACTTGATACTTGTCTTTTCCATTTCTACCTGACAGAACAGGTGAAATGAGTTGTGAGATGTAGATACAGTTCAAATTCATTGGCTATCATCTTTGTGCAACACTTAGCAGTGAAATATAATGAGATCAGCAACTGAAACCCTCCTGTGTTTGAACCATTACTGTACATTTTGGATTTATTTTCCACAGTGGGAACAGCTGATCGAGGGAGGAGAAGGCTCCCTGATAAAACGCAACATAACACAGCTGTGCCGTATCACACACACACACACACACACACACACACACACACACACACACACACACACACACACACACACACACACACACACACACACACACACACACACACACACACACACACACACACACACACACACAACACTCGCAAACTACACACAAAAGAGGATGTAGTTAAACTGATCAATTTACCTGTTCTTTGATGCCAAGCGTAACGTTATGTTAAAAATACATCAAATCACTTCACGTCTCTACAGTGTTGGGTAAATGTCTGTACATTTTTATAATAATTTAACGATAATAGCTTCGCAAAATTGAAACATCGGCTTTGTTGTTATTATTCGCGCTGGTCATTAACGGACAATGCATAGTCAAATCAACGTAACGTTAATTAACACAATGACAACCACAAAGTCACATATATTAATATGACAACAAATCAATCCAGCAAACCTGCAGCGGATCCACGCATTCCACCACACATTCAAATATTATTCATTACATCCAGTGATCCGCCTTTCTTTGTACAGGGTGTTTGTTGATTTGCCTATGTTGTTTTTAGCCATTTGTTGTTTTTAGCCATTTTTTATTTGTTTTTTATGTTTGTCATACTGTATTGTGTCTGCTATTTGTGTCATTTGTGTGGACTGTGCTGCTGCCTCTTGGCCAGGTCATCATTGAAAATGAGAATTGGTTCTCAACTGATTTTACCTGGTTAAATAAAGGTAATAATAGAAACCGAAGATTTCCGAAAACCGGAGTTTCCGTTTCCGGCCGGCTTTTTCGCCCCGGCCGGCTTTTTCGCCCCGGCCGGCTTTTTCGCCGGCCGGCTTTGTCTTTTTTTTTTTTGCTTAACAACAATCCGCGGCTGATCCGTCTCTATGGGAGACCATCTCATGATTTTATTTTCACAACCCAAACGTTAAATGTACTGCTCTGCAATGTCTTTCCTCGTCTCAGCCCCCTGTGTCATGGTGTGTGGAAGAGTCAGGAAACTTGTCAGGCTGGCCATTTGATTGGCTTAGCTGCAAGCCTCTGCTGTTAAGTTTCGTTTCACGATAGTCTTGAGTCGTTGAGTGTTCAAAAACAAAGCTAGGTCAAAAAATAAATAAACTACACCAAGCAAAACCCTACAAATGTTATAATTTCTTCCATATCTTTCAATTTGAACTCGTACTACTCCAACTAAGCTCTGCTGGCAAGTTTCACTTTAGTCACGTGCTCGCCCACTGACCAATCACAGCACACCCTGGACTTCGCAGCACCTGGACGTGTAACGTTGACGGTGGAGTAGGCCGGCTGGTCTGGAAGTAGCGGCTGCTAACACTCAAGAATATGCCCAACATGTCAAACTAAAGATCTGATTGGTTGAACACGTCCCCATTCATTTTAAACGGCACATAGAAGTACTTTTGAGTCTGAAGGCCTGGGGCCTCTCTTCTACTGAGAGACACAGAGGTGAAATCTGATTGGATAAAAGCTCTACTTAAAACAAGCTGCACTGGAAGCAGAGCAACTGAGGAAGACAGAAAATAAGATACTGGGACAAATATTTTTTGAAATTAAAATACATGTAGTGTATTTAAGAAAAATTATTAAATTATAAAATAGCTATAACTTTGTGATTCTGTTTAGATAGATAGATAGATATAAACTTTATTTATCCCCAGGGGGAAATTTGTTTGTAGCAGCAGCAAGTTACAGAGTAGAATAAAATATGAAGTATGGAAATGCACAATATATACAGTACAATAAAATAGCAGAGCAGATATTGAATTGAAAATAGAATAAAAAATAAGATAAAATAGAATAAAAATAAAAATGCACAGTATATACAATGAATTAGAATGGTATAAAATGAACAACTAGGTAAACTAACCAAACTGAACAGTAGTGCAAGGATCATGGTATTAAATTAACTAGGTAAACTAACCAAACTGAACAGTAGTGCAAGGATCATGGTATAAATGAACTAGGTAGAGGTTAATGGTATCGGTAATAGAAATAATAAATTAAGCAATATTTATTTTGCTTTTTGTCAATGCTCTAAGCTGGGAAAACTATGACAGGGTTTCTAAATGAGCTCAAACATATATTTAACATTTCTGTTCTGCAATTTCTTTTTTCTTATACTACTATGTGAGAAACTAAAATTTGACGATAGCTCAGCCAAATTATCAAGAGAGGAATAAAACACACAGTTCTTCCAAAAAGAACACCTTAAAAAAACAAAATGAAGAAGAAGTGGATCAAATAAAGTTGTAAGAAAGGAAGAGAAACATCTTCATCTTGAAGCATGAAGTTTGTATCCAAAATCAACAGCAGAGGCCGCACTTGGAGCCCACGAGGAAGAGCCAAAAGAAAACGGGAGGCATGCTGGAAAATGTAGTTTACAAGAAATAACGTGACAAAGCGTTTCTTCTAAATTGATAAGGGAACTGGTTGACGTGAAACATTATTACAAATTAAACGTTTACATCCTTTACATAATGAGAAACCCTTATACGGCATTGTCCAGGCTGTTTTTTATACATTTTCTTCTCGAACCTTCCGCTTAATGCCGGGTTACCCATAATGCACTGCTGCGCTTCCTTTCTTCTTGGTAGTGCGTTATTCCAAGATGTCGATGTTAGATGGTCCGTTAAATGTGCTCGGCCAGAGAACAACTGGCGAATCTGTTCGCACTCAAAATGGTGAGTTATGATGTCCTGTTACTTGGTGTTTCGCATAAGCTTCATGTATTTTATGTGCGTCACGAATGGTCGATGGGAGAAGTGATTTAATTTACTGCATGGTACCACACGTGTGGCTAATGCTAATGCTAGCTAACTTTTATGTCAACTTTAAGCCTCTGCTCTCACTCGAGTGAAAATCTGCAAAGCACATCAACGCCTGCTCATTTTAAACGATGTGCACCGTAAACTAACAGCTGTAGTTATGTCGTAATCCCATTTAAGTACTTTCCACTCAAATCACCATGAATGGACGGCTATGCTAATGGGATAGAAAAACACTGTCATGGTCTGAAGGTGTGGCTCCTAGCTTTCTGTGAACCCCACTCAATAATATGACAGAACATGTCGACGATAGAAATGTTATTACAGGTTAAGTCAGACGTGTTTTAAAGGATGCACCAGCAAATGTTAAATAAAATGTTAAGAAGTGCTAGTAGCAGCTTCCCTCTTGTCTTTGCAGTCATGGCCGCATCATCCATCGCCAACATCGTCAAGAGCTCCCTGGGACCAGTTGGCCTCGACAAGATGTTGGTGGACGACATCGGGGTCTGTGTCGCATTCAACAATATTTATAGTCTCTTTTCACAGCAGTAACTTTACGTATCATTGCAGGGTAAACACGGATGTGGATGTAGAATGGGACTATAATTAATTAAATAAATTGCACCTGTGTTTACCCTGCTGTGACATGTCAACAGCACTGCTAAAAGGTCCGTTACTGCATCAGTCTTTTTTTTTTTTTTTTTTTTTACATGGTGGTGAATAGTGTGGCCTGAGTTGGCCTGTGTTGCTCATCTCTCATATATTTTTGTGTGACAGGATGTGACCATCACCAACGATGGAGCAACCATCCTGAAGCTGCTGGAGGTGGAGCACCCAGCTGCTAAGGTCTTGTGTGAACTGGCTGAACTGCAGGACAAGGAGGTCGGAGATGGGACCACGTCTGTGGTGAGTAGGGTCAACAGTAGCTCAGGGGGAGAATGAACGGTGCTTGGTTAATACAATTCCTGCTGCAGACTTTATACTGAGTTCAGTTTGTTGTAATATCCTGTTATAGTACCATGCATCTGCCTTTTATCACGGGTGCGTGGCTATGCTAACGGGAGAGAGAAACTGTCCGTCAGTGTCTGAAGGGGTTGAGCAGCCTCATTTCTGCCACCCCTAATGAAACGATGGCACAATATGAAACTCGTACCTTTCTTGAAACATTTTGTCTGTGGTGTAACAAAAGTATTCTCAAGTTGAATATGAAGCAAGTGTCAGCTTGTACTCACACATGTACTGTGACATTCTTTCAGGTGATTCTTGCTGCAGAATTGCTCAAGAGTGCAGATGAGCTGGTGAAGCAGAGGATTCACCCCACGTCGGTCATCAGCGGATATCGTCTGGCTTGCAAGTAATTGAGAAACTACTCTTCAGTCTGTTTTTTAAAGTCATTGATTATAGCTGGGTCAGATTTGTCCATAATTATTTGACATGCAAACTTGCCTTTTCATCTTCCAGGGAAGCAGTTCGTTACATTAATGAGAATCTCACTATTGGAACAGATGATCTTGGCAGAGAGTGCTTGATCAATGCAGCCAAGACCTCCATGTCCTCCAAAATCATTGGAGTGTATCCTTTCTTTCTGCATGGTGCATACGTTGTATTGTTTGGATCCAACCCTCGCTGGCTTTTGTATTCCTTGAATATGCAGGCAGAGAGTAATTGTTTATGTGAGGAAAGCCCTTATCTGCCTTAACCCTGAACTCTCAGTGATTCCGACTTCTTTGCTAACATGGTGGTGGATGCTGCACTCGCTGTGAAGTTTATGGACTGCAAGGGGGTGGCCAAATATCCCATCAACTCTGTCAATGTGCTGAAAGCGCATGGCCGCAGCCAGAAAGAGAGCTTCTTGGTCAACGGCTATGCAGTGAACTGCACAGTTGGATCACAATGTATGTTGTTAGTACGCTTGTTGCCAAAATTCCCACATTTCAAATGTGAGGATTTACTTAGCATTGTGTGATGCCTCGTGCATTACTATTGCAGCTGATGAAACTCCCATTTAAATTTACTGCTATGTCTGATCTGGTGACGTAAGCAGTGATACGCGTGGGAGACAGTGTACTGGCTTTGAGAGGAATTTAGACGCAGTAGTTTCTAAACTGGGTCACATCTTTTCTAGCCAGACAATAGAATAATAAAATATGTGTTTTTAATATTTTATAATTTGTCCTCATACTGTCGAGTTTTAAGGTATAGGGAGTTTTGATTGCTCTTTGGATATTTCCCCTGTTAAACATGCCGTTTTTGTGTTTTTTTTTTTCCCAAAGGCATGGTGAAGCGTGTCCTCAACGCCAAGATTGCTTGCCTGGACTTCAGCCTGCAGAAGACCAAGATGAAGATGGGAGTCCAAGTCCTCATCAACGACCCAGAGAAGCTTGACCAGATCAGACAAAGGTGTGTACCATCTTTCTCACAAACGCATCCTTAAGAATCATCCCATTTGCTGTGATGCTCAATCAATAGTTTACACAGTGATACGCATGGGAGAAAATATATGA
Organism: Leptoclinus maculatus; assembly: GCA_032191485.1. NCBI lineage: Eukaryota > Metazoa > Chordata > Actinopteri > Perciformes > Stichaeidae > Leptoclinus > Leptoclinus maculatus. Next base: position 31,811,729 of record JAVDOI010000003.1, on the reverse strand, counting down.
TGCCCCAATATAAGGCAGCAGGTTCTCTCTGAGCTGTTGTACCAGTATTGTGGGCTTAACAATTCTGTATCGTATTTATATAGTATTGTGTCTAAATATAACTGGAACTGAACTGAATCGAATTTTGGATTTTGTTGCTCCAGGGAATCTGATATCACCAAGGAGAGGATCCAAAAGATTTTGTCAGCAGGCGCCACTGTTATCCTGACCACCGGTGGCATTGATGACATGTGTCTTAAGTACTTTGTGGATGTAGGAGCCATGGCAGTGAGAAGGGTTCTCAAGAAGGACCTCAAACGCATTGCCAAGGCCTCAGGAGGTAGGATGGAAGTCTTAACATCTGTGTTCAAGCCCTTGCATACGGTGGTTTGAGCTATTAAATATCGTGGTGACGTGGGTTGTATTTGTTCATTCTCAGCCACCATCTGCCCTTCTCTGACCAATCTGGAGGGAGAGGAGACCTTTGAGGCCACTATGCTTGGCCAGGCAGAGGAGGTTGTGCAAGAACGCATCTGTGACGACGAGCTCATTTTCATCAAGAAGTAGGAACCGCAACTATATTTTTAAACCTCATGTTAACTATAACGTACTCCTAACACACTGCTAATTCATAGTTATGGCCGTACAACTGTAGGATTAGAACATTTTATGGTCAATTGTTAAAAGCAGAAGTTGTGATAAATTTGGACAATGATAATTATCTGTATGATATGTAGAGGGTAAAAGTGCCTCATTTCTGCCTGCAGATACAGTCTGACACATGTTAACTGTACTGGTTCTGTTTTCTCCAAACTTTGAATCTGCTCAGCACCAAAGCTCGCACATCAGCATCCATCATTTTGCGCGGGGCCAACGACTTCATGTGTGACGAGATGGAGCGCTCAATACACGACGCTCTCTGTGTGGTCAAGAGGGTGCTGGAGTCCAAGTCTGTAGTGCCAGGAGGTGGTGCTGTGGAGGCCGCTCTGTCAATCTACCTGGAGAATTATGCTACCAGCATGGTGAGCCATATTCTGTGACACCCTTTTGATTCTTAAGCGTGAAGCTGGTTGGTATCTGGGGTTGGGTTCTTTTTTTTATCGTGATGGTGTCTTTTGTAGCCCCGTTTCACCCGATGCTCATGTTTCTTAACATTTGTTTCTTCAGGGTTCCCGAGAACAGCTGGCTATTGCAGAGTTTGCCCGGTCTCTCCTCATCATCCCCAAGACGCTGGCTGTGAATGCAGCACAGGACTCCACTGATCTAGTGGCCAAGCTTCGGGCCTTCCACAATGAGGCTCAGGTGAATCCTGAACGCAAGAACCTCAAGTGGTGAGTCTTTCCTTCCTGCACCAGTCATGAAACTGTAATATTTTGTTTCCATTCAGTGAATTGGCAGTATAGATCTAGCCATGTGCTCTGGAGTTGTTTAAAGCTGAGTTGTACTTTCTCAGCTGCTTGGTTAACTTAATGTGTTATGTAGAACATACAGTATTTGACTACTTTTGTCTTGTAGGATTGGTCTGGACCTGGTCAACGGCAAGCCGAGAGACAACCGTCAGGCTGGCGTGTACGAGCCCACCATGGTGAAGACGAAGAGCCTCAAGTTTGCCACAGAGGCGGCCATCACCATCCTCCGTATCGACGACCTCATCAAACTGTTCCCAGAGCCGAAGGAGGGCGGTGGTTACCAGGAAGCACTGCAGTCGGGATCTCTGGATGGTTAAACGGCTGTGATCGGTCCTGATATGTTCAACTGTATTTATATACATAAGGAGCTCTTCATGGCTGTACTCTAGTGTAGGCCGTGCACTTTGCCTGTTTACTGTTCTCCTACTCCCTTGTTTCCAGTGGAACTGTAAGTGACTTGTTTTTGTTTTTGGACACTCAATAAAGCTCAAATGGTTGTAGATGACATTTGATTTGTTAATTCAGATTGACTAGCTTTATTTATTGTGATAGCTTTGATGAATGAGTTTCAAAGAAGTCATGACTCTATGGCTTATAATTCTTTATTGATATGTAAACAGCTGGACATTACACTAATATGCCGTGTACAGGAAGCACTAGGTTAGAGAAGGCTAGCATACTTAAACATTTGGCACTTGTTTCAAAGATGTCGTCTGCTTCATTTATAAGAGAAAGTGGAATGTCTCAACCCGAGCACTTGAACTGTTTATCAAATATATATCATAAGTAAGATGATCTACAGAGAAGATAGCATGTCCATAATGGACACTTTCCACTGAAAGCAGGTTATTTTAAAGGGAATAACATTGAGTCTTCATTACAGTAAGGTGTACTTTGAACATTACATTAGTCATTTAGCAGACGCTTTTATCCAAAGCGACTTACAATTCAGATTCTATCACATTTCTACATCGTAGGCACAGCTACGGGAGCAATTTTGGGGTTAAGTGTCTTGCTCAAGGACACATCGACATGCGACTAGCAGAGCCGGGGATCGAACCACCGATCCTCTGATTGAAGGATGGTCCTGCTCTCCACTTAGCCGCAGAACATGTTAAAGCGGTTAGTATTCACTAGATTTACAGTATTTAGACATTTTAAATCGCATGCTACACAACTATAACCTGAGGAAGGGTTCATTTAACTGAAGTTCACAGTGAGAATGGCAAGCTATTGTTAAATAAGACCCAATTACAACTCTGATCACGTTGGCCCAGTAATTGAAGTACCCAGGTAAACTATTTCATATCGTGTCCCACAGTGTAAACGATTAATAAGTATCCCTTATACATTAAAGATGAGATCTAGTGCAATCCATGAAGCAGCATTAGGTTTTCCTCTCAAACCCTCTCCACGCACATGGCGATGCCCATCCCTCCTCCGATGCAGAGAGAGGCCACGCCCCTATGGCCTCCAGTCCTCTGAAGAGCGTGCAACAAGGTCACCAGCACTCTGCAGCCAGACATGCCGATGGGATGGCCCAGAGAGATGGCGCCACCGCTCACATTCACCTGAGGACAGACAGCAGAAGTGTTGCTAAGCTGTTCAATTCTGGAGTCAAATGTATACTCATTTCAGGCTTTTTATGGACACTGGATGAACATGACTTCAAACTTAAAATGTGTTACCTTGTCTAAATTCAGGCCAAGCTCCTTAACCACAACAATCGACTGGGAAGAAAATGCTTCGTTGATCTCAAATAAGTCAACTTGGTCCAGCTGCCAGCCTGCCTTTTCAACCTATCGGAGGACAAGAATGACATAATAGAAAAAACGCATTTTCTCAATTGTTAAGATTTTGGTGCTTCTGAATTCTCACCGCCTTCCTGATGGCTGGTATTGGTCCAGTTCCCATGATAGACGGGTCAAGGCCAGCTTGAGCCCAACATACGATTGTGGCCATGGGTTTTAGGCCACGTTTCACAGCCTCTGATTGGCTCATTAGGACGGTGGCTGCTGCTCCATCATTAACGCCTACAGTTAAAAAAAGAAAAAGATACACATGCACTTAGACAAAAAGCTGGCACTTAAAGATACAGCTGTTTGGTGAATGAGATTAGCCTCAGTGACATCGTCACCAACTGTCGAACCTGAGGAGTTCCCGGGGGTGACGGTGCCGCTGCTGTGCTTGATGAAGCAGGGTCTGAGTTTGGACATGCCGTCCATGGTGCTGCCGTGGCGAGGAAACTCATCCACCTTCACCTCCACTGGACCTGAGGATGACGCTCTATTGTTACAGCTCATGCACGCCGATGACAAAACGAGACGGTTTCTCAACAATAAATCGGTGACAAACTCGCCTTTTCTGGACGACACCATGACGGGGACAATCTCTTGATCGAAATGTCCTGCTTTCTGTGCCGCCTCCGCTTTGTTCTGCGACTGGACGGCGAACAGGTCCTGCTCCTCCCGGCTGACTTCCCACTGCTTCGCCACGTTCTCAGCTGATGTCAGAAGATTCATCATGACTATAAATACTCATGTGAGAATCAGGTGTTTCTACATGTGTGTATTCTCAGCCATTGCACACCTGTGATGCCCATGTGGTAGCCGTGGAAGGCGTCCGTCAGGCCGTCTGCCACCATGGAGTCCTGCAGGGAGGCGTCGCCCATCTTCACTCCTGTTCTCATTTGCAGCGTGTGAGGAGCCTTTCGGTGGAACCAGGAAACAAACGGTTAACTTGGCATGCTGGGAAACAATCGGCCTATAATCAATGCCCCTATAATCGCCTTATAAGGCTCCCTGTGGGCACGTTTCATTCACAAAAATGTCAAGCAAGAGCAAAAAGAAGAATTTTAATCTGCAGAGCTTCAAGTCCTGCTGTCTGAAGCAGCTGTTCTGACAAGAAATTAGATGCCAACAAGTCTAACAGAATCAATATTACATTTTTGTCAATGCCTGTATAATATTTACGCTCTTATTTTTTAATTCTTAATTATTATTAAGACTCTTACTTTTGAGGCAATCAATGACTCACACAACACGCCTGAACCATACCAGAATTTTGCTCATTCCTTATTATTACAAGTATGATAAAATTGGGGAATACCACAAATTCTCTAAAATACGACATACGTTCTTCTTGCATATGCACTCGCATAACTAAAGCATTTACATCTATGAGTGGGTATCGTTTCAAAATATCAATAACAATACTAGATTCATTTGTATACACAGATTTTGGTGCCGATACTGAAAATATTGTATCCCTTAATTTGAGAAATAAACCTATTTTTTTAGTTTACTACAAGACCCATAGTTCTCAAATATTAAATGTTGAACACACACACAAGCAGAGCAAGTAAAGAAAATAACTGCATTTCTTTATATAATCAGATACTATGTTACAAATGAATAGGTTTAATTATAATAGTCTTTTAAAGCAGATACCCACACGCTCCATTATCCATGTGATGTGATTGCAGTTCCCTATCTCTCTGTGACGCTCCTTGTGTCATAGCCTACCCTGCTCATACTCTCCATGCCCCCCGCCACCACCACAGTAGACTCTCCCGTCTGGATGGACTGAGCTCCCAGACACACAGCCTTCAGCCCAGAGCCACACACCATCTGGCAGCTCCAAGCCGGGACAGGGTAGGGGATACCTGCCCCAACGCTGGCCTGACGCGCCGGGTTCTGCCCCTGACCTTAAGGGACAAATCCATCGGAGGTGAACACTAAATAAGACAATAAGAAAGAGAAGCCATATCTTATCTCATCCACACGTTGAGCTTTCACCTGCTGTTAGGACGTGTCCCATGATAACCTCGGAGACCTCCTCTGGCTTCACCCCGGCCCGCTTCAGAACATCCTTGATCACCACTGAACAGAGGTCAGGCAGAGGCACTGTGGACAGAGCACCGTTGAAGGACCCTGTGAAGAAAGATATAGTAGCATGAGCACATAATCAACCCACTGGAACGCTGTTAATCCAACATGTTACATGGAGAGGAAACTCATTCATTAAATATTGAATCATCTGTTCTCTCAGCTGACTCATTTATTAATTGACATAATTTCAGCCCTGCACTATACTTTGTGTTAATTAGTTATCATTGTATGTAGGCTCAAGATGAATTGGGTAGAGGGCACGTGCTATTCTAACAGGGCACCTGAAGTGGTCCCAACACACACTAATAGAAGTTATCGATATTGGTCCTAACGTATCTTGGAGAGAAAACACGCCCAACTAGCCTCAACACGTTGTTGGTTAACCAATGGTAGGAGTGCGCGTGCTCCGTGGCACTATGACCAGCCAGCCAATCACTGGCCACAGACCACATCGAACACACGAGCGAGCCAATCAGAGCTCTGCAAGACTCGACGTGCGTAAACGAATGACATCAACCACTTTGCCAAATTAAACAAGACCCCCCCCCCCCCCCCCCACTAATACACCTTATAAACAAAGTATAAACAAAGAAACATGATGGCTACATTCATACATTAACACACACAACAGTTAATGTGACCACCGCAGCAGAGTTGCACGTTAGTGAACTGTTTGAACTGAACGTGTCTGGCACTAAGTAGGATGTTAGATCTCACCTATTGGTGTCCGCGCGGCAGAGACCACGACCACAGGCTCGGTGTTCATTTTGATGGACGGCTGGTTGAAGCTGGAGCGCTTGCTTTCCAATAGTTGTTGTCTGTCCCGTCAACACTGACTGCACTGCGCTCTGTTGACTGTCCTGTCAGACCTACTGAGCAGGACATGTGTAACTGCTGGAGGAACGCACCACAGCGCCCCCACGAGTTTGGGAGGGGGACTGTCCAATTCATCATAATGCAAATTTTCTATTTGAATTCTTTTTCATATTATGCTTTCTAAATATGAAGTATTTGCCATACCACATTGGTCCGGGTATCATACTTTATATAGCTTTTGATTCATCTACATACGTGTATTTTTAATGTCTTCATCTGTATCCAGTTCTTTTCAATCTCTGCAATTACTTAAATTTAGTCTTATTTCGTGTCACCCAAATTATGTTATTTAAGACTAAAACAACACAAGCAAAACACCTTTTATTTTTAAACATCATCCTCTCATTATAGTAACTTTGAAAAAAGGCAAAAGTATAATACTCTTATTAAACTTACAGGAGCCTTTCAGGCCCAGTGGGGTGAATTATGAGGTCTTTTACTATTCATGCTACAGATGAGCCAATATGTTATAAGTATTAAGTTTCCATATTAGTATATTGATGGGTAGTAATAATGGGTTTCACTCTGTAGTATTAAAAATCTTTATTGGTATTTGGTCAGTACATGAAAAGGACTGAAGTCAGAATAATATGAACATCGCAAATAAACTACTCACAATTCAACAGTCTTTTGAACAGAATTTTTTTGTCAATGAAAAATTAAAATTGCATTAAAAAAAAACAAAAAAAACAACACAGGCCAACATCTAAAAATGACCGTGAATATTGCGAAGCTACTGTAATTCAGTGATACTTACTGACTTTTGACGATGAGTTACAAACACCAGATGCCTGATTTCAGTGTCAAGAGCTCAAACGAGAACAGCATCGACATGCTCAAAGAAACAGCAGAATGAAACGTACTAGCTTTAAATCATACATCCACTCAATTCAAATCTAACATTAACCCATACCGGTTATATCCCTGTTTAGCAACACAAATGTGACAGAGGCATCACGATAGGCGGGGGGAGGAGGGGGAAAACAAAATACCGACTATGCATTTGTTGCCTTGTTTTGTATATTGTATAAAAAAAAAGGAAAAAAAAAGGAAAAGACAGTACATGTCAAAGTACATTACAAAACCGCGCTGTCGCTCGTGCTGGAGTCCAGGCCGTTCAGAGTGTGCCGTGACCCTGCAGTCCTGGTGCCCTTGGTCACCAGGGCGGCCTTGTCCTCGTGGGTGTCGGCGGTGGAGTCTGTGTCGTTCGAGTGCTGAGTCAATGACGTCTCGCTGCCTGTCGGAGAGTCCACGCTCTCGTACCCTGCGCTCAGCTGGCTCCCGAAACCCACAGGTCCTCCAACTCTCCCGGCGGCGGTCTGACTCCCTGACGCCTCCTCCGAGTGGTTGGACAGTTTGGTCTCGGTCTCGCCGGGGCTGGAAACCACGGGGGACATGGGAAAGTCTTCCTCGGTGCTGCTGACCTCCCGGTACAGGCTGGGCGTGGTGGTCTCGCTTCTCTGGGACGAGTTGCCATTGCTCGGGCCGTTGGAGACCCTCCCGTAGTCTTTGCCCATCGGTTCGGAAGGCGCGCTGGCCTGCTCGGGCTGGGCGGACGGTTCGGCGGACGAGCAGGAGGCGGCGGGTGAAGTTCTGCTGGGCCCGGCTCCGCTCAACGCCCCCTGGGTCTGAGACAGCTGCTGACGGGAGTCCTTCAACTGCTGCTGCAGGACGAGGATGGTGCTCTGCATCCCCTCCACCTCCTCGTCTAGCTGGATGATGAAGTCATTCAGCTCTGGGAGGGACAGAGATCAGGAAAGAACAAATCCACAACAGAACGTTAAGAAGACGTACATATGACAAGCGGTCACATTTGGTAAAGAAACAAATGGCCGGGTGCTGCGAGATGTTCTCACCGTCTTGACTGCTCTTGAGCTCCTCGCTGTACTTCTTCTGCAGGGCCAACTCGGCCTCCAGCTGGGCGATGCGTCCCTGGGACATCTGCCGACCCAGCTCCTGGTTTTCCTGAATCAGCATTCGACACTTGGCCATGAGTTTCTTCCCCGTCTGGCTGTAAGGGAGACAAGTCTCACATCACGCAGTGAACCAGGAGACAAACACAACAAGGTGAAGTGACGCCATTGCTCTGTTCCCAACTAACTCTCTAACCTGGCCAACAGGACTTTCTAGATTCATTAGATTCCAATGCAATATAAAATTACTGACACAAACCGGTTCTGTGCACATGAATGTCAAATGATTTTCTTGTATCTGTACAAACATTCTCTCTCTCTAGCTGAATTAAAGGCTAAATTATGACTATGTAAAACAAGCTACCTATGTGGAACTGATGCATCCATTCTTTAGCTGTAACTTAATTCACCATGTTGCATATTGAAGAAAAGAGCACTTTAATTCAAAACGCACCCGCTACATCCCTGTGTGTGAACACAAAGCAGAATAAAACAATGTAACAGTGTAATATTAGATTGACACGCTACAAGAAACCCTACAATTTAAATATCAAGTCGCAAAATAGGAAATATTCACTGCAGAACCAGGCACTGGGTTTTGTGTAGTCATCACTTTAAAAAACACACAGGAGCAAGTATTTCAGCAGTAAAATGTCTTAAGGCTGCTTTCTCAACAGTCCAGCACACCCGTTAGATTTACATTAGCTGCATCTGTGGCTATGCTTTACAAAGAGCCCTGATTAAGAAGCCAAATTTAAGAACAAATGACAGGCATACATGTTATGTAAAACCAGAACTAACTGCCATGGATTTAGTCTACAGATGCCGTAGGAAGTCTGGCCAGAAGGAAAAAGGAAATATTAAAAGCAACAGCAAGTAACTCAGCAGCTGTACCCTAGAAGAAGTCATCACAGTGGTAACAGCTCAGAAACCATGTGGTATTCTTACTTGTCATAATAATGCAACTGAAAGTTAATTAGTTAACTGCGTTTCTTCTCAGTTGGCGATTATCATAACAACTCATTTCCCGAGAGGACTAAGGAGACGTGCTGTGTATACACTGCCAGCTCACATTAGTGGGAGAGACCGGAGTGTAACTTAGCTTTTTAAGACAGGAAAACACACAACAGGTGGTTCATTCTACAGTGGCCAGAGACCGGTGCCACACAGGTGAGAATAAAGGTTATAATGAGCTGAGGGAAAGATCTTGAGGTCAATCACAGAAATATACAAAAATACAATAAATACATTCTCATCAACATTACTTTTTTAAAGGACATTTGCATTCACAACTTGAAAACAGGACTCAGTGCACCTACAGCAGTGTGTTTCAGTACGAATCTGAAAAATTAAGCGAAGCTTAATTCATCATAAAAGTGCAAACAATGTACACAAAGTGTAAACAATCAAAGCCAAATCATGCTTCACACACACTGCAGTAAGTGTTTGTTTTGGAGAAACAGGAGAAAGATCAAAATGAAATGGCAATCAAAAGAAACAAGTCACAAAATAAAACATGTAAATACACTCTACCGTGAGTGGGCCCATGTTCAAAGACACGGGCGACTGGACCCTCGTCCCTGAACCACAGTCCTCTGTGGACCGAGGATCTGGCTCCGCTCACAGTCTCAACACCATTTCTAGTGGCTCCCCCCCCCGCCCCCCCCACAGTCTTACTGTTAATCCTAGAAGCTCACGTTACTGCAATGTATCTAGACTGTCCAAAAAAAGTCTTTCTCAGGCCGACTACAGGGTATGTGTGTGGCGTAATCCACAGTTAAATGTCTTTATAAACCGAGAATGGGGAATTGTCTGTAAAATGTTCAATTGTTTTGTTTGGTTTTTTTTTTAGGCTAGGGATGCTCCACCATAGCCCCCCTATTAAATAAGTGAACTGTCTGGTTTGAGCTGAGGGGGCGGTGGGGCATATCCGTGTCGGGAAGTGAGAGACCACCTCTTCGGGAACAGTCCGGACTCCTTCAGGCCCTTGGACGGTGAGGGGATACGAGGGGAGAGAGCTGAAACACAAGTGTCACCTGACCATACTGTCTTTAGGTTATGTGATATGTAGCTGGCAAGAGTGCACGAGTACAAAAACACTTTGGTTTTGCAGTGACTGGCTTCTCTGTAAAGTCTGAGCCTCGTGGGTGAGTACAGCATTTGTCAGGCTCCCCCCCCCACCATAGTCCCTGCATGCCTGCAGTGAGAGTGAGGGTGGGGGGGCATGAGGAAGTCTTGACTGTTTTTTTTTTTTTTGGGAGGGGGGGGGGGTTATTTTGATTGTCTTTACCTATCAGGTGTAAATTTCCAGGCACTCAGTTCATTTTGGGCCTGCTCCAGTTTGTCTTTAGTCTGTTCTAGTTCAGCCTTCATTTTGAGGAAAAACAAGTTGATGGCGGGGTCCACCATGGACGACCGCAGTTGGGCTGCACTCGGCTGCTGGACTTGCTTGAGGTACTGGATCTGGGTCTGCAGGACGAAACAAACAGGTGTTACTGACCAGTAAGGCGGAGTTATACCACTACTGATGAAGAACTTTTGATTGTTACGAGTACCAGTCCTTTAGCTTTACTGATCTTCAGTCGACGGAGACACATTTCCCCCCCAAAATCAGAAGCACTAAAATGTTCTGGTTCTACGTTTTTAGGATTATCGACAATTTCCCAATCCCGAGCCTCTGGAGAATAAATTGGGCCCCCAGAGTATATTTAAGATAAGGACTCTTCAAACAGTATGGTCAATTTTGAACAGCATCTAGATTTAGATTCAGATAACAAGATAAAAATCATAGTCATAGCTATCAAGATTCATCCTATATTACACCAAAGCCACTTCAAAAGCTTTTGTTGGATACGAGTTGCTCTCCTGGACACACCCAAAGTAAGACCAGACAAGAAAAACTGCCAAAGTCACAGCTATGATGGAGTTCACAGATCTTATTGGATATATTTAAATGAGAGGCAAAGGGTGTAACCAATAAGCTTCAACGGTAGGCTGGTTAGATTAACCATTATAACTCAGGAAAAACAAACCTTCCTAACCTCTATGTATGTGTGTTGGGTTCTCGTCAGAATGGCATGTGCTACCTTAAAGCCACTGGTTGATCCACTGAGCTGTCAGTCTAATAAGAGCTACAGATGCCCTGCGTGACACTATTTACCTTTAGTCTACGTATCATAACCAATGAATAAAAGGTGTACTGTAGAGCTGGAAGTACGTCAATTAATCCATTAAGTAAACAGAAAAAAATTAGATGATTCAAGATTAAGAATGTGGAGGAATAGATACATACGGTGCATTCTTGCATTTCCTGCTCCTTGGTGGCAAGCCTCATGACCAAGATGTTCTCCCGGCGCGCAGACTCCTGCTGCTGCTGCTGCTTGAGCTTCTCCTCGGACTCCTTCAGCACCGTCACGTCATTGGCTAAGACGGTGAAGAGGGGGGGGGGGGGAAGAAGATCCATCAGGAGACACATCCACTTCACAATAAAAGGGACACAGCGTGCAAAATATAGTGTTCATTGCTGGCTAGAGACATAATGTGTGCAGATGTACTTACAACATAGCTCTGTATATTTTGCCTCCAGGACCTGGACATATGCTTCATGCTGTTTCCACCTGAGAGGAGCAGAACAAATGTAAACATTACCAGCTCAACCTAAATAGATCAAGCCCCCCCCCCCCACACACACACACACACACACACACACACACACACACACACACACACACACACACACACACACACACACACACACACACACACACACACACACACACACACACACACACACACAGAATAATAAAGCTGCAGGTGTAGAGTTGTCATCTACCTCGTGCACAACTCCTCTCTGGTCAGGGTCTTCATGTCAGACTCACTGAGGCGAACCTGTAAGCGAAAACAAACGACAACTGGTTAAATAAAAGAAGTAATTAAGCTCATGTTTAGACATGAAGGGGCTCGTGACACACATGGTGAATACACTAGAAAAGGACAATCACCTTCTTGGGTAGAGGCTCCTCGTTGGTCATTGTGAACTCTACAAGTATGAGAGAGAAATGGTGATTAAAGCACAGCTTGGTGTCGCGTGTAGAAGCCGCTGCAACATCTTTTAAAGCAATAACACGTCGCACTAAAATATGACGTATAGGGTAAGTTTGCAAACTTGCGAAGAATGCTTTGGTGTACGACCAATACATGCAGCTCACGTGAACCACACGGTGGACCGAGTAAAAGTTAACGTTACCGGTCAATAAGAGCTGTCGTGCCTACTGTTAGCTGGTGTGGCAGCAACGATGCCGAGGACCAGAAATAAGCGAACCAAGGTTAACTCTGCGGTGCTAATAACATTTAGCATTCCCGAGCAAATATAAATAACGGCTGTGAAATTACAATGTGAGGCAACAATATTTCCTTTATGTTCAGCCTGGCAGCATGCAATTCTTGGCTCTGTTTTCGGCTCCTTGTTATCACAAAATGGCGGTGAAGGAAACGACTCCCTCCCTTGCGCTCCTTTTCCTGAAACTAGCGGGCTCTTAGCTGCAGATTTTCGGGCCTTCAAGTCATCGAAGCACATACCCAGGCCCGGTTTCTTTCGACGTTTCTGGAACCCCTCGGCTTCACGGATCCTTCACAAAAGTGGCAAAAATGTGCAAAGTGCGTTTAAAACTAGCTGTGAATTTATGTGTAGTTGGCTCGCTTCTGCGTAATCACCATCATCTTCGTCACTGACGGGAGAACAGTGGCCGAGCTGCTGCACTCGCGTTGCTGCAGAGTACAACCAGAGACCGGGAGAAAGACACGGAGCTCTCACTCCGCAGAGGTTTACAGAATACAAAACGTGACTGAGGGAGAAAAAAACGCTCTTAGTCCATTAATAAATTCAGCTCAACAATAAAATATTATTTATTTCGAATAAATTAATAGGATATGGTATTTCTTCATGCTCTTATTTACTTTTATTGTAAGTTCAGGTTTGTAATAGCCAAATCAATCACAAAACTATAACACCGTTACTCTGTTGTCTGTTTAAATCTTTGCACTACTGTTTAGTTAGTTAATTTAATATTATTCATTATTATTATTTCATTGTATATATTGTGCATTTTTGTGCATTTTTATATCTAATATTTTTACTCTGTGATTCTTATTGTATATATTGTTTTTGCATTTGATATTTAATATTTTTACTCTGTTATTTTATTTACCTGTACAATAATTGCTGCTGTAGCAAAAACATTTCCCCTTGCAGGATTAATAAAGTAACTATCTCTATCTCTATCTAATGTGTGGTGCTCTTCATACATGAGCATGTTTGAAAGCTGTGTATATGAGAGCTGAAACAATTACTTGATTAATTAATTGTATATTTTGAGAATCAATGAGTCTAGTTCCAGCCTCTTAATTGTAAATATTTGCTGGTTTTCTTAGTTTACTATCATAATGTTTATTGTTTGTTGGACGAAACAACCCATTTAACGACATCCTTGAGCCCTGGGGAAATGTGACTGATATTGTTTTACAGTTTTAAATTATATTTTATAAGTTACATCTATAACAGTAACAGTCTTTGTGTAGTTTATTGTGCTGGGCTGTGACTCTAACTACATTTTTATTATTAATTATGAGTTGAGGCTTCCCTTTCCCTGGTGTTCACAGATTTTTGAATGATGGAAATGTGTGTTGTATTGTTAGTGTGAGACATTTATGAATGAGATGTGAGGAGGTCTGGGCATCCTGCTTTTATTTTGGCCTTCAAGCAGGCCAGCAGAAAATTAACTTGTTGGTCCATAATATGAAAGTATGTAGTCCAGATGCATTCATAGGTAGTTATTCTGTCTTTGTGGACCCACCAATAAAAAATACTGAGGTGTTGTTGTTTTCCTCTGAGTGATTCATTTGTCTCAATATAGACGATCTCTGGCGTTGCCTCCGCTGTGGGAGAAGATGCGTTCACGTGATCCTGTTATTTTTGATAATTGTGCTAAATTGTGCAAATTATTTACAATTATTATGGCTGTATTTCATTTTATTATGTATAGTTTATTTACTCTGACATTGTATGTTCCAAAACTGAAACAGAATATAAGTCACAGACATGTAGAGTAGTTCTATAACTAAATATGCACTTTTTTGCGTGAGGTATCTCCATAATCTATTATGTTTAGATTCATTCAGAAATAACATATTTTCATCCCACATGTTATCACATATAGACTATCAATATTTCTGAGAGGAGAGTTGGCTTCAGTTGAGGTGTATGTCACTCCTGCGCACTCCCCTCAACACCCCCACGTGAAGATAATGGTACGGTCGGCTGCGCTGTCAAGTTGAAATAGCTCATTTCAAGGGCAGTTACTAATTTGTCTGCTCTGTCCTGTGAGCACTATCATGACCATGCTGTGCAGAGTTGGCCAAGTTCGCAGGTAAAACTGATACCAATTTACTATTAAGTGTCCTTTTCCTGATCAACGAGCACAAGGAGTTAGGTCTCCTGTTAGCAGCGATGCTTCCTGAACTTGAGACTGTTGTTTATTCAGAGCTAACATGCAGCTAGCCAGGATGCTAACTTGGTTTAGCAGCTCAGCGAGGCTTGTGGCGCACCAAATTAAGGATTTTGAACTATTGCATAGTCCTGTACACATGACATGTGTCATGGATTGATAATTTAATGCTGTCATGTTCAGACACGCTTTGTTATAAAGGGCTAACCTGGTGCCATCAGCTCATAGGTTAGTTCATTTACCTTAATCTACAATCAACACCTGACAATTATCAGGCTTGTCGAGCTGTTAGACCTAACTGTGCCAGGCTATCTTGGGCTTTAATCAGACAGGCACCACTGTCGCTTAGTTATTATTGTACCTCTGTATATTTGGAAACATATAATTGCTGTTAAAGGGGAGCACCACTTTAATTAAGAGTCCCAAAATGTTGTTGGTTTTGGAAAGTCCAATCAGTAGCTAATTGAGAACACGAGATACTTTTACTCAAGTCAGTCTCAAACTTTTGTTGCTTTTTTAAGTATAAAGTTTGAAGCTCCTCCATGGACCATTATTGGGAGACTGATTTTGTGGACCCACAGAATGTTTCAGCTCTCTAGTTTTTGGATTTCAGAGAGTCTAGTTACCCTTTTTTAAAATCAGTCATGATCAAATTTCCCTCTTATGTTTGCTCCTCTAAACCAGACTAAACGCTCCATTTTAGTTCCAATGGTAATGCTTTTTTTTGTCAGGTGTGCAGCCAGCCTCAGCCAAACTATAAGCCAGGTAGCTGCATCGAGGCAGAAGCACACGCTCCCTGACCTGACCTACGACTATGGTGCCCTGGAGCCCCACATCAATGCAGAGATCATGCAGCTGCACCACAGCAAGCACCACGCCACATATGTGAACAACCTCAACGTTACAGAAGAGAAATATCAGGAGGCACTAGCAAAGGGTACACAACGCAAACTCATCACTAATCAGTACATTGCTTTTGTATAAGAAAGAATGA
Source organism: Leptoclinus maculatus (assembly GCA_032191485.1). Taxonomy (NCBI): domain Eukaryota; kingdom Metazoa; phylum Chordata; class Actinopteri; order Perciformes; family Stichaeidae; genus Leptoclinus; species Leptoclinus maculatus. The sequence goes on along the minus strand of JAVDOI010000003.1, from coordinate 31,796,165 downwards.
ACTAAATATACATCTCACGGGGTCTTTGTAGTTCTATCCACATCAGTCACATTTAACAGATGTGTCTTTGTATTTGACTTGTGTTTTAGGAGATGTGACGGCTCAGATTGCTCTCCAGCCTGCTCTGAAGTTCAACGGTGGAGGCCACATAAATCACACTATTTTCTGGACGAACCTCTCCCCAAATGGTGGCGACGAGCCACAGGGTAAGGCATTTAAAACTCCGAACAGCTTGTCGTCTCTCTTTGTTTTGTAGTTAACTTGAACCTGCACACGTGACTCTGTAATGTGAAAGGCTTGCTAGTAGTGCTGGACCCACTGTGAGTGAACGGCCAACTGAGCTTGAAGCTGCACTGAGCTGCACTCTGTGCAGCTTTAAGCTCATTGTTTTATAACTTCTTACAAACACTGTGCTTGGCTGTGGGAATCTCTACATTGTGTTACACTTTGGTGGTTTCCTTTTATCATTCTGCCCCCTAGTGGTCAAAGAAGCTGCCTAGTTGAGTTATGTGGAGACGTCCTTTAGTGTGGCTGGCCTCAAATTAAATTGTGCTTTTTTCATTATTGTTTTTAAAAGAATAAGTAGAAAATAATTTCCAGACAGTATGAGGCTGATGCAGCATCGAAATTAAGTTTCCTGAAAATGCTTTTGGATTTAGCTTCTTGCTTTTAGAAGTAGCATCTGTCTGTGTCACTTCTTGTAGGGGAGCTGCTGGAGGCCATTAAGCGAGACTTTGGCTCCTTACAGAAGATGGAGAAGATGATGTCTGCTGCTACAGTGGCAGTGCAGGGCTCTGGCTGGGGCTGGCTGGGCTACGACAAGGAGAGCGGAAGGCTTCGTATCGCTGCTTGTGCTAACCAGGACCCCCTGCATGGGACTACAGGTCTGTTGAAAACCGCTTTGATGGCTTTGTTTCATAAGTGCCGGATCTTTACTTCCAGTGTCTCTGACCCTCAGGTCTCATCCCCCTCCTCGGTATCGACGTATGGGAGCATGCCTACTACCTTCAGTACAAAAATGTGCGGCCGGACTACGTTAAGGCCATCTGGAATGTCGTCAACTGGGAGAATGTGAGCGAGCGTCTCCAGTCGGCCAAAAAGTAGAACCTGATCTTCAAATAGTCCCTTTTCATCCTGACCTGGGTGAAATAGTAGTTGTAATTAATGTTCAGTTTTACATCGCATGGAGCACTTGAGCTGTGGGGCTTTCTGTATTCACATTCTAAACAGTTTGGCCGTTCATATGATCAGCTTCATTAAAGTTGATGAAATCAACTGTAAAATATTTCCTACGTTGGTCCGGATAATGTTGCCTTCGTGGCAGACTTAAAGCCCGGCACTCTCTCAGTTTAAAGCAAACTTTAAAAATTATTTGCAAGTGCTTTTTGGCTCAGGTCTGTTCCCGACTACTTCTTCTTTCAAGCGCACAAATTGGCCACCTTTCACATCAAGGCTGGCTGCTGTTCATCTCAACCATTGGCTGCCATTCATGTGAACTAGGTGTCCGATAACCAGAGTGCACATTCAGTGAGTTTCGTCACACTAAAATCAGACCATGTTATTGCAGTCCATGCTTTTGATGTATTATAATAAAGATATATTTCAATTGTATAAGCTTGATCATTGGGGCTTCATTCTTCTATTTCTATGTACTGTGATGGATAAAACACTAGGATTCTTTTTAAAGCTGTTAATGTCAGAAGTGTGACAGAAAATAAAACATGGTTATTGTAGTCGCAGCGCTGACCAGCATAGACGATCTAGCAACAACGATCGCTGTTAAGTCTTAAACGGGGATCAAGAAATTTAAAAATGATGAAACGACAGACTGGCTGCATCAGCGCTTTTTTTCCCACACTTGGTGAGGAATGTAAGATGTCTAGAAACCAGTCTACTTTAAAGAGCTCTCCCTGGCTGTAATCCTCAGCTTTTATCTTGTGTGTTGCTACATAATGGATATAAAAAAAAAAATAGTTTTGTGTGTCCAAAAGAGGGCAGTGTTTCCCAACTTGTTCTGCTGTCGATGCTCTGAACAACTCAGCAAAAAAAAAAACCTTTATCACTGTGTGATTTATGAGTTTCATGTTCAAAAAAGTAGGTTTGCTTAAAAAAAAAAAAAAAACTGAACTTTGACTGAAGAAATAGTTTCCAGCTGGTTAATCTTCGCTCCTCCAAGTGATGTCGCTCTTGCTGTTAGTGATTAGGACTGACCAGATTGCCAATTTCAAAGATCTCTCCCTGTTCCTGGCGCTGGTTTCAGGATGTAGAGGTGAACTGGTTTCCAGTGGATGGTGGGAGTTAGTTCAAGCGCATGGTGACCAGACTCCAACTGTGAGACTGGAATCGTTAGGTCGTGTATCATGATGGTTGGCATTGTCTAACTGAATGAAGTTACTGATCAATAAAGAAAATTAGATTTTCGCTTTGCAAATGCACCAGTTAATTATTACATATCGGTTGTAGCGTGACTCTATTGTTACATGGATATTGATTGTTAAATCTGACCTACAGGCCTTTTGGGACCTGCATATTAAAATACTACTCATGTGGCAGAAACCAGCTGCAGCCAAAAGTCCGTGTGAACCCGGACAGATTAACGACAAGTGGCTTTCATCCTGCTTTTGGAATAAACGACAAAGAATTGCTTCAAATCTACCGGAGCCATGAATACAAGTAGACGAACTTGAGCAGCTTCATTTTGGGAGACGATGCCAGCTTTTAAAAACGGAAGTCTCCCCGTTTATAAGATGACGGTTTGTCTAAATGTGGCCTACTTTTGCTCTGTAAAAGTTCAAGTGTGCCAAAAATTATTTCCCTCTTCCACAACTCATAAAAAAGATGGAACTCACTCAGGATGAAGTTTCTTTAACCTCTGAAGGGGAAGAAAGAAGTGTGACCGAGTTGAACTCTCACTCTGAAGTCTGTCTTTCTTCTTTCTTTCGCTCTGTTTCTGGTGCTTTTTACTACAAAACTATTTCATGCAAAACTCTGACAGTGAAATATATTAAACTTTGTGGAGTATCCTGTTTTCAGTCTCCATCAGGCACGTAAGGAATGTCTACAATACTACCTTGTTTTTACACATTTTGATCAGAAAGAACTTTCAATTGCTACAAAGAAGACTGTTTTGTTTATATTTCTTCAAACACACTTATCACATACCCAATTCTTAAGCTACTGATTCAAGTTATGGCCTGGAAAGACTGTAAAAGTACTGACAGCGTCCCCCCAGCGTCCCCTCTTCGTCTGTTTGTGCTTGCGCCAGCGTCCCCTCTTCGTCTGTTTGTGCTTGAGCCAGCGTCCCCTCTTCGTCTGTTTGTGCTTGCGCCAGCGTCCCCTCTTCGTCTGTTTGTGCTTGAGCCAGCGTCCCCTCTTCGTCTGTTTGTGTGTGCGCCAGCGTCCCCTCTTCGTCTGTTTGTGCTTGAGCCAGCGTCCCCTCATCGTCTGTTTGTGCTTGCGCCAGCGTCCCCTCTTCGCGTGTGTGCTTGCGCCAGCGTCCCCTCTTCGCGTGTGTGCTTGCGCCAGCGTCCCCTCTTCGTCTGTTTGTGTGTGCGCCAGCGTCCCCTCTTCGTCTGTTTGTGCTTGCGCCAGCGTCCCCTCTTCGTCTGTTTGTGCTTGAGCCAGCGTCCCCTCTTCGTCTGTTTGTGCTTGCGCCAGCGTCCCCTCTTCGTCTGTTTGTGCTTGAGCCAGCGTCCCCTCTTCGTCTGTTTGTGTGTGCGCCAGCGTCCCCTCTTCGTCTGTTTGTGCTTGAGCCAGCGTCCCCTCATCGTCTGTTTGTGCTTGCGCCAGCGTCCCCTCTTCGCGTGTGTGCTTGCGCCAGCGTCCCCTCTTCGCGTGTGTGCTTGCGCCAGCGTCCCCTCTTCGTCTGTTTGTGTGTGCGCCAGCGTCCCCTCTTCGTCTGTTTGTGCTTGCGCCAGCGTCCCCTCTTCGTCTGTTTGTGCTTGCGCCAGCGTCCCCTCTTCGTCTGTTTGTGCTTGCGCCAGCGTCCCCTCTTCGTCTGTTTGTGCTTGCGCCAGCGTCCCCTCTTCGTCTGTTTGTGTGTGCGCCAGCGTCCCCTCTTCGTCTGTTTGTGCTTGCGCCAGCGTCCCCTCTTCGTCTGTTTGTGCTTGCGCCAGCGTCCCCTCTTCGTCTGTTTGTGCTTGCGCCAGCGTCCCCTCTTCGTCTGTATGTGCTTGCGCCAGCGTCCCCTCTTCGTCTGTTTGTGCTTGCGCCAGCGTCCCCTCTTCGTCTGTTTGTGCTTGCGCCAGCGTCCCCTCTTCGTCTGTTTGTGCTTGCGCCAGCGTCCCCTCTTCGCGTGTGTGCTTGCGCCAGCGTCCCCTCTTCGTCTGTTTGTGCTTGTGCCAGCGTCCCCTCTTCGTCTGTTTGTGCTTGCGCCAGCGTCCCCTCTTCGTCTGTTTGTGCACCTATTATTTCACTTTAACCACAAAAACTGTTACTTTAAAAAATGGATAGTTAAACTTTAATGTCATTAGTATTTAGACATTTTCATACCAATATTATAAAAATAATCATGGCAACTTTAAATGAGAATTATGTTTTAACTACAATCAGAAGTAAATTGGCTGCATGCACTTATATCACAGACTGCAGTATTAGCAACAAGTTTACTTTATCTAATCTTTAATCATATAAAACATTTTTACATTTTAAAGGTTGATCACAAGTGTACATTACGTGTAATTTTCTTCATGGGGAATTCATATTCAACATGTACAGTTTAAATGAAATAGGAGTTAACATTCTAATGACGGAGTTTTTATTTTATTTATTCATTATTTGTCAGTGGCAATGGATAAAGACTGGGTATGCATGCACACAGACATGCATGCAGTTACCAGCAGTCTGCAAGCATTCTTACCTATTTAAAAATGTCTGCGTGCAGGTAAACAATTCAATAAAGGTTCTCTGGCAAATTATTTGTTTCTACCCGCAGAGACAGAGCAGTATCATTATACCATTATCTTTATGAAAGCAAAAAGTGATCAAGCACTAGGTTTTTTTTTGTCAAACTGTGTCACATGACAACACAGAGATTGTCTGTTTCTGTACTAGTGTAGGAGTGTGAGCATCACTCCATACCATTTAACAGTGGACCAGTGTCATTATGTTCAGGTTAAGAGTGGACTTCAGTCATTCTGTACCATCCAAGCGGGAACCATTTTTTCTGTTTTAGAGCACAGAACTCCATACATAAAGTCCTCTTTAAAGGTCTGCATCTTGTTGTGCTGGTTCTGAGAGAGGCTGTTGGTAACTCCATCAACACACTGAATGGTAACTCCATCACCACACTGAATGTTTCAATGCCCATTTCCATACAAGTTAAACTGTACAAGCTGTAGAAGCATTTCAGTTGAAAAGAATAGGATGTAAATACCCATAATAACCAACTTCTGTTAAGTATCAATGTGAAATGAATGTAGCATTGGTTGTGTGACTTCTACTTCATGCAAACTGTATTAGATAGCCTAAAATATGTTACACCATCTCTATTCTCCAATAAATATAAATATTTAAGACATAGATCGTAGCCTACAGAAAAAAAATGTGATAATTCTTTTGACTATTTCAAAATTTCTGCATGCAGGTAAATGATTCACTAGAGGTCCTCTGACAAATGATTTATTTATTTCTGTACCAGTGTCATTTTGTCCAGGCAAAGAGGGGACTTTATTTTTTCTATTTTAGAGCACAAAGTACAAAACAAAACTCTACACATAAAGTCCTCTTTAAATGTCTGCATCTTGTTATGCTGGTTCTGAACGAGGCTGTAGGTAAGTGTATTGAAGGACAGATGATAGCAGATTGTAAGGCTGTAAGGGCAGGAAACAGTGATTATCATACTCAAAACCAGATTTATATTGGCTGAATGTAAGTAATTGCCCATTCACAACAATAGCTTAAAGCGTATCATTCTTATTTCAAACCCTGGGCAATAGCATTTAAAAATATGTAATTTCCCTTAGGAGTTAAATGAACATGGTCACTTAAAAATAGCTCAGGTTTGTCAAACAATGTATGGATGCTGTACTGTCCTCCCATTACTTCTTGTTGTTTAGGATGAACAACATGAACTGTTGACTTGACTTTTCTGGAAAAAAAAAGAAATATAATAACTGGTGACTAAGGCTGCTAATAACTGTAAGTGTACATTTTTTTAAACTTAATTTGTATGGATTGTATGGGTAACTTACCTCATCTTGTAGAAATGGTTCTCTCAAAAATTGCAAAAACTTTAACTTCAAAAAGGCACCTGAGACTTCTCAATAGATATTTAGTCAGGGCCATAAGTATTTGGACCGTGACACAATTTTTCTAATTTTGCCTTTTTACACGACTCCAATGGATTTGAAATGAAGCAGTCAATATGTGGTTGAAGTGTAGACTTTCAGCTTTAATTCAATGGATAAAACTAAAATCACATGAACCGTTTAGCAATTACGTCCCCTCTTCGTCTGTTTGTGCTTGCGCCAGCGTCCCCTCTTCGTCTGTTTGTGCTTGCGCCAGCGTCCCCTCTTCGTCTGTTTGTGCTTGCGCCAGCGTCCCCTCTTCGTCTGTTTGTGCTTGCGCCAGCGTCCCCTCTTCGTCTGTTTGTGCTTGCGCCAGCGTCCCCTCTTCGCGTGTGTGTGTGCGCCAGCGTCCCCTCTTCGTCTGCTTGTGCTTGCGCCAGCGTCGTCTGTTTGTGCTTGCGCCAGCGTCCCCTCTTCGTCTGCTTGTGCTTGCGCCAGCGTCCCCTCTTCGTCTGTTTGTGCTTGCGCCAGCGTCCCCTCTTCGTCTGTTTGTGCTTGCGCCAGCGTCCCCTCTTCGTCTGTTTGTGCTTGCGCCAGCCTCCCCTCTTCGTCTGTTTGTGCTTGCGCCAGCCTCCCCTCTTCGTCTGTTTGTGCTTGCGCCAGCGTCCCCTCTTCGTCTGCTTGTGCTTGCGCCAGCGTCCCCTCTTCGTCTGTTTGTGCTTGCGCCAGCGTCCCCTCTTCGTCTGTTTGTGCTTGCGCCAGCGTCCCCTCTTCGTCTGTTTGTGCTTGCGCCAGCCTCCCCTCTTCGTCTGTTTGTGCTTGCGCCAGCGTCCCCTCTTCGTCTGTTTGTGCTTGCGCCAGCGTCCCCTCTTCGCGTGTGTGCTTGCGCCAGCGTCCCCTCTTCGTCTGTTTGTGCTTGCGCCAGCGTCCCCTCTTCGTCTGTTTGTGCTTGCGCCAACGTCCCCTCTTCGCGTGTGTGCTTGCGCCAGCGTCCCCTCTTCGTCTGTTTGTGCTTGCGCCAGCGTCCCCTCTTCGTCTGTTTGTGCTTGCGCCAGCGTCCCCTCTTCGTCTGTTTGTGCTTGCGCCAGCGTCCCCTCTTCGTCTGTTTGTGCTTGCGCCAGCGTCCCCTCTTCGTCTGTTTGTGCTTGCGCCAGTGTCCCCTCTTCGCGTGTGTGCTTGCGCCAGCGTCCCCTCTTCGTCTGTTTGTGCTTGCGCCAGCGTCCCCTCTTTGTCTGTTTGTGCTTGCGCCAGCGTCCCCTCTTCGTCTGTTTGTGCTTGCGCCAGCGTCCCCTCTTCGTCTGTTTGTGCTTGCGCCAGCGTCCCCTCTTCGTCTGTTTGTGCTTGAGCCAGCGTCCCCTCTTCGTCTGTATGTGTGTGCGCCAGCGTCCCCTCTTCGTCTGTTTGTGCTTGCGCCAGCGTCCCCTCTTCGTCTGTTTGTGCTTGCGCCAGCGTCCCCTCTTCGTCTGTTTGTGCTTGCGCCAGCGTCCCCTCTTCGTCTGTTTGTGCTTGCGCCAGCGTCCCCTCTTCGTCTGTTTGTGCTTGCGCCAGCGTCCCCTCTTCGTCTGTTTGTGCTTGAGCCAGCGTCCCCTCTTCGTCTGTATGTGCTTGCGCCAGCGTCCTCTCTTCGCGTGTGTGCTTGCGCCAGCGTCCCCTCTTCGTCTGTTTGTGCTTGCGCCAGCGTCCCCTCTTCGTCTGTTTGTGCTTGCGCCAGCGTCCCCTCTTCGTCTGTTTGTGCTTGCGCCAGCGTCCCCTCTTCGTCTGTTTGTGCTTGTGCCAGCGTCCCCTCTTCGTCTGTTTGTGCTTGCGCCAGCGTCCCCTCTTTGTTTGTTTGTGCTTGCGCCAGCGTCCCCTCTTCGTCTGTTTGTGCTTGCGCCAGCGTCCCCTCTGCACCTATTATTTCACTTTAACCACAAAAACTGTTACTTTAAAAAATGGATAGTTAAACTTTAATGTCATTAGTATTTAGACATTTTCATACCAATATTATAAAAATAATCATGGCAACTTTAAATGAGAATCATGTTTTAACTACAATCAGAAGTAAATTGGCTGCATGCACTTATATCACAGACTGCAGTATTAGCAACAAGTTTACTTTATCTAATCTTTAATCATATAAAACATTTTTACATTTTAAAGGTTGATCACAAGTGTACATTACGTGTAATTTTCTTCATGGGGAATTCATATTCTGCTCTGGAATTGTTGGTCATTTTTATGTTTGGAATGGTGAATTATGCCCTTTAAAGGAGTTCCCTTCCTCCTGTGGATTAGATTTCATTTTGTAATTGCTTTTAATAACCCAATCGTAGGCAGGTTTTATGATCTCAAAGTTAAGTGTCAAATCAGCATAAATGTATGTTAACACCTTAGTGTTCAGCTACAGTGATATTTTAGTGACAGAGGTTTAGAGGTGACTTAAGTTGTCTTCTTAACCATGACATCAGAAGGGATGTCAGAAAATGTATTGAAAATAGACAAAAAATAAAAAAACACAGATTGTGCCTTTTAGTTTCAGCTATTTTGTTTGGATACTTGTGCATCAGTCGGAGGGCGGGAGAAAGAAGAAAAACACGGAAGAGTGAGGAAAAAGAGAGCTAAATGGAGGGAAATAGTTGTAGGTAGTTGTGCCCATTATGTGTTTTGGTAGCTTTGTGTGACTACGAGTGAATAAGTGAACGAGTGGACTGTGATCATGGACCCAAGCGCTTGATCTAAGGTCAGACGGACCCCACGGTGACCGGGACAGGGCTGTGGGTCCTCTGATGAAGACACCAGAGTGGGGCCGTTAAGATGCTGCAGAGAAATCTCTGCAATCTCTTCTCTGCCTTGCAAAGCTGCCCCACATTGTTCCCTGATGTGAACTGCCTTAGCTGTTTGCTCTACACAAGCTGTCATTGTCCCATTTGGACTGGAAAAGCCAATGGGAAAAGTGAAAGTGTCAACATTAAGGAGGTAAAACTTTCCATCATTTTGCCGCCCGTTATTCCTGGCAAGGGAGGGCGACGGAGCTAAATTCGGGGCACCCGTTTGGGTCTCAGCCCGAGTCTGAGTGCTTTGGAGAGGGAGCTCTCCACCAGGCGCTGAGAGCTAAAGCCAGACATTTGAATGGGTCTGAGGCAGCAGGGTTTTGTGGGAAACTTTTGATCGCTCAGCCTGACAGGGTGATTGATTCATCATGGCTGCTGAAAAAACCCGGCAGACAGAAAAGCATCCTCAAGAGCTTGAATAAAGTATCGGTGTGTATACAGTACATTTCATCAGCTCTCTATGACTTGGACTCTTCTGCTCCTGTTAGTGTTTCATTTGATCGTTAACATTTCTACGCCTGACAATCTCCCTCGGAGAAATAGTGCTGCAGCGAGTATTCTACCGACTATTCCATTAATAAATCTAGTAATCGGATAAAAAATACATTTGCTTTATTAATGCATTTGAGTTTCATCTAACATTCTGGGTTTCAAGGCCCTTGAACTGTTTTCACCACCGTCCCGAGAAATAAACAAAGAGTTTCTCGAGGTATTGTTTCAGCCCGACTGAGAAAGTCTTTGCTGCAAAGAAAAGAGAAGAAAAGATTGTTTTAACAAGAGGGCGTGGCTGTGTCTGGTTAATTCGTCTCAGTTATGTAACAGTCATTTGCACCAGTGAGTCTAAAGGCTCGTGGACATCGTTCAGGCAGAAGACTGTGATAAATCAGTGCAGGCCCGGGGTCATTCAGGTTTATGTGGGATCGATCCAAGCTTGACAAATCCAGCACGGACTTTTCTTTTAGAAAAGTGAAATGCTTTCCTTGCTGCCAAAATGTAGCTCATACAAGGAAGAGAATTAGCTTTGAAGCTTGAAAGTGAAAGGTTTTATAACAAAGACACCTTGTTTGTTGTTTGGAAAATATTTCTTCTGCCTGTGTTCTCTCTTTCCATATCCAGAAATTCTGAAGCTGCTGTCTTCATTTCTGTATTATTCATCTTGGCAATTAAGCCTGTTTGGATTTTGATTCAATAATCCCATTGGATTCAATCAAGAGAGCGAATAAGTCTTCTCTCATCCTTTGCTGAGAGTCAGCACTCAGCAGATCCTCTTTGGCTGGGCGCTCAGGATGTCAGAGGGGAAGAGAATGAAAAGAAATGAAGAGTGTCTGGAGGATACCCAACGACTAGAGTACTGAGAGTGCCTTCATGTGCAGCAGACTTGACTTCCTGTCTGGGAAGGAGACGACACTGCTCCATCGGGTTCAACTGAAAGCGGTCATATTGAAAAGCATATGGGTCTCTGCAGGTGGCCTCTTACGACCAAAAAAACTCCATAAAACCACCTTTCCACCTTCTTCTGCAGGTAGCCACAGAATTGGCTGAGGATGAACAAGCAGAAATTGAGATTTATTACCATGTGCCATGTGTGTGAAATATTTGGTACCAGTTCTGCAAAGAGCAAAGCATGCATGAAAGAAAGCTGCAGGATCACAGAACAGAAGACCTGATCTAATGACCGAGGAACAGATGTGACAATGTGTGAACAAGACAGCGTTCTACATCAAGAGACTGACTTGATTGAATGTGAGCCTAAATGTGTGGGAGAGATGAAATATCACTTATGACTTAAAAACACTGGTTTAAATTCAGTCACTAATCGTGCAGTCATTCAGTGCTGATAGACCCCCCCCAGTAGATGTAATGAAGACGCTGTTTCAAGACTATCTTTGGCTTTTCTTTAATTCTTTGTTATCCTTCAGCTGGCATGTACTCCAATATCATTATATCTGCAATAAAGTTTAACAACAAAAACTGGGATCTGTTGAGATCAAACAATGTTATTTCATCTTTGAAAAAGTATCCTGATGAAAGTTGCATGTTCATGAGAGCATATAAGGTTGAACAAAACATAAATTCAACTAGCGGCACCTTTATATGCCAACACATTGAGCTGTGTCTGCCATTTTTTCCCTCTTAACCTTTACCAATACACCGCGGAAGGCTGGCTGTGGTTGCAGCAGCAGACACCTTTTTTTCCCTGGGGAGGTTCTTCTTATAACACATTGGCTGGCTGGAAAACAGTCCCTTAAGCAGATGTGCATGCAGGAGAAATAGGAATACAAAGTGAGTTGAGGCTTACTTTAAATAAGCATGTGTCATAAATGGAACCCAGGCATTTGTTCTTATGCTACATGTGATTGTTTAGGGCTGCAGCTATCAATTATTTTAGTGATCGACTATTCCATCAATAAATGTAATTTCACTCGTTTTAATTATGTGGCCTATAATAAGCTGCTTAGTCATAGCTCCCTCTCTAATTTATATGTTTTATTGCCGTGAAAACATCTCCTTCAAACAACTGTATTTATTCAAGCTTCTCGCCAAAAACTCAATTTGACAATTTGAACACAGCATGATAACATTGTAATATATTTCATTTCTACTGAGCAGAGTTTGAACGCATCATAATGTACCTCAATGGAACCTCCTTTAGAGGCACTGCAAACCCACGCCCCATCCATGATTTTTAGTAATCGAGTCACTCCAGTTTCTTGGGAATCGTGTCAGGCCCATATTAAATTATTCAATATTTCCTATTTCAACTGCTAAATACACATTCTCTTCACTGGAAGTTGCCATTTTTAACTTTCGGAAGCGGAAAACACAAAAATATCACCCGCTTCACACAGCTATTGGACAGGTGTGCAGAGGTGAGAAAGGAGAGGCAAGATTTGAACTTTGAACTTTTTTCATTCCTCACAAAACTATTTTTGTGTACAACCGATTGCATTCACTGCAACACCATGAATATCTTCAAGACAACGGTCTCCATTTGTACACCTTTGTAGTTATTTTCTCTCTTTGCGTCTCTTTGGAGTTGTTTTATGTTTCACTGTGGTCGTTTTGCTTCTCTTCGTGGTCGGCATGAGTCTCTTTGAGGGACCTATTGACACGTTTGGGCCCTTGGGCCCGTTCAGTAATCTAGTCATGTCCTTGAGAGTCTTCATAGAAAACAGTTATGGATCAAATCATTGATGTTTGGGACAAATAATGAAATCATGCTGGACAGAAGAGAGGGTTGTCTGTATTTTTGGAAGAATCCATCAGAATCCATTCATCATTCTGGCCTGTTATATTTCATTGTCTCTAAACACTTCTTCACATGGAAAACTAGGAGCAGAAACCAGAACGGAAAAAAATGACTCGGTCACAACAGAAGGTTTTTTGAAAAGAGACACACAAAAAAAAGTTGAGATCAGAAGCTACTTAAAATATCACAATGGTAGATTGTTCACCTCCTCTCCACAAAGTTTGAAAAAGTAATAGAGAAGATAAATTCCCCATGAAGACATGAAGGAGTTTCTAGTTTAAGGGGAGACCTTTTGGGGGCTTTATAACTCATGTCCTCTTCTTGTCTTGTTTCACCTGGCCTTCAAGGGTCTGAATCCTGTTTGAAATGGTGACTGGTGAAATAGTGGGGTGTGTGTGTGTGTGTGTGTGTGTGCGCACGAAGGTCAAAGTTAGAGTCGGTTATATAAGAGATCAAAGCGATAGACATGGTTAGGGTAGAGCAGCAGGTTTAATGTCTATGTTTGTGTGTATGTGTGCGTGTGTGTGTGTAGGTGTGTGTGTGTGTGTGTGTGTGTGTGTGAGAGTGATGGAGATTTTCCTTGCCAGGGGTTTTTCCATAGTCACTGCTGTATTCAGAAACAGATGCAGTACTGGCAGTCAGACCAGTAGTCGGGTAGAAAGTCTTAGAAAAATAAGCCCTCAAAGCATTCTTCCAGTTGTCGCAGATCATTTCACACTTTCTCACTCCCATTCCTGCTTCTAATACAACCTCCTCAACTACACTAATTCCTCTTGTTCACTTTACTCCCACTGCACTATTTTACTGTCAGTCTTGGCCTGTTTCCCCTCTCATCCTTCCAAGCTTCTTCTCCTCTTCAAAGCAAACACACTGATTAATGTCACTATTTAAGAGACACATTTCCTTCCAGCTGAAATCCTCCAATTTGATCAACATCTTTCACTAATGCTGGACAGATGTAACTAACTAAGTAATTCATTGTCACGCCTTGTGCAGTCTGATTCTTTCACTATTCCTTCCTTTCCTCCCTCTGCTGCTCTCTGTCCATGCGAGGTGATTCAGCATCACTCTAAATCTTTAAAGCAGCAGGTGAATGACCTCATCCTCACACATCTGCCGCAGTATTCTACAAACTAGGGCACCACGAGGGGCGTCAGCACTCTGCCGGGGCTGTGCTGTACACATGCTAACAAATACTCTCGCTGACTGAATGACTGTAACATGGTGTACACACATTCATCCATTCAAACACAAGAACACAGCACTATTGAAAATGCATATCACATACATTATCATGAAATCTGCAGGCAAGGCAGACACACACCCTCTCACACACCAGCAATTTGTTTCATATTTACAGTTGATTTTCAACAAAGTTCCTTATGAATACCTACACAACAGACACACAACATCTTTGGAAGAAATTCTTGTTGTCGACATTATATCAACTTTTGAACAACTAGCAGTATAAGACCTTGTTATTGAAAGAGCTCACCTTCAAACAGTATAATAATGACATTAGTGGACAACACAAGTTTTAAATGCAAAACAGATGGCTTGATTTCAGCATTACAGATGCACAACAGCCAAGACAGCCTCACTGTGAGGCTGTATTACTCTTTTTAAGGACTGTTAGATGGATAAACCAAAGCTGCCAAAATGCTTTGGACAGAAGACGTAGATGATGATGTTGGATGAAAAGTCAGGGTATTCAAGTTCAACAGTACAGTACACCACATACAACATCAGTGCAAACATAAAGAACATGCAGTACACAACTCCACATACAAATAGAATCAGGCTATCTGTTTATCAACATAGCCTTGGGGAAGAAGCCTCCTAGTGACTTGTACCTAGTGCCAGTGAGGAGACATTGAAAAAGATGGCGGGTAGAGCGGGATATCCGTGATCTTGATAGCTCATGAGTTGATGCCTTGTGTGTATATGGAGTCCAAAAAGGGGAGTTTGCAATCTATGTGTTTTGATGCACTAGAATATAATTTTGTCCATTCTTTATTGTGTGTGTAGGTGTGTTTCCATACCACAGAGTAATCGATGATGACAGGATGCTCTGGATTTTGCCTGTGTAGAATTGGACCAGCAGACCCTGCCTGACACTGTGTTTTTTGAGTTGTCTCATTAAATACAGTCTCCATTTGTATACGTTTCAACAGTGGCGGGCCGTGCATTTTATGCCTGGGCCTTCTACAGTTGAACAGCTACGGTGCAGATACATGAATCCGTGCATGACGGGACGCTGGTCATTAACGGACAATGCATAGTCAAATCAACGTAACGTAACGATGGCCTGCCTCGGACGGCGCTAGCCGCTATTGGCCTATCTCGAACGATTCCGTCGTGACGCACTTTCTTCGGCGATCGCCATCCAAGTGTAAATAATATGAATTCATACATATCAAAGAATCTACGTGTCAAATTTCATGAATATATATGGACGTTTACATGTCTAAATACTATAGGAAAGTGACTTTGATGGGAGAAAGCAGAAAGAACACTCGGCGACGATCGGGCGACGGTGGAGTTGTTGAATCTTATTGTGAAGGACAGAACTACGTTCCCGGATGTGTTGACAGCATTAATGGTAATTTTGGCAAAACCTGTAACAAGCGAATATCCCCGAAAAACCAGCAGCACCCAGTGTTTACAACATGGATAGAAGTTTGGACGGATTAGGCCAATAGCGGCGCACGGCTAATTCACCGGCGTTAGCGTCCTTTTAACGACTCTGGTAAAGGCAAAGCTAACTTTAATAATTACAACGATATTTAGTTCGAAAGGTACGAAGTTAAACTTTAGTTTAACACCATTAAATCAACTGAAAACATTACACGATAATTTTTATCAATATTTTAAGTGAATTTTATTGGAATAGCTAAATAGCTAAAAACGGTTTGCAGAAGCCGGCCGGCGTTTGCAGAAGCCGGCCGGCGTTTGCAAAAGCCGGCCGGCGTATTTAACCTACAAGTAAGCGTGTCTGTTGAACGTTGTGTGCCTGCGTGTAGTATTTGCTTTGGCACCGTCAACACGAGAACATTTTGAGCATAATATGTAGCTAGCTAAGTTAGTATGTTTGCAGTTAGCATCAGGCTACTTTTGTTTCACCAGCAACAACAACGCTACTTCCGGTTTGTATTCCTTGAGAATTTAAAGCCTCTTCCTTGAATTAAATGACAAGAAATGTTGAATTTATCACAAGAACTGCACAGATTATGTTTTTAAGAAATAGTTCCTGCCTTTTATCCCCTAGATTTGTAAGACAAAACTACATTTTTTCAGTCAGTCAGCCATACTGGAGAATGTTGACATCAACATGTAACGTTACGACTTCTGGTTGTATTTTTCAAAATAAAAGACGGGATTTTCCAAACTGACAAGAAAATACATTTGTTTACTTTTGAGTATTCCCATCAGTTCTACTAATTCTGCTGCACCACATTTTGGAGGCAGATCTATTTTTTACTATTCAATTTATATGACTTATTTGAATATGATGCTTTATTATGAACGGTGGTGGAAAATAAATATGTAGCCCATGTTTACTCACGCATTTTTAAGTACCTGTACTTTATTATTTAAATTTTGAGGGTTAGGAAAGCCTACAACAGTACGTGTATAAGCACGGGTTCTTAAAATGACCTCCACCACAGAGAGCTGCAACTGTAAAAAGCTGGTTTACAGTTAAATGGCAATTCATCTCTAAAAAAATATAAATTTATAGTAGTCTATATCTTGCTCATAAAACGTCTGAATGCAGGACTTGTAATAGGCTATTTTTACACTGTGGTACTGCTGCTTATAGCTAACTATCTGACCACTTCTTCCACCACTATGAACTACACTACCCAGCAGCTTATAGCGTTAAAGCAGTTAGCTCCCACTCAACAAGCTAGCTACAACATCAAATACAGCTTTAAACGATGCACATATGTAATAGTGATTAGATGATATCATCTTGATGGCTTAACATTCACGTGGTCTATCTGGCTGTATAATGTTTCAAGATAATTATAGAGAAAAAAAAGCAATAAATATGTCCAGCTATACTGACTAGGTTTACATGCATACACAGAACTACATTATTCATATTAAGAAAATTGTTTGATTTAGTTACACTGGGGTATTCCCATAAGCAAACATCTTGAGTATATGGCACGGAGGAGTTGAATATAAGAGCTGAACCAGCCAAGACGTACGACATAACATTGAAATATTGCTACCTCAAGATGATGTTGCCTCAAGTTGATGATACTGCAAATGCCTTTTTACACATCCAGCTACCATGGGGAATCATTACATACTTTTGGAATTTCCTCACGTCTGCTTTCAATTTAGTTTGAGCAAGTTACTGTCAGAATATTAATTAGTGCAGCATTAAAATAATCAGCACTCACAGTATTAAAGCTGCCTTCCCCACTGTTAATGCATTCATTCAAATATACATACAGCACAAGCCTTGTCACTGTAAAGTTGCACCCACAGCTTCCATAAGCCCCCTTTTGTCCCTTTCATGAGCTTCCGTTTGTTGGCCGTCGTCTTTCCTCGGCCAACCAGCCGGCCCAGGCAGCTCCTGTTGTGATGTGACTTTTCCACACAGAGCTGTGGGGCTCAGCCAATCAGCCTGAGAAGAGCAGGGCCTGTTCTTTCACAACATCTCCTGGCTCCACCGTCAAGGATGTTTTTTAATGCAGTGATTAATAATACACTAAGTAAAATATTGCCTTGTCTTTGGGAAACTGTATTCAACATTTTCCATGGATGACTTCCCTTTCGTTTGAGATGGCTTTTCAAGATGTGATGTTGTTCCTATTTTTTTAATCCAGATGTATTGGTGTAATGCATTAGGCAAGAAGGGAACAGAGCAATACATATCTTCAATCCCCAGTTTAAAATGTATAAGTCAAATGATGTTTGGATCAAGCATCACTTCCAACTTGAGTCAATCATTTTTGTATGTGCGTATGCATTGTTCTTGTGTCGATACTGTTTGTGTTTGATCTGTTTGCAGCACACGGAAACACTTGCATTTCTTTGTTTTCCACATCTGTTTGTGAGCGTCTGTGTATAAATAAATCTTGTCCCTGATGTGTGTTCCAATGGCAGTTAAATGATAAGTAACAAGGTCTAGTGGTTACATATTTGCTCAAAAGCTACCGCCTGTAAAACCAGATTGTTTCTATGTGTTGTTGTGCTCGCCGTCTGTCTGTCTCTTTCCTCAGCCACTGGCAGAAGGGTGTAACATTTACAACTTCAAATAGTCAGACAGGGTGGGAGTGAGTTTAATAGACTCATGGAAATGGAGGCGTGTCTCAAAGAAAAAGGAGAGCTACATTTTTTAAGGTGACCAAGGCAAGAAGTGGTCAAACTGTATTTGCAAACAATTCTTCAAATTAGTTTTAACTTGCGTGGAGCACTAGATGAGTGACATGTATGACAATACATTGTGCCATGAGTGTGCCTACCTGACGCCATCTGAGCGGTCCTGGTCTACCTGTGTGGTGCTCTAACAGGTTTAAACAAATGCTAACAATAATTTGCAGCAACTGTTTTCCCCCCCTCGACGTCGGGCCGAGGCTATTTGACTTTGAGAGATCACAGCAGATGAGAAGCACCATTCAATAGCGCAGAGACATATGGGGATACATTCCAACAGAGTAACGCACATATTCCACCTTCATCTAACACATGGCAAACAGGAATAAGTCAATTCGTCAGATTTTCTCAGGTCAATAAATGAGCTGAGAGAGAGAGAGAGAGAGCCATAATAAACCAAAACAGTTTCCATTCCACGCTCACATGCAGACATGTCTGCTTCACATTATGCAACTGCTAGTCATGCCTTCTTTTATTTTGTGTTTGTAATTCAATCTTTTTTGTTGACTTAAAGCTGTTTCACTGTATGCACGAGATTTGATGTAACATCCCATCAGCTTACCTAATAGGATACAAGTTTTAGCACCAATTTAGCAGTGTATTACAATCTTTGGCTGAGACATGAGTCATTACTGCTGCATCAAAAAAGATCACCTCCTTATTCATTTCAAGAGACCAAGTAGTTGGTCTCCAGGCGGAGGAGAAGTGATTACTGCCTTGATAACTTTATAGAAATGCCAAATCCTGCTTCAAAGCAGTTTAGACCGCTGTGCAGTGTCTTGGCATCTGATAAGCCTTCAAACTGAATCTCCTGTTTTGTATTTGATCTTCTCATTGGTAGAAATAGGGTCTAGTTGGAGTTGTCTTGTCTGGACAACGATAACAGCAGGCAAAGGGAAAGCTCCTTGTGATCATGTCTCAGCTTCATCTGAGGAGAAACAAGGAAACTAAATAGTTACGTTGCTGTTTGCACCATTGACCTCAGATTCATTTTACAGAACAAGAAATTAAGATTAAGATGGATGATCATTTGGTTCAGCCCAATGGTGACCAATAAGTTCCCCAGACCAGTCGTAGTAAAATAAATACCTGCTGAATACTTTTGATGCTTGTGGCCAAAAAATATATATTTAATCGGTACCAAAATGTAAGCGTAAAAGAATGTTGACAGCTACAACATATCACTTGTCTCTATGGTGCTTTCCCCACACAATCATAATGGGATGTTTGTGTCTTTGGCTGATACAAGTTATATTAGAGCAGTGTAACAATTAAATTGACCTTACTGATTGTGATTCGATCATATCTTTGAACTCAACAATAGGGGCCACTGTGTTGGAAAGTTGGCATGGAGAAAAATAATATCCAAAAGAATAAACTTGTCAGAGGTAGATCCTTGCCAACATTGTGTTTTGATTATCAAGAAAAGCTTCTCCTGGCCTTGGTCTACACTGACACAGGCTTTTCCGATGACGTATTTGCATTGGCTGCAGAGTTCAAGGATAAAAATGAAGTAATAGAAAATTTTAGCAACTTGACAAGAGGAGTGGAGGTTATTGGAAGGTTTGTAAATCTGCCCAATGTCAGATGAGCACAGTATCAGATAGGTGGGTATATATTCTAATGTCAGCTAAGCTGTCACTCACAACAAGATACATACTAAATATATGTTACTGTGTGCTGAACAGGACTATATTTGCTCTGGACTCTGACTTGACTTGGTCTCGACTCCCTTTGGACTTGGTCTAGACTCAGACTTGACTGGACCTGGTCTTGGACTTGACTTGGACTTGATTAAGTTGGTCTTAACTACAGCCCTATGGGAACGTAATTTTGAAGGAGACATATGTATTAAGACAAAATTATATTTTCAGTGCTTTCTCATAAAACAAGACATTTCTCAATGTAGTCAGATAAACTGTGAGGTCATTCTGCAAAGTCCAATTATTTATATTTTTATTTATTACAATTTGAGTCTTATTTATGTAGTTTCGTCCTTCATGTCAATCATTTATGATTACATTGTAACGGCTGACTAGTAAATACACCAAAATAATAATAATAATAATCATTTATGGCACAAAATAAAACTTGGTGTGCACATAACCAAGGAAACAATGGTGGGTCCAGATGTACCAGGAAGTGGGTCTGTAAACTGTTGATGGATGTTTACAACAGTAAACATCCATCAACAATAAACATCCGACAGTTTGGATGAGAATTTCATCATTTGAACTTTGTGGGGGTTTATTTCAAACTTTATGATTTCACTGCTTTCTGGTCCACGTCAGACTACTAACATTGACTTCATTAAGGGTTTAACAAGGACTGTAAAGACACCACAACTCAGCCGAGCTCTTTCACTGCCTGCTTATCAGATCTATATAAGCCAATCATGCAAGTTAGGATGACATGATGTTTCAGTTAGCCAAGAAAAGCCATGGAAACAATTGCCCATAATCCTAACCACTATCTTTGTGGTTTATGTGCCAGTACAAAATAATTTCTAGTTGCTGGTTGAGGGATTTGCTCATATATCTTGAGTAAACTGAAGTGTCATGAAGATGTGCATGTGTGCTATATATTGACACAAGTGCAGTTCTTTATGAGCAGCATATGAGCAGTCGGTACGTGTAGTTGCATATAATGACTCGCAGGACATGTTAAATGCACCTCAGACCTCACACACAGTCACAGCGGAAGGTCAGTAGCAATCAACGTCAGTGCTTAAGTGTGAGTAAAATACCCTGCTCTCCCAGAGTTAATGATGTCTAAAATCTTCTTTTTTTTCAAGCTTGTTTCCCTCACATGGTGTAATTTAAACGTCCATGTCATAAAATGAGTTAATGAAATATGCTGCAGCACTTTCTCAGCCTGACCTGATTACCTGGAAATTAGTTTGCCTTAAAAAAGCAACAGGTCTTACATAATACACTGTGTTTACTTTTTAAAGTTGAATGAACGTTGGCAACATTTTCTGGGTAACAGGAGCTGAATTTAAATACTTCCACAGTTTTCCACGACATAAATAGTACCTCTAACTTCTAAGCTCCCTGTCACCGTATTGTGTTTTTTTACTCATGCATCTCTCATGACAGAAAATGAGACACTGACATATACATACAGTATATTATTATATTTCAGACTCTCACTTCTTCTGTGTAACCTTAACTTTTAAGAAATAAAGTCTAACCACCGATCATCTGAAGAGATAATGGTGGGTTTTAACTCCCCTACGATCGCCTCTCAATTCCCCCTGCAGAGCTTCTTCAGTCTATGCGTGACCTGTTCACGTGGCAAAAGAATGATACAATTGCAAGGTACCACAGGCTGAGTTCATAACTGACGTTGACAATGAGCTCAGAGTCGTAGTAGAACAAGAAAAGAACCCTAACTTTGATCCAAACCCCATTAATAAAAGAACAGGAAGCTCAGAGCACAACAACAGAGTCTCTGTCACTGCAGCCTGCCTGTTATGTCATCTTGGTGTTAAATATGTTGTCTCTGAGCAATTAAGAATTCCCAGATCTTTCATTTTGATTAGACCTTTTTTCTTCATAAAAAGTTTGTTTAGAGGGACAGACCATTTCCCCTGTCTCTCCATTGTTTATGGCTCCAATCATTCCAACTGACAGTGTCGATGATACTCGATATTCCCCTGGATTCTCTGCCTATCCCCTCTTTCACTGCATGTAAAATCTTTTTTAATATAACCTTACAGAGCTGAAACCTTAGAACTGTATTGGCAAAGGGTTTTACAACCTCCATCATGAGTAGTATTTGAAACAGCAATAGAAAGTGACAGATTCAGGTCCTTAATAAAACAAAACTGCTGAAGTTTAAAAATTGAACTCTTTGAACAAAAAAATCATTGCTGTGTTTTACCAAAATCCACAGGAAGTATACAGGAAAAATTAAGGCTTTTGGATACATGCCTCATAGTTTTACTCACAGTATATTTGAAATGGATGTAACAAAAAGAAAACACTTCTATTAAGTATCGCTTGTCTAAATATTTCTGAACACAACTAAAATTCTTAATTTTGAGTATCTGTTTCTCACTCTATTTCCCCTCTCTTTTGCTTTTCTCTCTTCAACCTTCAACTGATTCATCTTGCGATGATTTCAGCTCTCTAGAATGAAGTCTAACTTTTTCCAGCCCATACAGCGTGTGACCCACTTCGATCAAAAAAGAAACAAAAAAAGCAACATGTGGAAAACAGTTAGAAGACCTGCATTCCTTCACAACCACACATTTTTTTCACATACAATTTTAATGGTCCGGTAATTAAGCAATTTTGCGGTGTATTCAAATAGATGGAAATTAGCTTTTTTTCTAAATCAATACAATAATGACAGGAGGAGCTTACTGGCATTGAGCAGCCGGTTTAAAAAAGTATTTATAATGTAAGATCCACGTGGGGGAAAGTCAGCTGAGCCTGGACTCAATCAAGCAAGCGTGGCCTTTTGGCCCTTTTTATATAAAGGATCTGCAGTTTGCTCTGTGCACAGACGCTGACAGAGGATCTGACACACACTGGATAATAGCTGACACATGATGTTTTGGTGACGCATCATTATGGATGGATTTCTTGGTGTTAGCTTGGCTGAAAAGAAGCACAATTCCAACAACTTTGAGCAAATTTAAAAGGCAGACTTTGTGTGTTTTTGTTTATGTGTACATGGAGTTGATGTTGATGCCGGTAACCATTTCGTCTTTCTGTCTTCTGATGTCAGGTTTTGGCTTCTTGATCAAAGCAGATGGAACAAATCTAAATCCAATTTTTAATCAAGTAAAAGTATGATGCTGAAGAATGAAATTAAATGAAAATGACAATAACATCAGTGATCCTACATTTGATTAGCCAAACTCTGTCTTTGTGTGAAACACATTTTACCCTGAGGACCACCCTGCCTAGAAAAACACAGACTCCACCTAATAGAGTGCACACATGAAGTAATTATGGTCTTAAATAAGCTTTTATCAGAATGAGATTCACTGGGGATTAGAGCTCAGGGGCCACATTCTTAAAGCTTCCTAGTGCAAAGAATTGCTCCTAGTGACAAAATTCAAAGAGATTTTTTGAAGTATGACGTTTTTTAAGAATTTCCCCTTAAAGTTAAAACAATATCCAAGTTATTCACAAAGCATCTTGGCCCCCTAGAGCTCATAAGGGGAAAAACTGTAAGGAGAAAGGAGGAGGACTTTCAAGAGGCTTAAGAGTTTCTTAAGTAGAGGAGAAAATGGCTCAAAGACAAAGAGGAAAATAAAGCAATAACGTCAGAGATGAAAGTGATCACAGCACTAAGATATTTGGCAAATGAAAAAAAGCAACAGAGTTCAGTGGTTTATAGATTTACATGCCAACCAACGGCACTACTTATATAGACTGGCCAATAATCATGGAAACTGATGAAAGCTGAGACCTTTTCAGGGTCAACCACACCTCCTCACTAAGGATTAAGTTTCCTATCCCGACCTCCAAAGTCTCTAAGTCGAATTGACGAGTCTGCGGATTGTCACTAAAATGACAATAGCTGGTCCACCCTAAAAGCCTGTACAGAAGTTGTGGTTAACTTCGGGGCTAAGCCCTCCGACTCTGCATCCACACACACCTCAATACAGAAGTAGCAGCCATTGCTCTACAAAAAGCCATCATTAAAAATGTGTCTCTCTTTCTCTTAATATCAGTGTTGATTATCATCTGCTCACAAATGTGCTGGTTTCCACTCCACATCAACTTATAAATGGAACAATAACGGAAAAGCGATGTCAGCAGAAGCAGTCAGAAGGGTCTACAGGCCAACGCACAACGTTTAACCATGACTAGCGCAAAATCCACAAAAAATAGCTTGAAAATGCAGAAAATCTGAAACAATTGCATGAGAGTCTGTGGAGCAGAGATGTAGTCGTCTGTACTGACCAATGCTACGCTATTATTGATCAGTCTGCGTTTGAGGGGCGGCAATTAAAGAAAGGTCAGTTTAGCACTAAATTGTGATTTATGCTGGCCGCATCCGCGAATGTCGCGATAAAGTTTCACACAATTCGTGATCCATTGAGCTTGACCAGGCTAAACCAACTAGCATGCTACGGCTCAGCAAAAGCTGACAGCAACTGGTGCGCTGCAAAAACAGTTGCATACCGAACGTCCTGTAAACGATTCAATACAAATACAGGTATTGTTACACCCCTACTGCGATCTATAGGCTTTAGCTTCCATGGTAGCTCTGACAGCTTGCCGAAGGGTAAATTAAAATGCTCTCAAAAGCTTGAGTGCTTCAGCTTTTCAAGCTTTTTTTACACTCTCGCCTATTTTTTTCCCACTTATACCAAGTGACATTGAAACCCTTCAGTGTGTCAATCATATTTTTACATCTTCTCTCCATAACTGTTCTAAAAGCAATGAGCTCTTTTCACAGAATTCTATGAACCATCAATATTCGTTAGTGTGAGGGCTGTTTTTAGTTTCTCGAGGTCAAAACTCTTGTTTAAAGCATTGGTTCGCATTTTATTATGATAAAAAGGCTGTTAAAAGGCCTTAATTAGGAGCTTCAGCATCACATGCTCTAAATGTTGTGTTTCAGGTCTTTCCAAGAAGCAATGCATATGGGGAAAGCAGTTTCAGTCTTGGACCACACTCCTGTTTTCCTGCTTGTAGTTCTGCTTCATCCTGTTGTATTGGTTATGGTTTATCTATTTTTCTTCTCCCCCCTGACAGCAGTCATAATTTCTGACCGGGACACACACATACAAGTGTAAGTGTGACTATATTCTCTCTAACATCTGTAGCAGATGTGGTAGCCCTCATGTACACGTGTTGGTCGCTTCTTTTCCCTGTTTGTCTTTTCTTTTGTCCTTTTGTTCCTCTGGTCTTTTTCTAAAGCACAAAACTCTTCGAGAGATAAAGATTCATGTTTTGTATTTTCAGAATGGTGCATTGTATTGTTATTCACTGCTCAGGTCAAATGGCACTGCAACTTGCAGCCAATGAAAATATGTTGGGGCAAAGAGAGGCTCATCATTCACTTAAAACAGGTGATAGCAGAGGCTTTCATCCACACACTGCATACCTGGAAAATATGTTTGAAAATGAGAACCAAGTGTTAACAAATTGTTCAGTTATATCTCCAAAAACAACCACGTTGGAGCCAACCTCAACAAAACTACTGCCTGTGCTCCTCACATAAGGGGTTGCAGGTTAGACCTTTGATACTGTGAGTTAAAGTAAGGGAAGTAAGAGCTGCATTAACTCTGCTCAATGTAATGGAATGAAAGTAATGTTTTTGGAGAAACCCTGCACTTCTATGGCCAGTAGGGAGGAGGACGTGGTTCGTTTTGTTCACGGCTATATTTCTTGCACTAACCATAGTTGACTTCTATCCCCATTCTTGGCTTGAATACCGACAGAGTAAATGTATAATTAGGTGTCGTACTGATAGATGTACTATAGCATATTGATAAAGTTGATTGCCTCTTCTGGGTTATAAAGATCCAATTTCATTCTTGGAGGACTGATGGGGTTTAATATGAGTTATACATTGGGTTTTGCTATGAGGCAGAATTGTGAAGTATGTGTTGAAAACGAGTAGTGCTGCTACTGGATATAATCAATTTTTCTCACTGAGTCAACACTGACAGTAATACGTTTTAGGCAAGCACTGAAAAGGGCAGCACTGGCTCTGCTGTTGGGCTTTACGGAAAGAGCAATCAATTTTGAAAATGATTGTGAAAATCCCAAGACTGGAGTAATGATGAATGGCAACGCATAGAAAAAAGAACCTCGCCATTCATTAAGCCTCATCTGTTTTCCACCTGGTTTCCTTTTTTTGTCAGTTATTTTACACAGATGGACAATAATTCGTGTTCAAACAACGCATTAAAGTCTGAGCACCATAATTGGCTTTCAGCATGGAAATGAAAGTCTATTCCTTGTGAAAGATTTTATCTGCAGTTAGCAACATTGAAGCAAATTCTTACTTGTCTGCCATTCCGGTAATCAATTTAATACTCAGTTTCAAATGATCCCAGGATACACAAGTGATAATTGGTTCAACAAATGTGTACGGTAGGCCTTTCCAAATCAAACACAGCAGATGAAGATACTATTTCAAGCAGCGGTGGATGAAGTATTCAGAACCTAAACTTGAGTAAAGAAACTAATATAACAATGTAAAAACACTCCATTACAAGTAAAAATCCTGGATTCAAAATCCTGCTTGAGTTACAGAAGTATTATTGGCAAAATGTACTTTAATTCAAAATCGCCATGTTCTGAGCGGTGTGGACGCAATCCCTCAATCATTGATATGTGATGAATTTGAAATTTAGCACCGTATGTACAAATTTGAGATACAAACTTCTACTTCCATTTCATGCAACTTTAACCTTCTACTTCTACTTAACAAAAAATGGCTCCTGTGAGTCCCACAATATTATATGTATACAGACTCAATTTGAAAAGTGTGCAAACTACAGTTGCCAGGTAAATGTAATGGGGTAGAAAGTACAATATTAAAGAGATCGTAAAGTAGCATAAAATGGAAATACTCAAGTAGACAAATTTGTATCATAAAAGACCAGTGTGTACGTTTTAAAGTATATTTTCAGTAGTGTGTAATCACCTGAAACTGAGAATTGTTGTGTTTTCTTTAGCTTAGAATGAGCCCTGCATATCTACATAGAGAGCAGGTCCTCTTCCACGGAGTCTTCCATTTTGCACCGCCATGTTTTAACATAAGTCCAGAATGGACAAACCAAACGCTGGCTCTTGAGAGGGCCTTTTGCATTTTTTAAGTTACCTGAAGGCCGCAGTAGGTTCCCTTGGAAAGTGATGGGTGAATGGAGGGGTATTCAGTTGGCTGCAATCTGAAACCTCACCGCCAGAGGCCACTAAATCCTACACACTGGTCCTTTAAGTATCGAAATAAATCTCTGGGTCTGGGTCTCCAGCAGCATGGTGTCAGTGTTGGCTCCCAGCGGGGACCGATGGAGCAGCGAGGCAAAGCTCTGTTCCTAGCCGAAGAAGGGGACGATGATGCCAGGCGCTGAGCTCTCCTCCTCCCACAAAAGCTTTCGACTGCAGGTTGAAGGCGGCAGCATAGTCGCATCTGGGTCTGAACCTGCTGGAGTCTGAGCTGAAAGAGTTTCTGGTGAACGTGCTTGATTTTGCCTGATTTCGTGCCGAATCCGACCTGGTGGCGCCGATGAACAGCAATGGGAATAAATAAATAAAAATAGCCAATCTTCTCGCTGATTTCTTCTCGTTTACTTATGTAGGTCTTATAGAGGCATCAGTAACTGAGACTGCTTCACAACCAGTTAAAAGTTCCTCACAGTAAATTGAAGAACAGTACTCGAGTAAATTGAATCTGTCACGGTACAAAACTATTTGGATATGTATGGGGCAGTGTGTTAATATGCCCCTAAACCGGTATTCTCTCTCTCCCCCTCACCTGCTTCTGTCTACAAGATGTCTACAAGATGTTTTGTTTTTTTACATTTCATCAGATTTTAACGAATGCTGTTCCAGCTGGCACTACCAAACTTTCTCTGTTACTCAAGTCTTTCATTAGGTTGATTAAGAAGATCTGGTTCACGTTTGGAAGCTTTTACTAGAAAAGAATGTGGCAGCAAGAGAATACGATGTGATTCATGTTTTTGTATTGCTGTGGTTTCCATAACCGTTTATTCAGTCTCTCACAATTCCTGAGCAAATATTTGGTCTTTTATTCTTTGTCTGTATACATACAAAACTTACACAGTAACTTTTAATGAATTCTGGTGAATTCAAAAAGGATGTAAAAAACAGTATGATGGTTTAAGAACACAAATAAACATACAAAAAGTAGCTGTCAGAAGCCATTACATTATGAAATACAAATCTCACGATTGAAAATTAACAGACCTATACACACCTTAAGTGCCCATTCTTACAGTTTGCTTTGCAGCTTGTGCTTTGGTCCAATGTCACTGGTTTGACTGTGTGAGTGCATTATTGATGAGATAAATAACACCGGGTGAGGACCTGTCTTTAGGACAGTTGGAAATAGTACAAGGACACTTTAAGGCCAGAGTTACACTAAGCAAAAGCACACATGCTTATTTTTTCCCCTCATATACAGACTGCTTTATATAAAAAAGTGCATTGTAATGATATACATTGAGTTGTTTAAAAAGTACTATATTCTCTTTCTGTGATGCTGTTATGAATTCGTAGTGGTGTCATTTCATTGTGGCAGGCAAAAGTCTGTTTTTAATGGCAGGACCAGAGACGGTAAGAGCCTGCGGCAGGATATAGCCCACGGTAACAATGTCTCCTACTCCTCCTGTTTTACCACTTCCCGGGGATGGGCACCCCGCATTCATACCAGCCCACGAATGGATGGGGTGTGCGTCGACCAATAACTCCAAATGAAACCGGCTGCTGTCTGTAGGCGCGATAAAATCCTGCAAAAGAAAGAAATGACAATGCTGTTCATAGCCATTTACAGAAATGTATCGAGAGCAAAAAAGAGTGAGCATGTCTTGATATCATCCGTATTGAGCCCTTGTAGTGGAAGGGAGGCGGTTAGCAAACACAGCAACAAGAGGAGGTTTTCATAACTACTTAACCTTATTAGGCCAATGGGACTTTGATAGAAAAATAAAGCCAACTACCAGCAAATAATGCTCAAGTTTAAAATATTCTCATTGTGTACTGATATGACCTGAAACAAAATAATGGCTAGGAAGTTATGACATTAATTTAAGAAGTTACGGTGTAATGAGGAAAATGGTCTGCAGTAATGAAAAGCAGGTGACATTTGGGCCAACACATGCTAAACCCTTTAAGGTCCTTTTAAAAAGTATTCATTTCAACAATACAATACATCTGTATTCTGCATAGATACGATCAATGCATGTGGTCCCCTAAGGAGCCGGAGAGCCAGACTGCATGGAAAAATACATAATAGGTTAGATCTAAATATCAAGGCCACAAATGTGCAACTTGTTTACCTTGTGCTGAAGGCAGATTATTTGAGAGGTATTCCGGACCGGTCCTTCCGTCCCTGTAGGAATCCACAAACTGGCACTGGTCTTCTCCTTGGCCAAATGTATCCCCTATACTGTAAAAGGGCTCTGTCGATAGAAAAAGGGAAGTGGGTATCATCATTCGGAAAAAGTAATGACCATAACAGGTTTAAATGTAGGTGATGTCATACGTTACCTCTAAGACCATCTCCCATGAAGATCTTGTATCGCAGAGAGTTACACAAAACCACACCCACAAACTTCCTGTACCATGTCCGCTTGACGTACTGGCTGCCCTTACAGCTACTGTGGGCTGAGTTATACTTGAAGGTAAAGGGAATCCAGATTGGTTCTCCACCTGAGGAGCAGAGGAGGAGATGCATCATGTTGTGGCGAAGAATATGCATCCTATGAATAGACACATCATGAATACACTGAGGAGGATGAGACGATAGAGAGAATAAAATCATTTTTGTCTGTAAAGCTGAACAATGAAGATAATATTTAACAGCATATCAAACTTAATCAAACTGTCGTTTCTGTTCTGGTCAGATATTAAATGGCCAGAAGGTATGTGTTTTACACATAGAGCTAAATTCTGCATATCTTGTAACCTAGATGATGATTTGTACAACTATTGGTTTACAAAGCACTGAATGGTTTAGAGTCAAAATATGTTTGATTTGTTAATCCTTTCTAAACCATCTAGACATCTCAGATCGTCTGGGGGATCGTTGGTTCACTGTCTCCAGAGGCAAAACTAAACATGAAGAAGCAGCGTTCAGTTTTTGTGCCCCAGCCCCACATATTTAAAACAAACTCTAGAGAAAACGTTGGGTTTGCTTCAACTCTCAGTTCTTTAAAATCAAGGTTTAAAACTTTTCTGTTTGGCAATATACTTTTTTTTTTTTTATTTGGGATCATTTAGTGATATCTTGCACTGCACTGTACTTTCTATTATCCTTCTCTTCTATCTTATTGAACTGTTTTTAAAGTTCTATTTGTGTATTTTAATACAGCCATTTATATCCTGTCTTAATGTCTTTTCATATCTCATGTGAAGCCCTTTGTCTTTAGTAAATATCAATATCCAAATACCTATACAAACCCTAACCCTAGCAATCACTACTGCCTATATTTACTGCCTATACAAAACATTGTACAAAGTAGCAATCACTACTGATCATAAATGGTTAAGTAGTGAAATTGGTTAAATCCTAACAGCACGAAGGTTCCCTCTTTAAAACCTGCAGCTTTGGTAGGATATAGCTTGTTGACCTTAAACTATAGACGTGCAGTCGGTGTATCGACTTACCAGGTGGTCTTTCAATGAGAAGAGGATCGTCTGAAAGAAAGAATGCGATCATTTCACAAGGGAGGAAAAGCACACAGGCAGCACTGCAGGTTTAATGCATTCTCCTGATATTGAGAATGAAATGCACATAACGCAGAGTAAATCTGCTAGTCTGCTTTTACTGCAAGGATATCTTGCATTGCAATGCAATGAATGTCACCATGACATTGTCGTTGTATGCTGCAGTACAGCAGACAATCTAAAGCTAGTTTGAGTGCGGGTTGAACTGTACTCAGTGAGGCATCTCTAAGTGTTATCTTTGCAGGCGTTGACAGGTTACACACCTGATTCGGTGACATAGGTGAGTGTATCGCTGACGGGTCCCAAACCAAATACATTCTTGGCCTGCACTTTGAAGTAGTACCTGAATAATAAAAAAAAAACACAACACAAGGATTTACATGAGAGAGTTAAAGTGTAATTCTCCATGTGTTGTTGTGACTGTGTGAAAGTGAGGAAAATGTTAATGACCATAGCAGATGACTGGGCATGCTTCAGTCTGGCTGATTTAGGAGTAGTTTTATTCGTATGAATCCAAAGTGAGCGCAGCACAATAAAATGGCTATTTGGCTTGTGTTGAAGGGAGAAGGAGGGAAAGGCGCTGAGGGGAAAAAGAGACATCTAGACAAGTGGAGATTAACAGATAGAAGATACAAATGAAAGACAGAAGAAAGGAGGGATATGGAACAAGTAAAGCATAGGGATATATATACATATACTGAAAGAAAATGAATAAATGTTAGGGGGTTGAAAGACAGGAAGAGTCCTTAAAAGAGGCATTCATCACAGAGAGCTCACTTAGTCTCCGGATGGTGGAGAATTATTAAATCCTATCAGATTAAAAACTACCCCAGTGACAGAGAGTTTGCAAACGTTTCCACTGTAGCTGGCTGGTGTGTTTGTGCAAGTGTGTGTTCATTAATGCAGTATTGTGCGCATATGTGCTCCCTTTCACTCGGCAAGGCCGCATACAGTAAGTTCATGGTCAGTCAATCCCTAGAAAAAAAACTTCCACGACGTACAGCCTCGAGGCCTGGATCCAATCACCATAGCCACGTGACAACAGCGACCAAAATATATATGGCCAGAGAGAGAGAGAGAGAGAAGGCAGCAAGGCAGCTGCAGAGAGATGATGTAATGAAAGAAGAAATTGGAGAAGGTAATGTGAGTCATAATATAAAAACAGAGAATGGACCACGAAATTCTACATTGAGCCAAGCTAGCCATTTTAAACGTGCAATACATCTTTGTCTTCGCTTCAGATGAAAATCTATGTGACAACTGCACATAATGCTCCTCAGTGTACAGTATATGATAGTTTAGCCACAAAAACTAGCAAACTTGTACGCTAGTCAATATTCACTGAAAACGGTTCTAAGACACACAAAAAAACAAGCATGAACCAATGTTTCAAATGAGCTATGTATATATTTAGTCAGAGGTTTAGATCGATTGTTCAAGAGAAACCTGAATACAGCAACAACTAAATGATTATCTTCATCATCGATGAGACCTCATCTGGTGTATATTTTCTAATTATTGGTCAATAAAACACCAAAAACAAACGTTACGACATCATCAAACGCCTTGTTTTGTCTGACTAACAAAGAAGAGAATCAATTTGCTAACACAGCAAATTCTCTCACAAGCTAGAATCATTAAAAAATAAAGTCCTTTTGTAATTCACCCCATTTATCAGCAGGAAAACTTGTGGATCCAATTTGTCCACATGTGAATCTACATACGCGCGCTGAGGCCTAGTGTGGCTCAGCAGGCAGAAGGAGCCTGCGGCATAGGAAATACCAACACTGTCGCATAAGCCATCGCAGGATCAACCGTAACCACGCGAGACACACTATCGTGAATGCAAACCGGTTGCCAGGGAGGGAATCCCTCTTTGCAGACTCTTGGAAAACTTTACCCATTGCACACAACTCTGTCTGTGTTCAGCAGCAGGTGTTTGCTTTTCTAAGGCCCAAGATGAGACACTTATCATAACACCTCAAGCAAATTTGTGCCTCCCCTGGGTGAGAGGGTACTTCTATCCCTGATGAACTCACACATCTGAAACTGTTTTTCCACCAGATTCTTGAGTGACATACAAGTTCTGAGCTAGTACTAGAAGACAATTTACAACTTGCTTCATACATTGACTAAAAAAACAGTACATTTGCAAAGAAGCTAGAGGATTTTAAAACGTGCATCATTTACATGAAACAACTTGCAAGCAAAAGGTGCTTTAATGCACAGCTATAAATGAAACAAGAATGTGGGCGGTTTGGTGTAACAACTCTCCCTTCCTCTCATGGGCCCAAGTGCTAAAAGCTGTTTCCATGCCTTTATTTTGAAAACCGTAACCCGTGTCTCATAAAACAGGGTTTTGGAAACACGCTCTAATAATTGAAACAGACCTAGGTGACTGTATCCGTGTGGAAGTGTCAGATAGTGTGTGTCACTCTGAGGGTTTTTACAAAATCCGTATCCAACTCATACTCTGCTCTGATCAGTGTCAGTCTGGTTCAATATCACAAACATATAAACATGGAATAATACCAACAGATACATGAAGTCACATACAGACATCCAGACAGAATGCATGTTCTGTGCATTATGTGATGAAGGTTTAATGATATAAACACTCAGCCACAGCACCTGCACCACAGGCAGCAACCTCATCGTAAACATTACATGCAGGTCAGGATAAGGGGTCTCTCAAAAAAGCACATCTTTGTTTATAAGTTCAGGTTTATGACTCCCATGTGGGAGATGATACTGTGAATCAATGAACATGAAAGCGTTGTTGTAACATCAACCGCCCTCTGCATTGTAACCATGCATACATACACAATGATATAAACACACACCAGGTGGGTTATGTGTTACCTCGAGTTTGGTTTGAGATTCTCCAAAGGCAGGTGGGTCCCGCTGGAGGGTTTAGTGGACCATCTATTGTTGAGGACATCATCATATGAAGCGCTGTGGACCATGTAGCCTGCAGGGAACAATACAGAATAAACGGGCAGCGCTCATTAGGTGTTAGAAATAAACTGAAAAAGAAATCACTGTTGCAAGACGATAAGTTAGGAAGACATTGTTTACGTTTGTATCCATTTGAATGTGAAACAAAACAATACCCTGAGGTTCACCATTAAAGGAATACTTTCACATTTTGAGACTTAGACACGTACACTTACCAATGAGACAGTCGATAGCACTCTCTATAAGGTAAATATGAGGCTAAAGCTAGCAGATGGTATGGTTGGCTTCGCACAAATGGGGAAACAGCTACTCTGGCTCAGTCCAAATGCAACAAACCCAGGACCTCTAAAGCATGTGCAACTTCTTAGCATGATCAACCTTGGCCTCACATGACCCAAGTATGAACATTCATTTTATGCTTTCAACTATTTTGTGAGAGTAGGTGGTCCGCCTTATACATTTAACTAAAGAAAAACTGTTGCCCTGGCAAGTCATGCTGACTGTCCTCCAACTGGCAGTGTGTTTTCTCAGAGTAATCCTTAGAATCCGGAAAGCAACCTCAAGTCACGCAGCTCTCAATCACTCACTTTAAAACTGTGGATAACAGCTCCGCCGCACATCAAACTACCAACTGTTTCTATTGGACTTTTGAGTCTGAGTTTCCATTTTTACTGGAGCCATACCAACACAGCTGGCCGCTGACAGGAGAGGAGGGAAATACTTGCTACTTTGTTTTTCTTCTTTTGGTTTTTTATTCATTCACCATTCTACATTGTTAAACTGAGGTTTCATAGAGTATGTAGACTCTTGCCTACTCTTCTTTCTCTGCTTTAGGTGTACATGTGTTAAGTGTTTCCAAAGGAGTTGGTCCTTTGAGCCAAGTGCAACACTAATTATACTCAGTGAATAATTAGCACGTCTCGCCCAAAACCTTTAAGCAAAAGGTCGTCGATGCATCAGAGTTAATGGAACCAGAAGTTGGGTTTAGGTTAAAAACAAAAACGTATGCCAATGTCCCTCGTCTCTTGAGTCCACTTGCTAATAGCTGTTTCCATCCACTTGTTTTGAAAGCTGTGACCCATAACTCCAACTGTAAGACACGGTTGTGCCCTAATAACTAAAACAGCACCTTGTGATTGTATCTGCTTGTGTGAACTGTACCTGCAGATCATTTCACCTGTATTTACAGTGTTTATCTTTGCACTACACAATACATAAATTCACGTAAAAGTTAGTATGACTGAAACTGTTTTATCACACATAAAAGCAGAGAAACCAACCGTACATCAGCGTCATGAACCTTAAGTAGAGCTTTTATCCAATCAGATTTCACTTCTGTGTCTCTCAGTAGAAGAGAGGCCCCAGGCCTTCAGACTCAAAAGTGCTTCTATGTGCCGTTTAAAATGAATGGGGACGTGTTCAACCAATCAGATCTTTAGTTTGACATGTTGGGCATATTCTTGAGTGTTAGCAGCCGCTACCCCCAGACCAGCCGGCCTACTCCACCATCAACGTTACATGTCCAGGTGCTGCTTTGCTGCGAAGTCCAGGGTGTGCTGTGATTGGTCAGTGGGCGAGCACGTGACTAAAGTGAAACTTGCCAGCAGAGCTTAGTTGGAGTAGTACGAGTTCAAATTGAAAGATATGGAAGAAATTATAACATTTGTATGGTTTTGCTTGGTGTAGTTTATTTATTTTTTGACCTAGCTTTGTTTTTGAACACTCAACGACTCAAGACTATCGTGAAACGAAACTTAACAGCAGAGGCTTGCAGCTCAGCCAATCAAATATGGCCAGCCTGACAAGTTTCCTGACTCTTCCACACACCATGACACAGGGGGCTGAGACGAGGAAAGACGTTGCAGAGCAGTACATTTAACGTTTGGGTTGTGAAAGTAAAATCATGAGATGGTCTCCTATAGAGACGGATCGGCTGCGGCTTGTTGTTAAGGGATGATGCTGGGTTCCACAGCCAGACCAGCTGAGAACCACTGTCCTACATGAGCACAGAAAACATTATATTTTCCTGAATTTAAGCTACTGCATTCAGCTGCATGACAGCAGAGAAGGCCTGGGTATAAAATACACGGCCTGAGACTGTATATAAGGTGTGACGTTATAACACATTAACTTAAATAACAGACATGTCTAGACTAGTTTACATTTTAAAAGTTTTTATTTTTTAATCAACGGTTTGTAGCCTAAATGTGAATAAATGATGCCAGGTTTATGAGGGAATACCAAAATCCTAATCTATAACACCTACATAATATCCTTTAGTCACAAAGCACTTTTCAAAACGAAATTAACACAACGTGATGTAAATTCAAGAACGGTTAGAAGTCTATATCCATCCAGATTTATGGTTCTTAAACTAATTCAAACAAGACAAGCTTATTAATTAAAGTATCATTTTAAAAATGATAGATTTCAGAAGATTATGTCTATTAAATATGTATTATCAGCCAATCTTCCGTATAATATTAATAATACAAGCTTTAAGAAAACTAATTTAATTTCTAAACATTGTTGCAATTGTTTATCCTCAAAATAAAACTTGTAACAAAATACGCAAGCTCCTACAGAAACCTATCATTTATGCAGAAAGTGTCAAGATAGTGTGTGTGTGTGTGTGTGTGTGTGTGTGTGTGAGCAGAGACGATACACCCGGGAGAGCAGATGGAAAGAAAGTGGGGAAGAAAACAGCAGTGGTGGTAAAGACCAACTATCTGTTTTACACATCTGTGGACAGACCAGCACAAAGCATGACCAGGAGCTAGTGTTTTCCTGCCAAAGAAAACGTACTGCCTCTGTAGCTGGCCAAGCTGCTACCTTTGATAGCCCACCACGTCTCATACACTATGCTGTTATCTTCAGTCTCTGCTCTGTCCCAGAACCCCCCCCCCCCCCCTCCCCTTTATTTTTAGGTCAAAGGAATTTGGGTTTTCCCTGAGAAACTCTGCAGGAGCTTAAGAGCCCTATTCCCTGTGTTCAATGCGACCTTTTCCTGATTTATTCACAATCAACGGCTGGAATAAGATCCTAAAATCTGACTCAGGAGGGATGTTGGTAACATGTTAACATGAAAGGTTGATGAAACAGAGACAAATACCAGTGGCAGACAAAAGGTACGTGTTTACTGCAACGTTCCTCCAATAAATACCATGAAACAAAACAATAATGCCATATTTACTTCACGTTTTTATCAATTAAAGCTCTCTTCTTTTACAATGGTGTAATGGCATTAGACTGGCCTGCAATCACAGCAGAGAACTACATAAAGGTTAATACATTATTGACCACAAAAAACACCAAGAATGTGCTGTGCGTGTAATCATTTCTGAGCATAAATGGTGAAGGGAAAATCAATATGAGTTTGTCACATCACAGAAGAATGTGTTGTTAACCACAGCTAACTTACGGTTAAGCCCTATACTAACTTGAATGGGATAAAAAAAAAACTCTGCTGCTCTTCTAGACTTTCAAAATGTTATCTGACCGAATTGATTAAATTCTGATTGTGAAACAAGTCATTTCTTGTCGGTTGCTACTCTCAAAACAATTCCTCCACTGATAAACATCGGCAAACAGCAACAACAGAGCAGGGTACGCTGGAGACTATGACGAAAGCACAAGTTTAACTGGAACACGCATGCAGCATGCTCTCATGCTCTCATGTGCACCCCATATGACAGGAACACAGAGAGGGCCAGACGGCTGGTAAAATCTTTATGGATTTTGTGACGGTGCACTGGCCCACCAATGCAGCGGGCCCACATGTATACTGTGTTTAGAAACACATCTTAGATTTGACTTTACCTGGGCTTTAAGTTATGGCAAAACATCTCCTACCTGACACCATATCATCCCTCAGTGGGCGACCCCAGTCCAGGATGATGAATGAGTGGCAGCCCTCCATGGCGACCACAGTGAGGTTATGAGGCTTGTTTTTGGGAGGCTGATTCTGATTGGCTGCCAGGCTGTCCTTCTCCATCAGGCCTTCCAGGACGTCAACCTGAAGATACTCCAGAGCCTCCGTCAAGGAGCAAGGAGAAGCCGGGTCCTTCTGGATGTAGTTCACATAGGGAGCTGATGTCAAGAAAAATGAAATGGAAAGGACAAGTTATTTATTTTAACTACATAATTCTTTCATATAGGCAATTAATAATAAATATTTATCTTGCATTATTTATTAAAATCGTTGATTTTAATGGCACAAACTTTTGTATGTAACAGGATGTAAAAGGTGTTAATACTTTTCTAGGTCATACTATTTTAACTTTTTCAGTCCCATTCAGCCTAATTTGAGGTTTGTCCGTAGTCCTTTTTAAAAGTGGGTACCTGGCTCATGTGAATACCCACAATCTTTCCTTTGTTTCCTCCCCAGCGCCTTTTGTCTTTTTCTGTTTGTTTTCAAAGAACTCTGGAAAAAGCCAGCTGGACTTACAGCTGTGAATACTTTAGTTATCACACTATTCCTAGTGTGACTGCGATTGAAAGGGAGCCACTGGAGCCTGGAGTCGCTCCTACCTCCCCAGATGATTGTCCCTTTGCACACGCCAAGAGTGTAACACATGTCAGTAGCCTATCTACACAACAACACACAGTCTGTGATGCTGTATGGGTTTAGGCTTTCACAAGCTCCTACTGTATGTGTATACGCAATCATATGGCTTATGTATTACGCACTCATACACTGAAATACATGATCTGTCGTCAAGGTAAGCAGATTTATGTGTCTGTCTATACACAGGATGCTTGTAAGGCTGCATTTCTGAACAGCATCCACATGTCGAGGATCAGTGCAGGCTCATACACACAGAAGATCCAGATGTTTTGCTCTGTTTATGTGTCATTCTGTCTGTCTTATTCTGCTTGAAAAGCCAAATCCAAAAACACTGACAAAAACTGTCGTGTGTGAGCCAGACATGGCTCAAATGACACTGGGAAACAGTATCAGGACAGTTCACATAATGTCAATTCTAATATCAGTCCAGTAAGGCATGAATAGCATTTTATTAGTCCACACATCCTGGTACTCATTTTCTAGTCCACTGTAGCTACGTTCATACATCTGGATCTAACTATAAAGCAGATTCATGCAAGATTCAACTGCTAAGAATTATTATCACAAGCAGGATAATCATGTAAGTGAGTGAGTGAGTGAGTGAGTGAGGGTGATACAAATCATGTTAGTAGACTGGCAGGCTGCTGAAGTGAATTTAAACTATACTAAACTAATAAATATGAAAGTGGATGAGCCAACAAATGCTTCTCTCAGTGCTGAGGTCAGCACCCTTAACTTTTTTTGATTTCCACTGCTCTTTTTATTTTATAAAACAGCTTTCAGATGGCTCTATGTGAGGGAGTCACAAGGCAGTCATCGTTTACCAAGAAAGATGGTGTCCAGAGTAAGCCATGTTATTGTCCCACTGTTGCTTCTGGAGCAGATGATACTGATAGCTCTGACATTGCACTGGTAAAGACACAGCCATACATCTACCCATATAAAAGGTTGCACACAAAGATCCCTACAACTGTGACAGTAACAAGTTGCATTTAATCCTTCAATGAATGACGGTGACGCCGTTACTCAAGGTTTTATCCACTTTGTTTGACTAGTAACAGGCTTGGCACTCATTTGCATCCAGAATGATAACCACTGATTCTGATTGGTCAGAATGTGTGCATTACTTTACACTCCGCCAATTTTAAATGTCAAAGTCAAAATACGTGCTATGTTATATTACACAGCTTGTGAAGTCTGCCATGGCTCTGGAATGATCTTTGTCTAGTCTGAAAAAAATCATTGATGCGTCATCTGTCATGCATCTTGGCCTGAGTTGCATTATGGGAAGTGTGGGATCCAGCATTTCTGAAACATGACCAATCCTAAGGACCAAAAGCCATTATATCTTGGTTTTCACTGCGTCGATAAACTTCCAAAGCTATATAGTGAGTACTTACTGGTATTTGTCTAAATATGTACTATTAAAGTCTGTGGTTGCACTGCAAGATACTGCAACGGTTGCAGTATCTTTACAATTGTTATTTCAACAGCTGAAACATAACAAAAAGTGCAGCCATTAAACATAGCGCTATTGAAAGTACCTCTGATATTATGTCTTTTTTTTAAGGTTGGAGTCGAGTAGATGCTATCTTTATTGCTGTCATGAGAATATTGTGGACTGTTTGTGCAACCAGATGAGGTGATATGGTATGAAAGGCCAAAGTAAGCACGTAGGAACAGTAAAAAGAAAGCAGGGGGCCGAAGTTTACTGAGATCACGTCTGGAGAGCCTGAACAATGTGTCCTCAGTGAACTTTGGTATTTTTATCTAATTATGGATGGATGGAACCAATTCGAATCAACTATTCTAGATACACTTTATTACCAATTTCAGAACAGAACTGCCATCAACCTATCATTACAACAAACGAGACAATTATCACACACACACACTCACAAATGGGGACAAAAAAACAGCTGTGTAATACTCAGAAGCCAAGCATACATTGTTAATCATGCTCTATGACTTTCTTAGCAAGGGACGTATGAAATTTATTGTGCTGTCTGGTAAAGATAATATGTGCCTTTCTCTGGCATTATGAGTCAAACTCATTGGCACACACACATATATATATATATATATGTATATATATATATATATATGTATATTAGTATATGCTCCTGCTTTCTAGGAGAGGATGGTTTGTCATACATCAGGTCAAAGTATAACTTACTTTATATTAGAGGGGGTTAGGTTCCTTCTTAAATCTAAAATCTTACTCGCTTAGCTTACTCAAACTGTATAATCTTGCTCCTTTAGAAGAAGGATATTTTTCACACATTAGGTGAAAATATGACTTACTGTATATCTGTCTGAGGGTGTTAAAGTTCCCTTTAAAAAAAGATAGAAATGTGATATTAAACCTGAAATTGAATTTAGGAGCTGCACAACAAACTTAAGGTTAAACTCTTGAATAGATTGCATTTATTTACATAGAGGGGAAAGGGAGTAAATATACACGAGAATACTCTTGTTGAGTGACACACATTTCAGTCTTTGAGTACCTGTGAATCGCTTCTTCCCACTGAGGTCAAACTCCGATGACGGGCCATGGTTGGATGGTCTGGTGTCTGGCTCTGGAG
Source organism: Leptoclinus maculatus (assembly GCA_032191485.1). Classification (NCBI taxonomy): domain Eukaryota; kingdom Metazoa; phylum Chordata; class Actinopteri; order Perciformes; family Stichaeidae; genus Leptoclinus; species Leptoclinus maculatus. Next base: position 31,755,988 of record JAVDOI010000003.1, on the reverse strand, counting down.
TCGGGATCTCTGTCGTGGTGGTGGTGGTGGTGGTGGAGGTGGTTGTTGGGGGCAAGGTGGTCTGGAGAAAAAGCTCATCTAGCAACAACACATGTGTCAGTGAGCTTTTGATTCAAATACATTTATAGTATTTACATCCAAATTCTATAGCATGCTGCTGTGTTTCGTTAATCCTTTGTAATTGGCACCATGATCTGTGGAATAAGAGTGTCAAATAGATTTAATGAATTGTGGGCAGATGTGTGAGCTCACTTTAAAATAACCTCTTCTCTCCTGAACACCCAAAGATGTATTCTTATGTAATGATTTGCTACCCATATTTTCCATATGAGGGGGGCTTGACGACAACGGCCATTTCACAAGTCTCCAAGGCTGACAAATGGGGGAAATCCAATTAGTTTCTTCTGCTTTCATCGCTGTTTTTTCCCCCTGTGCCGCATCAGTGGGCATTTGCATTACATCATGGTCCACACACATGCAACCAGCTTTTAGCCATGGCAGGGAAATGCTAAGAAAATATTGTGTCTTCTCTAGCAAAACCCCAAAAACAAAGCAAATATCAAATGCTGCTCACATGCAGCATAATCATTGATAGATCCTAACACATGTAGTGAAATTAGAACAATGGCTCACATCAACCAAATGCTGCAGTTTTCCACTCAGCTGGTGTTCAGCTGAAGCTGAGGTTCATCTATCACATTACAAAGCAACCTTAACAACAGCAAATACAATGCATTCGATCATAAGCCAGGGCATTCTCTTCAGCTTAGTAATGCAGTTCACATGGTCAAGTCTTTGGACTAAATGTGATTAAAAGCAGACCATAATGGAAAAATATCCAAAACCCCAGCCGTGAACCGAGACCAGGCCAAACAAACAAGAAGAGAAACAAAGTGAAGACCACAGGCAAGGCAAAGAGGAAGAGACACACAAACAGTGCAGTAAACAGTCAACAAACAATGAGCATGTAGTGTAGTTAAGCCCAGAAGCGGTAAGACGGTCCGAAGCCAAACTCAGCCAATACCTTTCTTAAGAACTAAAGCATCAGGCATGAAGTCCATTTCCATTCCTGAGGATTCCTCTGTCAGAGAAGTAGAACAAGCTGCAGCATCAATCTCACATGACCGTGTATATATTTCTGAGCTAGCATACACACATTGACATGTACACCCAAGCTTCCATGTAGACAAACCTACTTGAATACATGCTGTAGGCGCAATCACTAATACACATTTTGACACTAATGTAACTCTGGCTAGATTTCAGTGAACTTAATTGTGTGATGAGTTCGGAAAAAAAGTGTTCAAATCATGTTATTTTAGACTTCAGCTGTATCAGTTTGCAGTATAATAAGCTTTTTTCGGATTTTATCAGTTGAAAACAAGAACAATATCCCAGAAACTACACTGCAGATATAAATCATCATTACTTTCTTTCTTTCTCAAATAGAAAACAGTGCTTCTAGGATCCACACACTAGAAATATATGTATTGCTTGGCAAGATTTTCTTGCGTGTTAGTCCAAAACCAAATACTTGTACATTTACAAATGATGTTAAGTTCATAGTGAAACACAAATAACAATGGAAGCTCTGTGCTCACATAGTGAGATTTGTTTTGGTGTATGGGGTACTTTTATGTTTTAAATACTTTTGAGTGTTTTGGTTGTTTGCAAATCTAAAATTCGGACATTACAGGCTTGGTTCAGTTCAATTATTTTCAAATGTTCCACCATGTGTAATGTAATAACTATAATACCCATGGTTTCGTGTGTCCATGCATGTGTTTTAAGTATATTTCATTCATTGTCTTTGTACAATAACACAAATGGCAATGTGCAACTGACAGCTCGTAGTATGTTTAAACCAGCAGTACTCTGACCGCATTGAGCCACCAGATGTGGAGACTTGGATGTGGTTTCTGTGGTCTCACATCTACACACACAGACACACACACACACACACACACACACACACACACACACACACACACACACACACACACACACACACACACACACACACTGACCAGATCACACAGTTAAGGCACACACAGTTGTAAAGTTATAGGACTCTGTGGGTACAGACAGGAAACACTCATGGCCTTGGCCTAGATGGATATGACAAACAATACAACCAAGCAATTTAGTGAAGTCACTATTCTGGCTCTAAAATTAACTTTAATTCAGTTATGTGGAAAATCTATTTACTAAGCTATGTTGCAAGTTGGGGCACTGCAGTATTTTGTTTCATTCCTTTAGCATGAATCTCTTTCTAGAATAATCTTTTAAAATGCTGTCTGCAGTGCGTTATAATGACTTTCAGGTATGTCTTTCTCAAAGTCTCACCTTCTGGATAGCAGTCCAATATTCCTTCTTCATCCAGCGCTGGATACCCGTATTCATCTGTTTTGGAGAAGGTTCCAGGTGGACAGGTTGGGAATGGCGGTGCACTGGTAGACTCCTCTAAGATCCAGGCAGTGGTGGTGGGTTCAGGTGTGGTGGTAGGAGCCCTGGTGGTGGTGGTAGTGGTCCTGAGATGAGGAAGGTCCAAGCCAAGTATAGGTTTCCCTCCAACCATGAGGACCTTGTCTTTGGGATTGACCACAGGCAGGCTTTCTCGGCCGTGGCCAAACAGAGCCATACCTTCCTGGTCTAACAGAGGACTACCCAAGTGGTCTGGTGGAGTGGAGAAGCAAAGAGTTGGGTAAACATAAAATGTATTCTTGCAGCTCACTTTGTCGTTAACAGTAAGCGAATAATGAGAACGATTCAAGCTATTTATTTTTTCATATATTCAAGCTGTATACTGTTTTTTTAAATGTCATGCAAGATTGACAGCAATGTATCACCAAAAATGGTGCGTCCGTCTTCTCCAAGCACCACTCTCTTAGGCCTGCCCTGGGAGTCCTGGAGAACTTGACCATCCTGGTTCATGAGAAGCCCCTGTTCCAAGTCTACTATCTGGAGAGAAAAAAAAGTTTGCTACATCTATACAGCAATTCATATAGATACAATTTGAATAACTGCCTCATCCTGACTGTGAAATTTACTCCACAGATATTAGAGTGGCACTCCTTAAATCAAACTCGGCAAAAAACTGAACAAGTGCATTTCCCAAAATGTTTAACTGTTCCTTAAAATGATAAATTACATCAGTATTTCATGCTACTCCAGAAGACAATACTCCAGAATAATATGCATCACAATGTAAGATTACATCTATTGTTACAATCCCTAAACCATTAAACATAGTTACCCATTTGGTTCCATCAGGTCCTGTGATAAACTTTTGACCCGCGGCCTTGCTGGTTCCACGAGAGGAAGAGGAATCTTTATCATTTGTTGCTGTCAGGTTTGGTCGTCCATTTTTACCTAACAATTAGACGATTCAAGAAAAGTTATTTTGTTACTAAATAATGAACTGATTACTGTATCATAACATCTACAAATGATTGATCAGTTAGCTTTTTGCCCAAGCAAATCCTTGCACTTTTTGACTAATACAGTAGCAGGCAGTGGCACTGGCAGCAACTTTAAATCACATGCACTTTACCATTTCCATTTGCAGGCTTGAGTTGTCCTCCATTGGTTGGTTTCCCTCTGACGATGGGATAGCGAAGCCGACCTCCCTGGCCCCTAGATGATGATGAAGATGCTGAAGATGACGATGTAGACTGGGAGTTGCCTCGAATTAATCCCCCTGTCTTCGTCACAGTAGTACCACTACCAACATCACGATCTGAGGTCAAAACTGGCCGTGGCAAATTTGAGGAAGAAGAGTCAGATGATGATGAGGAGGAATCGGACGTTGAAGAACCCATCCTTGAGTTCTGTGCTGGTTGTGGTCTGATGGGAAGCCGAGATCCACCAAACTGTCGGTTAACAAGCAGCGGAGAGTGTACCCTCCCCACACCAGGACGACGATAAGTTTGAGTGCCTCCAGACGGTAATCCAGGTCTTGTCCTGGAAAAAGTTTCCCTTGTATCCACACTGTCATTGTCCTCTATATGTCTGTTAGGGTCAGCTGAATTTATAGGAACTTTATCATTTTTTTCACTGATGTCTCTACTCCTCTCAACGAGATAATCCTCATTATTATCATTATTATTGTCATTAGAGACTCTGTGTCTACCAGAAGAATAAAGGGAATCAGAGTTTGAAGAGTTTGCTGCTAAAGAGGAAGATGATGAAGAGGATGAGGTAGTTGGGTTTCTAGCATCACTAGAGGCTGTATTTATATTAGTCAAAGAAGGCTTTACTGAAGCCACCCCATTCTTTAGTGAATCATGAGTCCTCAGATTGTCACTAGTTTCCTGTATTGTGGATACTCCTGCAGCACCTGTGGCCCCTGACACCCTAGTGGGTGTCCCCCTCAAGACAGGTCTACCAGCCCCCATGGAGGATGATGTCCTGGTCAAGGAGGTCCTACCATCCTGCCTGGGTGATGAAGCTCTCGTCCCAGAACCATACCTGCCAGGGTAACGGCTAGCTAGCGAAGGGTACCTTTCAGCAAATGAGGGGCTAATTCTGGTACGAGAAACCACAGGTTTTTCATTACTGCTCTCCTCCCTTGCCTCTTCCTCCCCTCTCTCCTCCTCTGTGGGTTGTGGTTTAGAGTTTGAAGTAGGCTCTTCAACTTTGATTACTTCTGCGTCTGTGTCTTTGTTATTGCTGTCATCATTTCCCTCCCTGTGTGTTGTGTCTCGCTCAGGTGATGTCCTGTCTGGTAAAGTGGACTGTGATGTTGCTGAGCTATGTGTGTTTGAAGTTGCTTGGTTTGGAGTTCTGCTTGGTAAATTCAACTGCGAGGTAAGGGCAGGTTTGTAACCATTCAGCATTCGAGTTGAATTCCCTCTAAACACATTTCCAGGATGTCTTCGACTGAAACCATATCTAGAGCCCAATCTAGACCCCTTGGTGCGCCCCGCTGAAACCGAACCTCTTCCGACAGATGTAGCCTCTGTCTGCTGTGAATTGGTCTCTTTTACAGCTGTAGAGGAGGGTTTAGTATGTGTTGTGCTGGGTTTATCGGAAGTGTCTTTGCTCTCTGGGTATGAGGAAGCCACATAGTCCTTTCTACTTTCTGCCAACTCTTGAACACGTGAGGAGGAAGTAGAAGACAAAGAGGGATCAAAAGAAGAGGAGGAAACGGGGGAGGTGACAGAAGATGAGGAGGATGAAGAGTTAGAGGAAGCAGCTTTGGATCCTGGTTTTTGATGGACCCTGATCTTAATGGGCCTCCTGGGCGGAGGTTTGGGACGGGGTTTAATTGGGGAGGGAGTCGAAACCTTGAGGCTGGGGCGCTCAGTAGTCAGAGGCCCTTCATCATATCCCGCTTCATCTTCAAATTCAGGGGAAACATCATTGTCTGGTTCTTTTGTCTCCGGTACAACCTCCATGGTTGTTGTCTCTTCTACTGGAGATGCCGTTGTGTATATTTTCTCTTCTTCTTCCTCCTCATCCTCTCTATCTTGAGCTCTTCCTCTGGATGACCCTCTGTTCACTGTGTTCCTGACTGAGCCCCTTACAGGGGAGAAGAATTTCTGATTGGAGCGTGACTGGGGAAGTGGGCCTACACGCCTATTGACAGGTGCACCAGAGCGTGGCTGAGGGGGTGTGGTTGGTTCTGCTGTCACCTTTCTTAACTGGAGGTCAGGTTCATCATGGTTGGTATCCTGTTTGGAAGGAGTGTGGATAGTCCTGCGGCTGTCCTTGGTTTTTGAGAACGACGAGGCAGCGCTGCTGGCTGACAGTAGACAAAAATTGTCATGAATACAGGATTAATCAAATTTTGAAGCATAGGCCTACAGGCCCACACATACTGTTTATAGTGAAATGGGCTTACATCCTGGCATGACAACACTGAGGATCTTGCTCTGTGGTCCCTGACCCCTCCTGTTGGTGGCTCTAATCTTGAAGATGTACCGATCTCCCGGTGTGAGACCATCTACGGTGGCTGTGCTGCTGCTGCTGCGGTACGTCACACTTTTCATTCCAAATGGCTTCATAGCAGGAGCATAAGACAGGATGTACTCTGTGTGTAGGTAGAGCATACATTACTGTTGTGAAGAGAGGTAGTGTGACCATTCAGGAAAAAAACTTAAATTCAAAAGTGCATACAAAAATTGTTGCCCTTTTCCCAACAAACCCATATAACAATGGGTATGGTCATGTGACCTCAGCTTACTGTACATTACCCAGATGTTTAGTATTTTCATTATTGCATGTGCCAATCAAGTACAGTACCAACATTGTCAGTGGGAACCAAATATTCATGACCACTGGCAAACTTTAATTTTGGGGGCACTATCATGGCAGAAAATAAATACCAAGGATATATTTATACTCATTTCATTGCAAAAGTGAATTAACTTATTCTTCCCGGCCTGACCTCTTATCCTCCCATTGGGTTCTTCAGGTGGATCCCATGTTGCTACGACAGCAGTTCCTTTTCCACGTAGTGGCTTGACCTCAAAGTTCTCTGGTGGCCCAGATGGTGCTAGCAAGTGAGAAAAACAAGTGAATGTCAAGACAGCAGTGAGAAGGGGAGCAGCAGGACAGAAACCAGAAGCAGAATAGAGGGAATATGGTGAGGAAATTGCTGCTTAAAGAATGTAAAAACAGTGAGTTTGTGCCAAGAGGCTTCAACTGAGAGAAGTACTGTTGCTATACGTTGTCAGGAACCTTCCTTTGAGATTATGAATGGAACTACAGATTGATATCTAAGCTGTTAGCCAGGCAGTAAATGCTGACATTCCAATGAGCCACAGCTCAGGATCTGCTATGACACGGTTTAAAAGCTGCAATCATGACAGAGCTGCAGCCAAAGCTGGAATCAAATATCAAATAGGCATTGAACGCGATGAAGTGTGGTATTGAGGACATAAGTAGACAAGAGCTAACTGACAGAGTTATGCAACATTGAATTTTTTTCCACAAGAATGAATTCACTTTTTATATTCTAGGGAAAATGCTGGGCTTTGGCTTTTTATAGCTTTTCCTCTTGACTCACAACTCATCACTTTTCCTAAGTTGACCTACAAAATGATATTCTATAAGCAGTTCTCGGCAGGCAGTGGCTGCATGTGCGTACCTGACTCAGGGGTCCTTTGAAAGACAGAGACGCTCCACTTTCCATGATTTTCTCTCTGAGAGATTCGGACAGAGAACTCATACATGCCGTCAGCAGACAGGGTGTCTATCATCATCCTCCTCTGGTTGCTGTCCTTGTACTCCCAGCGTGCTGACTCGCCCTTCTCCCTGTACCTAATTGTGTAGGATCTGGGTTAAGAAAAAAAAGGTATGTTTTACTCCAGTGGAAGGTCAAGTGCTCTCTCTTACTCAGTCAATCTTTTTTATTAAATCACTTTCTTTCACACACACGTCAACAGATTCCCACCTGATTACCCCAGGGCCGACCTTTCCCATCTCAACAGCAGGATCAACCCAGGAGATGAGGACTGACTGAGGAGACATGACCCTGACACTGATGTCCTGGGCCTCGTACTCCGGTGGCTCTGGACAACAGACATAGACACACACAAAGGCGTAAAGACAAAAATGTCTAGCTCCAAACCAATATTAAAATCACCCCTAAGGTCATTAAATTTGGTTATTGGACGGCCTGTGACAAACAAAAATCATGCACCTACATAGATATTGATGAGGTATTTTGAGATATTCATAATGCAAATAAGACAGATAAATGTGTAGAGGAATGCAGTGATTCTCTGTAAACCTGCAAGTACCTGGTGTGGTTGTTTTGGTTGCGACTGCTCTCTTGGCGGCTGCGCTCCGGCCCGGGGCTTTCTGTGCCTGCAGTGACACCACATGAACGGACTCAGATGCTATGAATAGAAAGGGATACCAGGCACGGCCAGGGTTTACACTATGGACACTAAAGATTTATACATTTAGCTAATTTTCATAGAAAATGTAATGACAACATCTGCAAAATGTAGTTTGGAATCTACCAGTCTTTTCAGCCTCATATTTTACTTGAACTGAAAGCTTTGCCCTTCAATCTGGTGGTTAAGGGTGTAGAATGTGAGTCCTCTTACTTAGTTTTGGTGTGTTTCGGTTTCTCTGGTCAGATTGAGGCTTGGTGTGGTGTTGGCGTCTCCTTTCCAGCGGGGGAGCTCCTGGCAAAGCTCTTTCAGGCTGCCTGGGACCTGAGGAAGACTGAGGGGCCCTCCTGTGTGTCCTGGTATTAGACATTCCCAATTGGTGGGCTGTTCTGTTCACCCTGGTGGCCCGCTGTAATGGAAGCTGATTTCTGGCAGGAGTTTGTGGAGACCTGGCTTGACCTGTTGGTGGATGATAATGCAGGGCAAAAGTCAGAGGGCACCAGAGTTCATGTTATGACCCTGTAGTTTAATCATAATCTGTGTTCTGTGCTGGATTTGTCTTTGGGGTCTTGTTGAAACTAACTGCCATGGAAAAATTCATTGAATATATGTCTTGAGTGCTCCACTCAAGACACATCCGCACAGTGATAAACACATAATTACATTTCACTTTCATCCAACAGTGTCAGTTTACATGCCCAGTTGTCACACAAGAGACATGCCGCAGAACTGCACCATGTCCCCTGTTATCTGCTCCAACTTGTCCTGCTTCCTGCTTAAATTCCACCCCATTAGTGACTCCATCTTGGATAACGACTCGGACATTGACTCAGAGAGCCAGACAATCCCCCTCATCTGGCTGCAGTGTTGAGCGATAGCATTGGCATAAAACAATAGAAACTCTTCCTCTCCTCCCTCCATCCCTCATTCATCTGTTTCTCATAATCATTGTCAGATGAGAAGGATCTGCCCAGTTTCCCATCAGGATAGCTGCATGCACAGCCTCGGTAAGTACTGCTAGGTCAGCTCATGTAAGAAAATGGATTTGACAAAATTCAAAGTGGTTATAAGGACAAAAAAAATGTTTTGATGTGGTTTTCCTTTGCCAGACAGAAAGAAAGAGAACAAACAGGTAGGGTGGGCCAACTGTGAAACGTTTTCCAACAGAGGCCACCACACCCAAAATGTGGGGGATACAAACATGACACAAAGAGGATGTGAAGATGTGGATTTGACCTGAGTTAATTCAATTTACCTTCATATTGGGGGCCAGTTAAACTTCAACTTCAACTTAACAGGGTCAAGCCATTCTTGTTGCCAGTTTTATTTAATTTACTACAAATCACAGAGCCTACTTACTGTTGACAGTTGCTTTAGTGTTTTGCTTGCATGCTTGCTTTTAAATCTTAATTTCTTAAAATGTCTTATTTCCAGTCTGCCATCTTTTCCCAATCATTTTAAAATGACCTGGAAATAAATTTAGGAGCTCAAGATTCAGGAACTTGAAACTTGCAAACTTTGTGTTTATATGATCAGTTAAAGACATTTTTGACTGAGGCAACACTGTAAAAGCAATAAAATGGGCCAATCCTCTTTCTCATATCCACTGTACCTCTTTGACCATCTCTCCTTGTACTATCTGACTTAAATAAGAAAACATTTGGTTTTAATCAGCCTAAATCTCCTTTTCCTTATTTTCTTCTTCCTCTTTTTCTCTCTCTGGAAAGCTGTCACAGTGCATAGTTTGGCCCCGGTGACCATGCCGCAGACCACTAAACCATTGACTCCACAGTGCTCACACTTGCCAAATCCTTTCTTTCTTTTCCTGGAAGCTCGATGGTCGGAGGTGCTGTGAGGCTGGCCTCCAGACAGACAGACATACCACTGCTACACCGGAGACCCACCTCAGTGTGTTCAGGCGGATGCTAAAGAATGTGTGTGATTACAGCTGAAGAAAGCAAGGTTTTTATCCACCATCTTTAACATTTCAACAGCTTCAAAAGCAAATCTAAACTTTGCAAACATAAATTAGTGGGATTGGTTACATTGCTCAGTTTAGCCACAGTTTAATTATTACAAATAACTTGCAGTGGCCGAGCAGGAATAAGTCTCATCTGACTAAGACAGTTAGCTAGCTAACTGGCAAACCAATGGCAATTGTTTAAGTTGTTCACTGACTATATATATATATATATATATATATATATATATATATATACGTATATGTATACGTATATATATATATATACATATGTATATATATATTTGCTAGTCCGACGATAAACGTTAACAGGGATTAACATTAGCCGGTATTTTAAGCTAATGTGCTAGCAAGGCTTCATAACACGCGATGTCTTCTTTTGCCCTTTCCTTTTCACTGGGCGTTATTCTAGAATTACTTTGCCAGAAACACAGTGGGTCTTTGGCTCCATTCACTGAGGTTAAACTCAACAAATATGATTAGCTGTGTCGCCAGAGCGGCTCTGCCTCAAACAAATACAACTGAAAATCCAGAGTGGCATGGTGGTTCAGTGGTTACCACTGTCGCCTCGCAGCAAGAAGGTTCTGGGTTCAATTGCTGGTCCTGATGCTTTCAGTCTGGAATCTGATGGGTTTTCGCCATGTTCCCCACCGCCGCCCAAAAACTTGTCAATTCAAGTGGTTTGGAGAGACTTAATTGTCCATGTGCAAGACTAAATTGTCCATGTGCAAGACTAAATTGTCCATGTGGAACAGTACGAACACGAGTGTTTATTTGTGTCATCCTGTGATAGACTAGTAAGTGTTTACATGACATACGCTCAAATGTCCAAATTACACAGAAATAAACAGATAATGAATAAACAAATAGTATAAAGCTCATGTTCAGCTTAGCTTCATTTAGTCTGTTTCACTCCAATGAGAATACTTTTTAATTTCCTCTAAAAAGCTTAAATAGAGTTATTTAATTTAAAACGATATACAATGGAAAAAATCTAAACAATTTCCACAATTGAAAACTTGCTTGCTGGTTAATTTTCTATTGCTTGATTAATTAAATTAATTTACTGTTCACATGTGCACAAAAATATGTCAACACCCTACACTTCACTATATGGATAATCAGGGTACAAGCAATTTTGTCTGCTACTAATTTCTCTGCATTTTACAGTCTGTTGAAAGCAGTGATGAATATGTGATAATTCAAATTACCTTCAATACTAAAGGAAAAATAAATCTTAAAAGTAAAATTTGGAACGCCAGCAAGAAAAACGGACCGAGCTCAATAATGGGAACTTATGAGTCATTGGCAAGGGAGGGTATAGGACAGGAGCCCCACAACATTGCATTGTGAATAATCATCCCATTAGATTCGGCAGTTGCTTTTATATTCATGATGACAGCAGATCATTTCAACAAACTACTTTTAATGGATTTAAGTACATCATTTAAAATGTACGGCTGTTAACTGAGACAAACCACTCCTATGTAATGTTGGTAAAGAGGGCTTGAGATCAAAGTTTACCTGCTGATGAGTTCCTGACAGGTGCACCGCCCAACACAGCAAAGCCATCCAGGTTAACCCATTCAGGGTCTAAAAAATAAAACAAAAAAAAATGTTAAATGATGTTGTCAATAGAAACTTGGTAAGCAAGCCGTACATTATACAAATTTAAAAAGAAACTCAGATTTAAAGAATAATTTCAACCTGATGAAGACGTATTCAAGTGAACATTTTGTTTTTATTTTTTGTGGTCAACTTTAAATATTTGTGATTTGTTTTTTCACCCTAATCAGTGAGAAAAGTTTCCCCCATCTCGCCCCATGTTGTTCCTGGTAAGTCATGTCTCCATTTTGTTGTTTTACTGTAACGGCGGATGGCCAGTCACATTAATGATATGGAGGTAAAACAGCTTGGTGTTATTTATGAATACTGATGCTGCTCTCATGCTGCTGAGGGAACAACATTCGATCTGCAAGGAATTTCTGGAAAGGCAACACTGAGGCGCTGCTGCTCGGTCGCAAGAGCGTTATAGCAAACTGCGCCAGAGATGGAGAAACCACAAGGCCGCCACAGCACACACACACACACACACACACACACACACACACTCACATAAACACAAAAGTATCTCGATGCTTATTTGAATGCACTGACACACCGTACAAGACAATGCATGAGTCAACACTTACACCATATCCTCTACCACAATCACCACCAAACATACTCATGTCAAACACACAGCGAGTGACCACAACAGAGGGGATTGGGTTAAAGCAGCTGAGCTGGGTTTGGATGTGGAAAAGAAGGGTTGGCTGCAGACTGCTCTGAGCTGATGACGAAGTATGGCTTTAAGATGCCAAGGACAGAGGAAAATGGAATAATGACAAATGCAGGCTAGACTGTGTCAACATTGCAAACTGTATAGAAACAACTGTTTTACAAGGCAGGATTAGGAATAAAGAAGCCGTTAAGACCTAAAAATAATGTCCTCCTTAAGCTTAAAATAACCGCTGTCTGCAGAGCCGGAATGATGATCGTCGGTCACGCACACCACCCCCGCCCCCCCCCCAAGTGCTCTTTCTTTCTGTCTGGCAAATTTGGATGACAACACATCCAATGATGATGTAATCCTGGAATAAAAATCAATAGTACATGCACATGCGTGCGTGTGCGTACTCTTTACCTCCCGGCATCTCTGCTTTGTACACAGCTTTGCTCATCCCCCTCCTTAGTCTTGGCACTTGTCTTGAGAAAGTGCAGAACTCAGGGATCTGAACAATTACACCATAGTTTAAGCCAAACCTCATTTTCTTGCTCTCCATGCATTTGTTTTCCTCTTAATGACTTTTTTTGGTTTGCAGTACGACATCAGGTCTCTTAGAAACACACTCATCAGCTCCCACTTGATTTGTTCACATCACACCTCAAACATCGTCAGAGACTTGTCTCTCATCCTTGTCTTGCTCTCACCCTGTCTTTTTAACTTTCTCTGTGTTTCTGCCTTACCTACATCCTCCAGTAGATGCGAGCGACTGTCCTTTCCTTTAGTGAAGCGGTGAGACCTCGTGGGTTTGTTGGAGCTGATGACGAAGCGGTCCACAGGTCTTCCATCTAGATGAATTGAAGGCTCCCACCTCTCCCTCAGGCCCTTATCCACAGATGTCTGTTTCCCATTTTGTGACCGCAGGGGCTTCTCTGCTGCAAAACAAATGACGTCAGGATATATTGAGTCTGTATGAAGTTTATTTTAACAGTCCTCCGTCTTTATCCCTTATCGTAAAGGCTCGCAGCCCCAACACATTGTAGCAGCACGTGGTTCTATTTTCAAGCTCAGGAAGCTGTTAACAAACCTCTTTTTTCATGCCACCATTACAATTTCCTCTGTATTTATTATACTTGGCATTGAAAGTAACTCTACTAAACTTACATGTACGGCCCTGAAAAATATATACTATTTTGATGGTTAAATAAATATATGAGGATTTGCTCGGATGGCTAAAGGCTCAGGAAAATAGGCATTTTATGAATTCAGATTGTATGAAAGAAGAAAAGCTGCCAAGATAGGACTGCGTACATGCATAGGAAATTAAAAACAACCAATTGAGATTTTCAAAATAGCTGGCATGGATGCTAAAACCTCGAAAACTCAGCTGACTCAGCATAAGTAAGGGGACATTTGTAAAAACTCTGACACATAGTAAGAAAAGTGCTTAATACTTGTTTACAACCCTGACCCACATAATACCCATTATTAATGTATGTGAATTTCATTGTCTTGCTCTCTTCAAAGTCAAAGAATTGACCATTTTTAGCAGATGGTTATACAGTTAGAGACGCTGTTATAATGATTCTGCTGGGAGAAGAAATTAATAGCATTAATTAATAGCACAAGAAGGAGGTTAGGGTGGTGCAGGGAGCTGCGGCAGCAAATAGTGTTGGTATAACAGTAACCATGATTAAGTGACAGATAATATTATTGACTGTACATCAGCATGAATCTGATTGGTCGATGCCAATCAGCCAGTACAAGACAGATTTTATAGCTCGTGCTTAATTTATGGCAGCATGTTAGAAAATCGTTGTCTATTAACATATATAATGTAAAATACGGGTAACATTGGCATTCATTTAGAGCCTTGTTTCTGTCCTCCTGATGGAAGTAAATCCAATATTTATTTAGCTCTGCTTTTTTTGGTCTCCACTGACTCCTGGGAAACATCTGGCTCTGTTCCAGCTAAATGTAACATTACGTCTAAAAGCAAGAGGCTAACTTAAGTTCCTGTGTGCTTTTTTTGCGCTGGGCAGGTAGCGTACGGTCGGTTTAGCAGTTTTTTTTTTGCTGAAAATAGCAGCTGAAAAGGTGCTAATGAGAGCGTTGAAGGTATTGTTTTGGACCAAAGGATGAAATTAATCATAATAAAGTGCTCCAAAGAGCTGAGGGGAAGAGCAGAGACTTGTGATCATGTAGTTCAGGGTTTATTGGCAAGCTGGTCATTTATCGCCGTCACAAATAATTGTAAGTGTTGTCTGGCCGCATCATAAACAGCTGGTCCTTGTGACTGTCTGTCGATGCTCCCCAAATGTTTATAGCAGCCATTTCAGTTTAGCGTCGTCACAAAATGACTTTATCGCTTTGAATTCTTGTTGTCTGCAGGTGTGCGCCCAGCTGGATTTTACACTTTCATTTTTCACTTTTAGAAATAATTGTCTCGCTCAGGCCTCCTGTGCTGCAGCTTACAGATGGTCGCTACTCTTCAGAGACCTACATTGTTGTCTCTTTAGCAAGTGGTGAAAGATCGTCTCCTTGCTGTTTCTGCTGACTCCAATTAGCACAGACCCTGCGATACAGACTGACATCGCATTGTGCCAGAGTACATAAAGGTGTGTGAGAGGGTTTCCCAAAACCAAACACAATCTCTCCTTATTATATCCTCATTAATGCCGGGTTATAGTGGGGTCAATTTTATCAGTTGGTGGCAGACTCCATTGACACAAGTCTGGACAAACTTCAATCACTCCGAGCCTGTTTCCAATAAGAACATGTATTACGTAGGAAGGGATCTGCTCCTCTGTCCAGACATCATTCTGTGATTTGGCCTCTCTGGAAATTTATGATCCAAGGGCAAAACAGATATTTTTGATTAAATCAAGACTCCTTGACTCCGAGGACAGCAGATGCATGATTGCCGTCCAAGAATAAACAGTTTGGGAGGCAGTTAAGCAACTGAGCTGTTGTAACATCATAATCTTACGGAGGGGAGGCTTGGTTTCAGAGTGTTGCCATGGGAAACCCGGGCAATAAAATAACATTAAAAGAAGGACAGAGTGTGTTTGAGTTAGACATTGGAAAGTATTAAGTATGTCAAGAATCAGGGCAGGGCCTGAGGGTCATTGTCTTTTTTTAAAATAAAAAAATAGTGAGACAGACAGACAGACAGACACACATGTATGTGCATGCGTAGTTTGGTACAAGTAGCATATGCAGGTAAGCCCTGAGGTCAAAGGACTCCACTAAATACTTGTGCTTGTGCACCTGCAATGTGCTCCACTTTTACAAGAGAACCCGTTCACCTCGCACCCAGACTCTGACCCCCGGCTCACCCCTATAATGTGTTTTAACATTAACTCCTAATAACTGTCTTCTTTCACAAACTACCATCAGGATCGACAGTGAAGGTGTGTGTGTGTTGAAGGAGGTATGTGTGGACGAGTTAACAAGGAAGTGTTGCAATGTCAAGCTAAGACGGTCCATTCTGTAAGTTCTAAGAAACAAGACCGAAGTCACCAGGGATCAACAAAATCTTATGTCTTATATTGTAAGTTGACGGTTCACCCAAATGATGTATTTATTTATATTGTGGTGCTCACGTCTTGAAAACATTCAAAAGCAAAGTGTCTTTTCCAGAAAAAATATGACTCCGGACAATTCACTGACTTCACTGTCAACAGTTTTCAGTGGAAATACAACAAACAGTCCTTATAAAAAGCCTATTCTGTAGGTTATCATGAGTGGATGTGACAGTATCTAGGTCGACTGGTGATTGATGTGCCAGTGTGCCTATGGTCATGGTCTCAGTCTGGTGTGTCATATTTATGACAATTTTGATTACTGGGAAGAGTTTACTGAAGGTCAGAGGTCAGAGGGAGGCTGACAGAAGTGCTATAAAGAACTCTGCAGCCCCTGGCAAGCTTTTGACACCAAGCCCCCCCCCCCCCCCCCCCCCCACACACACACACACACAGATGATGAAATTAGGTTCATAGAGGCTACCGTCAAACAAGATACTCTGATTTTGATATTGGGAGTTAAGCCTTTTTTAAAAGGGAAATGTGACTGAGAACATGTTTTATTTGAAGCAACAAACTGAAGTGAGTAATTGTTTAACTTGGGAGGGTTACATGCATACATAGACGACATGACATGTGACATTTACCAACAGAAGCCGACCAGAACAACAACAGTCTAAAAGCATACCTTGCATTTCAGTGTTGGTGGTCAAAAGCTTGAACCAACAGACTTCCCAAATGTTCCATCTCTGATGAAGACTGACATCTTACACTGTTGGTTTATGCTATATCTTCCTGAATAACTCTTGGTATGCTGACATAGTGTGCTGTGACAGGTGTGCTCATGGCCCAGGTGATACTTGTTTAAACAACTGGAACTGCACTAGAGATGACATCATGACACGAGACACGCCATCACTGGCAGGTTTGACAGGCAGCCAGGTTGCAGGTGGGTGGGGGGTACTGGGTCAGGCCATGTCAGGTGATCAGACATACCCAGTATTGTGGAAAATATGAGGACTATTTGATCTGCGTCATATTTTCCCAATGCAAAGTTATGAAGTTCCTGAACCTAAACGTTTTCTGTAAGATCTGTCACCGGGAGCTCCTGCAGAATTCCAGCATGTTAAGTGAAGCAGAACAATTTAATTCCACTGGCCTGCAAAGACATGATTCCCTCTTTTCCCTTCACTCTCAGTCCCAATTACTCTCTACACTCAGACGTTGATGGACTGTGGCTGCATGGAAGAAGTGACATTATTTATTAGCCAAATAAACAATGTTTCTTTTCTCTCTATTTGCACTGTTGCCTGCCTTCGGTGTCCAGATATCCCCAAGTACCCAATTTCATCCACTTTCGTCAAGAATTTTAGACTGACAAGCTGATGACGTGTAAGTGGAGAAAGTTAATGAGTAACACTCTCCTCTCCCTTGGCTACTGTCAAAACAGCCGAGAGGAAGACATTTAACAGCAAAACTGCGCAGTGGCCCCGCAGCAGTGAACTGTGTTTGTATTGAGTAGCTCCCAGGTGTGAATGTATGCAAGTGAAGGAATGAGAAGCAGTGTGTTGCAGAAAAAGTGCACGAGCGCTCTGAAAATACTTCCTAAAAGATGGAAAAGAGAACGACGCAGAGGAAAAGACCACAACAAATAGCAGCTGCCTATATTTAGAGAACGCATCATGCACTAAGTGCTTAGAGTTGAGAAGGAGACATATAGAAACTTACAGATCAACTGACAATATATGTGGACTGAGTGTGTTGAAGGAAAGAGGGAGAAAAAAATGAAAAGGCTGGCAGAAACGTGGCTTTTAAACTCAGTCAAAGCGGTTGGCTCCCTGCCCTCCAAAACTGATCAGGCCGTATGGCACTTTTGATATTTTGACTGTCTGGAGGATGTGGGCGTCTTCTCCTGAAAATTGATTTTACATAGAGTACTTAAGAAACTTTAAAACATGTCTGCTGCGGTCTCTGAGCTTTTTTTTTTGCGGGTAAAATAACATTTGGAATCACTTTTAATCATTTTGCTATCAGGAAAATGTCACACTCCTTTCTAATAGCTGCTGATTGATATGCAACTCTGTCCAGAGGACCTGTGACAGAAAGAAAACTTAAGCATCCAACCACTGCTACTCTCACATGAAAATTAATTTTACAGGCAGGTCATTTATCAGCCACAGATTTGGCATGATACCCCTCAGCAGAAAGCACAATGATGCAGCCTGATATTTATCACGATCTTCTAATTGTTGATCACAGCTCCTCCACCACGTGCCTATGAGGTAAGGACTTGTTCCATGACTGCTGCTAAGAGGCCAGCTGCCAGCATCATATTTTCCCCCCATTAAGAAACAACAGTGAAAATACTGTCAAAGTCCTCATTTGCTAAAGTTGCTCACTCAAACTAACTCTTTCACAACTGCAAATGATAAATCAAAAACTCTAAATCAAATAGGTCAGTGCATCTTTTAAATTACATTTGCAGCAACTGGGGAAATGTTTATGCCCCACGCACACAGAAATGGATGTGCATGCGCGCACTTCAACATGTTTCTTTCCTTTACAAATAACAGCATTAGGATTCTGTTTTAAAAAAGTAATTACATTTGAATGCACTAAAACTCGCAGATTGCAGCTAAAACCGGTCAATGGCAAACGTCAGCTGTAAGATCAATCAAGTTTGAACATTTAACCACACATGGAGAAAGCAACATTGCCTCAGCAGTGATCAAACTGAATAACATATTAGTGCAAAACATGCACTTGTTTTTGATTTTTTAAGTATACAAATCGGTTACCTGCCCATCCGCATCCTGGTGCGCAAAACGTTACGATTAGCGCCAAGAGCGTCCTGCTTGCGGCTAAAGCCATATTGAGAGTGGCGCGCTACTGCTGCGGAGCGACGCACCAGCTGGATGCAGAGGGCAGGGACACTCCAGCCCTCCCTCCCCTCCCCTCTTCCGATGCGGCGGCAGCTTCTCACTGTGAACTCTCGGCTGTTCTATTTCAGCAAAAAGCTTGAAAAAAACACATGTTCTCATGATTTTATTTAATGCAAATACAATGTTTTATTCCGTAACAATTATTTTCAGATCTTCATGCAATCAAAGACACTTTTTAATAAAATGTCTCCCTCTTCAGGGAGCACCACTGATTATATTCCAAAAACCACAAATTAGTGCCAGAATTATTCAGATCTGAGGTTTATGAACATAATATCTCCACTATAGTGCTCTTTTCATTTTTGAGCTCAAACCACCTTTTCCTGATAATGTTTAGGAATGTGTGTTTTTCTTTTTTTAAAACTACAGGAATGTTATTTTTTTAGGTAGGTGCAGTATTGTTGCTTATATAAAAACATTTATGCAAGCAGTCCAGTTGCACCTGTCCTGTTCCAGCCTCATTCTTGCAGACCTGAACCACTGCAGGATCAAACATTTCCATGACATCATCGCTTCACCAGGTGTTAAAACAGGACTGTGGGCCAAGACTTCATCACATTATCGAATCTGTGTGTGCACAATTACGTTCCAAAGAAGTCAGTCCACCACTAGATGGAGCAACAAGACACGTTTTTAATTATTGGCTTTGGTACAGCCGATGTGCAAAGAAGGTAAGATTGTGATTAGAACTGGTGATATTCAGCAGCAGCAGAGTTGAAGTTTCATCTCAAATGTCCTCGGTATAAATGTGATTAAAATGACTGAACAGTAATTGTAAAGGATAGTCAATTTGTGTATTCCTTGTTTGTGCTCCAATGATTCTAAGAACAATGTGGCATAGACAATGCACATGATGGTTTGCTTCTTTTAAAGATAAACATCTGTGATGTGCCCGATTTATAGCTGTACGGTGGTGATAATTATACATTCTAAACATCTCTTTATCATCATCACTTTTCCCATTACTATCACACTAAAGTCAAGAGTTTTCCACCTCACTGGACACCATTGAAGCACCTTCTGCATGTCAGAGCTCTTAATGTTTACAATACATTCCCTGGACTTTGCTGTAAAACCTCTTGACGTTTTCTTTTATAACTGCAAACGACCAGCAGCAAATTTACAGAAGGGCAATTATTTAATCTATTCTATTTTCACTCATGTGTCTCATAGCCCAGGGGTTAATCTATCAGGAATTCATACTGACATAATCTGCATGAATATGCTAAGCAATTGTCTTTTTATTGTTAATGATCTATCTATCAAAGTCAGTGTATGGGCTCATCACGCAACATCAAGTGACAAAAGACAGCTTTGATCGCTTGTCTGTAGGTGGCTTTAATCCAGACCAACATCTCCCTCTGTTGGTTAGAGCCTTTATCTACACTGGGGAAAACGATTTCAATGGTCACTTGCCTCTAAAGCCAGATTCTGAGGAGGTCAGACAGGAAATCGGGGCTTAAATATAGCAGCAAGTTGTCACCACACAGTAGCTGCTCTGTAAAAACTACTGGAGACGACTCAATCTCTTCAGGCTGTTTTGTATTTGTTACAGAGAAAAGGGGCCAGAATTGCCACAAAATCAATACAAGTGTCAGTTCGCATCTCTAGGGCCCCCGGGGGCCAGTAAAGTAACTGCAGTTTGTCTTTTTATGTTGCCTCTGCCCTCTAAAACCACATCATAAACTAATTACTAGTGCTGATTGAGTCTCTTGAAGCCCCTCTCTCTCTCTCTCTCTCTCTCTCTCTCTCTCTCTCTCACACACAATCTATCTCTCTCACTCTCTCACTCACTCACTCATTCTCTCTCTCTCTCTCTCTCTCTCTCTCACACAATCTATCTCTCTCACTCTCTCACTCACTCACTCATTCTCTCTCTCTCTCTCTCTCTCTCTCTCTCTCTCTCTCTCTCTCTCTCTCTCTCGCTCTGTGACTCAAACACACACTACTGCAGCAGCTTGCAATAGTGCATGAGTCAGCACAAAATGGAATACATTTTTAAACTGAAAAAAAATCTTATCGAAGCAGATAGTTGTCTCTTCCACTCCCTCCTAGCAAATCTGCTAAATGTGCGCGCACACACACACACACACACACACACACACACACACACACACACACACACACACACACACACACAGAGGGGGGAGAGAGAGGGTTGGGTGGCTCCTCAGGCTTCAGTCGGCACAGTATATAAAGTACAAGGTGTCCAATCGTGTTATATGAATGCCTGAGGTTATTTATGTCAAGTCCTAATTCCCCCAAGTGAGTTGACATGATGCTTGTGATGAAATGGTTCATCTCTGCTGATACACTGTATCAAGTTGGACTGCATGTCTTGCTGAGTTATATGAATAGAGTGTTGTGTTCCAGTTCTATCAGCTATTTTACTTGATCTCTTTTGTCATTTGTGTATACCAAACGTGTTACATTAGGCGGTTAGTCTAACCATTCTCTCTTAAACATACGCAGTCTGTCACATTTGTTGGTTGTACTATAACTGTAATGTTTAATGTGTGTAATTGTTGGCTATATATTGTTTTAAGCTGATTGCAGCACTATTGCCCAAGCAAAGTTTCCCCCTCGGAGACAACAAAGTATATTTTATCTTGTCTTACTCCTTTGGAGCATCTCATACAGAGATGATTAATGGCTGAATCAGCTTTATCGTTCCACAATTGTTTTGTATGTTTCCCTTATTTTCTGGAAGAGTCGAGAGAAAGAAAAAAACATCTAATTAACTGTCTTAGACATTACTAAAAATAGAGGTTCAGTAACACCAAGCTTTGGGGGAAAACTGCATCTTAACGTTCTTTAGATGAGCACTCAGTATCCACCTAGCTCAAACGAATGCAGTCTAATACAACAGTCCTGTATTAAATCCTACATGGAGGTTTTGATGTTACATTTTTGTTGTTGAAACTGTTCAACTATGTTGATTCAAATATATGATCATTTTGGGGGATGCAGTTTGTGGTGCTGTTGAGCTGTATTGTGTTATACTGTACTGTTTTTTTCTGTTATTTTGTCCACCCCATTTATGTCAAAGAGGGAGTGCAAAATAATGGAAACCCCAGTGACACACTTGTCGAATATACATGTCAAAGTGATAGACTACAGTGTCACGCGGTATATGCAGTTTTGTGTGAGCAGATCATTTTATTTCTATCTGACAGGCAGTTCCATATCTTGGCAGCACCAATAAGCGGTGCTGATAGCCTGGTTTTGTCCCTTTGTCTGCTGGGAAAAATCACATTTCTGTCAGAAGGGCTCCTGCTGCCACTAGTGCAACTATATACTCCTAATAGTGGCAATTCTAAATAAAGCCCCGGCAAAGTTTATCATTTTATACTTGCCATATGCTATGAGGTGAACTTCTGTATTACTTGAGGATTTGCATACTGTTTGTTCTTACACTAAACATGTTGCATATTTAAAAAAGGGCAGATGTTCATGTTAAGTACTACCACACATGGAAAATGCAAATGCAACAGTGCTGTGGGAGGACGTTGGTATTTTAAATGTCTTTTGAGTTGTAGCATCTGGTGAACCAGTGATTATTTTCTACCTGGGGAACCCTCTCAGGACCCACCGGGTACCTGGACTCTGTTTTGAAAACTCTTGGCACATCTGCCTACCTGCTGGTCTTTCCTTGTAACAGATACATGAATTACAGCCAGCAGGTACAACATGGCAACATGGCCCAGCATCAGACAGGGACCAACTGGCCAAGCTCATGTGACCCTGACCTTAATTTAGCCATAAAAAGGGGGGAAAGAAGTTGCCTGGCAACTGTATTTTAACAGTCCTAACGAATAAGATTGTATCCTACAATACAGGAAGTTTATGAAACAATAATAATAATAAGATAATAATAATTTTAAATTAAGTCTTTACAGCAATATTAAATGAGACATCTCATTATTTATGACAAGCACTCAATTGTCATTACTATCCAAACTATTTAGTACCACATAAAACATTTAAATAGCTTGTAAAACGATTGAAATTACACTCTGTGTCTTGCTGGAATAGTCTATCCTTTGTAAATATCTAAATAAATTCAAGACTCTTTTCTAAGGCAGTCTGCAGAGAAGATAATGAATATTAAATATGGTATACAGTAGGCTAATGACTATAGAAGACTTTTACTCCCAGAAAAAAAAGGAAGCAATGGATTTTCCTCAAATCCCAGAGCTGGAGCTTTTTACAATTAGAGCATCCACCATCCATCCCCACGCTGAAGCTGAAGCACACCCCCACCCTTCCTGCACGACGAGCAGAGTAAAACCAAGTGGCAGCGCGGAGATGCGCGACAGACCCAGCGGCCACTGAGCACGGAGCGAGAGGACATGTTAACAGGAGCATATCATTAATTCGCTATTTTTGTTTCTGTTTGTTTAAAATAAAAACATTATTCTACATGCTGCGCGTGTGGGAAACGATTAATGTGTCCATGCGCAAGGAGAGGATCACCTAAAGATCGTTAAACACTGATTGCACCAAACCGGATCAAGTTGGGTTTTTTCCGCGTGGGGTAAAATTACTCCTCTGACCAGTGTGGACTAATGATGGCTCTATTGGTTCACCTGAAGACGGCAGCTCACCTTCGGGGGAAAGGTGACAGGATCGCCAAAGTTACATTCAGAGGTAGGACAACGTTTCTGAGTTGTAGCCTGTATGTTGTGAAATTGATACAGCCTGTGTGGTGTGGCCAGATTTTATATTTTTGTTTGACGACGTGATGGGGGATAATCAGCGGTCCCGGTTGCGTGAAAAGTTGGGGAAACCCCTTCTGGATATGTGATCATCGGAGACGCGCTGCGCTCTGATTCATCTGCCATTCATGCGCTTCCAAAGATGGAAACTGGACTGATCATACAATTAGGAAAGAAAGAGAGTAGACTACAGCAATCCGAAAAAATCCGACCCCTACATTTATTTCATTATTTTGCACTTATTATATAATAATTTGGTATACTCCCCTCTCATATTTAGATCATGTATGTCTAAATGCTTAAAAGTACGATAGAAACAAACTGCATTTGACACTCCTGTTAATGGTAATTAATGATGTTTCATCACAGCTATTATATCCAGTTTTTTCCCAACTGTCAGAACATGGACTTCTCTTATGAATTATTAAAATGTAAATTATTCATTATAGCCACAAAAAGCAAAAGCAATGTGTAACTGTCTGTACATCCCTGGGAATATAGTGTTATTACAGGGATTCATTTCATGTGTATAGGTCATTTTACTCCTAAACCAATCAGGGTGAGAAGCCATAACAATTGGCTATGTTGGTGGCATTGATTACTGAAGAAGATGTTGGAGGTGGGCGTCTCTTTCTTCATACCTTCGGATAATTTCCAATCCACGGGTCATCAGCCTAACACCTGATCTGTTCTGCCTCTATACTGTTCAGGGGAGAGAGGGATCACTGTAGGATTGGAGGGGAATTTGGAGGGAGTTCAGTGGATTTATTCATCATTCATCAAATGTTTCTTTCCCTGTGAGAGAGAAAAAGAGTCAGGAAGAGAGAGAGGCGTGTGTTTCAGCACCTTGGATGGATCAGTCCACTATCTGACAGATGACAGGCGTTCAATCTCACCTGATCTCTGATCAGACTCCTGCTGAGAGCATCAGTTTTGTGTGGGGTGTTACAAGACCACCACCCCATCTTCCTCTCGCCACTGCTATGTGTGTGTGTGTGTGTGTGTGTGTGTGTGTGTGTGTGTGTGTGTGTGTGCATGACTGTGTGTGAGCTGCATAGAAGATGGCTTTCAGTGTTGTGCTGCAGAAAATTCACCAGGGTCTTGATATTACATGAACCGTGTCATCCAAGTCAAGGATTAGGTCGTCAGCTCTTCCCCCGTGGGCAAACTGTCAGCACAGCAGCTGCATCTCATCTATTTTCTCAATTTTAGCAAAAGCAACGATGTGTGTGTGTGTGTGTGTGTGTGGCTTTTTTTACCCCATTTTCTGCCCTATTGTATCTTATTCAGTCAATGCTAAAATTCTGCTTAGTTAAAGACACATGTGGCCTATGTCAAACGCGTACTATATTTCCAAAGAAAAAGCAGTAATCTCCTTTGTAAACAGTGGTTACCATTAAAGGTTTGTAAATACCTAGTAGATGCATAATAGGCTGCATGCCTGTTTAGTTAAACCGGACAGGCCTACAAATGTTGATAGTCGTGAACCAGAAAAAAATGTGGCCCCTATAAATCCACATAGCCTATTATTCATGGAGAGAAACACAGCTTTCAACAGCTGCGGACCTTAGTGTAAAGGTAATGTAGCCTATACTGGTTTACACTTTGGTCTTTTTCATCCTTCAAAAAGACCGATATTAGATCAAACTGTATGACCCCATCTAGCTAAGTATTCAAGTGGCAATGTTGTTCGGTAAAGTTCGGTGAGTCGGTAAAGTTGTGCTGCTTAACGACGATCTGTAAAACCTCATTACAGCCGAGAGGAGTCGCAGATTGACTTAATAATTCTCAGTAGGTTAATCACTACGAGCCACCTCTTTCACATTATCATATTTCTTTTGTCTCTGATATTTGATGTGACAACATGGTGAACTTCTATTCATTGACAAGTTGGCCCTTCCGTTTCTAATCACATACTGTTATTAATTTATATGAAAGCACTTAATCTGACTATGAAACACAGATGAGACTCGTAAAAGTATAATCCCATTATTTCATCTCATATACGCACGTTTACGTCTCTGTGCTGTATTCCTAGCTGTGGCTCCTCTGCTCTGCCACAAGTTCCTGTAGGTGTAGGACCTCATCAATATATATCATTGAATTGCTCTGTCACATTGTTATCTTCAGGCATTGTCCTTTGTCCGGTCAAATAATATCTTCTTTCCACATCTGCAAAGTAGGGGATCTATGTTCCATGTTGGCCCGACTGTGATATCTATGTTGCGTCATATTTTAAGGCATTATGAAAGTGCTTCCTTATTTAGCAAATTGTAGGTAAAAACATTTTGGCGGAGGGTTGAGATTTAATTAGAAAAGGAAAGGAATAAATCACTTCATCTGAGTGGTCAGATGTTAAGCGTGTGTTATTCATTTAGAATATAGTGGGTGACTAGATAAGAGAGTGCAGAGAATCACAGGAAAGATGGATGAGTGAGAGCAGTGCAACAACAGATAAGAGCTGGGATCAAACCCATTGTACACTGAATCACCACGGTGCCCACCATATAATTATTTCATTAAAACGAATACTGGTTCATTCTTTTTATTGAGTAATTGCTCAGTATTTTGCTACACACTAGGAGAATGTATCTTCCAGTCTCTGTATCTCTTTCTTCTTCCCTCAAAGACTTTCATTCATTGAAGACATAATAATCTTTATTAATCTTAATGCTGATTCACACTATATGTCAGTTCTTCTTCTACTTACAGTATTTGTATCAGTCTTGCTTCCCCAGTCTCTTAAATTGTGGTGGGTTTTTGAATGTTTTCAGACTGTTAGCCTGGCAGTCGCACTTCCTAAGTGCTTTCACCTCAAACAACTTCCTGTCTGGAGAGGAAGAGGTCTGGCAGGAAGTCCCAGCCCCCCCCCCCCCCTGAACATATCAAACCATATATGACCCTTTGAAAGGCTGGTGGAGCGATGTTGTGTAAGGCTGACTCCACATGTAATGTTTGGCGGAGAAAGAAACCGAAACACCCATCATCTAGAATCAAACGTAAAAGCCATAAATCAGTAAATCAATAGCATTCAATGTGTAATACAAGCATAGCAATAAAAAAGACTGTAGAGTTCCCCGACCGGTCAGGCTCAAAATGGTTCATTATTATCTCTTACCATGGGCTATGAAGTCTGCTTCAAAGGGGAGGCATGAAAACTTAATTGATTTTGTGGCAAATCTTTGATGGATCCTTGCTGTTATCTGTAGCCCTTGGATTCATCAAAGACACTCCAGCTCTTGTTGCTTATTGGCTGGGTCTCTGCACAGTAGCCTGCAGGATCACACACACACACACACACACACACACACACACACACACACACACACACACACACACACACACACACACACACACACACACACACACACACACACACACACACACACACACCACACACACACACACTCTGTACATCAGCGTTATCTTTAATTAAATTAAAGCTTCACTTCCACTTTTTCGATATTCCACTACAGCTTGCTTCTTTCATCCCAACTCTCTTTTTTTGTTTGTCATCCTCTTAACTCTAAATCTTTAATATTTTCTGGGCTGAAACAAAGCTTTGTGGTATCTGCGGTATCTTACACACACCATTAAATTCCCTTTCTTCTCCATAGCACACTGACACTCTTTTCTTTATGTCCTTTGCTGGAGCAGATATTTACCTTGTCTTAAGTTTGAATTGTGATACTTAATTAGTGTGGTTGCTGTCTCTTTTTGGGCTCGTAAATTGTACAGGAAATAAGAAAAAATGAAATCACAATATGGAACAACAAAGATGAGGTGTACAGGGAGACTGATTGCATCCCAAACATTAAGGAAATGCCTTCCTCTTTTCTATTCTACACAGTTTTTGTTCTGTTTACCCTAAAGATCCATCTTTCACAGTGTTTTGCATCCTTCTCTTTTAATCTTTTCATCCCCGTCTGTCTGCTCGATAATCAAAATGTACACTCCATTTCCTTTTTTCTTTCACAACAGGTCGGTTCTTTCAGTGCCCCTCTGTTTCTATTTCTCACTGTTTCCACCAAGGCACCCTGATTAGCAGGATTTTGTTTTTAGTTTGGTGTGGAGCACCTTACATAAGACTCAAATGATCTACTTTTCTAAACCCACGTCTCGGTTAGATTAAAACACAGTTCTGACGGTGATGCTTCTGTTTTGAGTAATGTAGGAGGAATATTGTCTCTTTCCCTCTCTCACATATAAGTGGTGTTTATTTTCTCAAAGATATTTCATAGGAAAGGGGTTTTGTAAGGTTGTAGAGAGGGGGGTGTGATGGAAAAGACAGATTGTGGTTATGAATTAGTCAAAATGGACTCTAAGCATAATATACTTTAAGTTTTGCTTTTGCATGTCCGTGTGTCCTTCTTTCTCTATCTAAACTCAGAGGTTGTTTGCTCTGTGAATGTGTGAAAAGAATCAATCAGCACAAACGACAATCACGCATCATAGGAGCCAGAACGAATCTTTTTTTAATTTCTATTCAAAATTATAATTCCAGCCAAACAGGCATAACAGGCTGTAATCAGCTTTGTAGGTTCCTGTGTGTGTGTGACTATATGTAGATATGTATGAATGTGTGATCTGTACAAATCAGCTGTCCAAATGGACCCAAACAAACACCCACACAAAGCCTCTGATACACAAAGCAAACTACCGCAACAAAGCAGAATGCGAGCAGTCGGGCACCATTCATGAGCATCACAAAGCAACCAGGTGAAAACAGGCTGCACGAGTGAGTCAGTTCACTGTACAGTGAATGGCTCTCTGCCCTGTTTGTAACCTTGAATACACACTGCACCAAGACATTATTGTTGTCACCATAATTTAATCTTGTGGAAAGTATTTATTATTGGTAATAATCTCACTTCTATGTTATTTCTGTTCTGCTGAAGTCTTTTTCCCTCTTGTTTGTTTTTATTCTGTTGCATAATGAGTCATAATGTAGCCGTTCAATTGTCTGCTTTTCTTTTCTGTCTCCTGTGGCTCCACACAGCCTGTCTCATTTCAGTGTTTATCAGATGCTTAAGGCATTCATTTGTCTTTTCACTTGTCTTTTATGTAAACTGATTTTTGACAGGGATGTTGATGAATATCTCTCATCAAATTGATCCTTATCTTTAGTAGAAGTACCAAAACTACAGTGTAAAAATACTCTATTACAAGGAATTATTCTGCATTTAACGTCTTACTTTTATCATTTTGGTTCATTTTTATATTTTATTTCTATTGTAAACATGACCCTATTAAAAGACAAGTGATTATCATACATACAGAGAAGTAAAGAAACAAATCAGAAGTACTACATGTAGTAGAAGTAAAGTAGCACAAAATGGAAATACTCACGTAAAGCACAATTCTCTTCAAAATGTTCAAACTGTTTCCGGCAAACTGTTTCCATACATTGCCCATGATGTGTGTGCTGTCTCAAACTGAAATGACAACAAATGCAATGCTATTAATGAACCATTTATCTGTTTCTAACCTTTATATTCCCCCTCACTTTCCAGGTCTGTCCTTCTACAGCCGGGTGGCAGAGAACTGTGAGGAGGTGGCCCACTTTAATGAGGTCAGTGTCTTCATTTCTCCTGTTGATAATGACTGATAAGCAATTGGCCCTCAACTCAATTGAAATTGTCCCCAACCTTCCAATTTTCACTGCAGATAACAATATGCTGACTTCACTGACTGCAGGTTTTCTTAATGAACCTTTTAAGTCAATAAGTAGGAGACATATCGTCCTAAAACCTGAAAATTAGTCAGCATTTTTGCACAGCTGGTTCCCTCGTCTTGGAGTCAATAGGTTTTTTTAATGGGTTTTTCGTTAGATGTCTGAAATAAAGTCTGTGATTAGAACAAGCTTAAGAAATTTTAAAGTTTTGCTCTACAACCTAAAATAAAATAAATACCCCTCTCATGAATTTTGCAGTGTTTGTCTTAAAAGGGTGGTGTCTAAGAAATGGCTAAATGAGACTACTGAACGTCATTACGCTGAAAACCAGTCCAGCTTAGTAGTGGTGACGTGATGTCATGCGACCGAGGTGTAGTTAATGTATAGCCTAATTTTAGCTTTTTACTTCTGGTGATTGCATTTATGCTTCAAAAAATAATTCAAGTAGTGTTCATTTGGGAAGAGTATCTTGTAATGGTAAAGAAAAGAGGTTTATTTACGATGGATTCATATTCCTCAGTTTCTTAACTTTCAAAAGAGACCATATGGTTGAGGAACTAATCCTGTTTCCATTGGGGTATGTTATTTATTTATTTATTTTCCTAGGGCTATTTCTTGGGTAGGTGTGTCAGTTATTACATTTAAGTGATGACATTAATGCAGCTAAAACCTAATTAGACATCATTAGACATTAATGAGAACAGGAACATTTCACATTTATGCCTACACGATCAGGACTCAAATACAGTAACTGCTATGAAGGAGGCATTTCATAATTTGATTGCTATTGACTAATCAGTTCATTTGAATAGGGTTTGCAAAATCAAATTTCCACCAAGTTTCAGTTCTTGGTATCTAATAATTGAAAATTGCTTCTTTGGAAAATAACTTTACTGCAAAAGTACATGACATTATGTGTGATCAGATGATGTGAAATCTAACTATCAGATTCAGTGCCTGCTGACAGTGAAACAATCTAAATTATATTATTCTTTTAATCAGTTTGGTGTCTCTGAAATCTTCTCTGTTACCTTATCCGGCATTGTGTCATTATTAGATATGATAGTAATAGTTCAACCCTAAAAAGAAGCATCTGTTGTTGGTGCAGGTCTGAGTTTTGCTGTAGGGGTTTTACAAATTAGATATACATCCACTTCCTTTTATATTATCAAGTAGCAAGTGGTGAAAGGGTGGAGTATGAAAACAGACTTTTCAAATATTTCTTTTCAATATTACATTAATGTTATTAAATTATTCTTATTATTATAACAAATTGTCCAGGTGCTGTTTACATTTAAAGAGATGTTAATCTTTCTACATCTTTGTGGAGGATAGGTTCCATCTATTGATCAATTGTGATCGACCCTATCCCAGCATGCATTGCGTTAGAAGCAGGGTAGATCCTGGATCACTTCTAAGAGCAATTTACATCTAATAGCAATTTAAAATTACCAGGTAACCTAAACGTCTTGTTTTTGGACTGTGGGATGAAACTAAAGCTTGACATGCTACACGCCCATCCACTCCCCCAACTTCCACTCTCTTAACGTCTGGTTTGCTACATACAGGGCACCCTTCTTCCTGCGTTGGCACTTAAAATTGGCATTTACATGTAAAACGCAAGGTGCTGAATTCTCCAATGTGGATGTACTAACCAGGATACTTGACTGCACATAGACACAGGGAGAAACATACAATAAGAACTCCACACAAGCATTCGTGCTGTGAGGGGACAGTGCTAAACAACGAGCCAGCCAAGGATCACGTATAATCACCTTAATGTTCCGACTCAAAATCTAAGTTATTCTCACTTGTAAATGGCCAATGTCCTACCAAGTGTCTCCTAATGACCGTTTCCTGTTCAGTGATGGCCTGTAAGAGTCTGAGAGGCAAGGCAGAGGTAGTGGTCTCCATTCATGCTTGACATTAAACACTTTGCTCTGTTTTAATTAAACTAGACACTCCAATGCTGTAGAGAAATAGAGCCGGTCCCCTAAGTAGCTCTTCATCCAGAACTTCAAGTTCATTTAACTTTAACAGTAAGTTAAATAGATATGAACACTGACCTGAGGAAGCCTCTCAGAACCTGAAGAATTTCACTGCAGCCCAACTGGTTCGTGGTTGGTACATCTCTTTTGTAGCTGCTGTGGTATTCTGGGAAAATATTCCCCATAGGATTCCTGCAGGGTCCTGTCACACTGAGAGACCAGCGGTATGAAGGATTTAAATGCAAAGAGTCCTATAGGAGATGAGGGTTGGAGGATCATGGCAGAAGTGCTGGAGGAAATCCTTTCAGAGTGAAAGCAAAAGAGACAGAACAGAGGTAGGGGATAAAGTCAGGGAATTAAATATGAAAAACAAAAGAAAGAGGGCCTCAGACACATAGTACATTCCCAGCGGAGTTTTCTTTTCCTCTTTAAGCTGCCTGCTTTTGCAGAGAAAAACATGTTTCCTTTGATGGGCTCACAGGCAGAAGGCTGCATCCTTTGCTGATAACCAGGGCTTTAGTTTTGTTGTTTTCAGTCTAATCAGGAAAATGTCTTAATGAGTAAAAATGTTTAGTAACTTACATAAACACATACATACATATTTTATTTCACGGTCTCTGCAGAAATAATTTTGTTTTTGTAGCATGGTGAAAATGTAAGAGAGACAAGTAAGCAAAAGAGAGAAAGGTGTCAGAAATATCTATACTGGTGCATTATATTATTATTGTGACCTGATTAAGTAACTGTTATAGGACCGAGTGGCTGGCACTGATGTGTGATCTCTTGTGATTCGCATCACCCGATCCTCTCGTCTCGGTCCTGTTGTGCTGGTTGAGGTCGTTAGCATCACTCAGCATCAATAAAACTGCCAGGCTTCCCTTGGGATGACTTGTGCTTCCAGTAGTAGGGGGGGGGGGGTTACATGCTGCTGGTGCCTGAGCATTCATGTACTGTTTTCCTAACCACTACCAACCCCCACCCCACAAACTCATCTGACATCTTCATCCTCAGCACTGGAACATTTGTATGGCTCAGTAAGCTCAGTCCAGCCCCTAAAGTTGAGGACCACTAGCATAGACTTGTGTGTCTCGTTGCTTCATGCATGGACTAGCAGGATGCCTTTGAACTAGTTTGCAGATAGACTGCATGGGTATTCTGTATTCATTATTTATACCATGGTGGGACTTGGCTTTTATCTGCAGTACACCAGGACTTCCCCCTCACTAGTTAGACATAACTGGAGCAAAGAACAGAAAGCCTTGTAAGTGCTGCATGTGACCACAGGGTTCATTCTATGGGCCTGTAGATATAGATACTGTACATGTGTATGTGTCTATGGCAATGTGTCAGGATGAATTTGATCAGGAATGTGGTTGTTTGGTTTTCAGACAAGATGGCAAGAGATTTGAACCATGCAAACATAATGAGTGCAGGAATATTCCCTCTCCTCGGGCCTGAAGCTGCTACATTCCTACAGTGTACTAAGTGCACAGTCTGACTTTTTAATGAGACTTGGGATTACGTAATGCTAAATTCAGAATATTTTAGGCCATTCTGTACTTGCTTAAAAATTAAAGTTTCTGAGAAAACACTCGAGGAAAAATAAATGGTGGTAACGCCAGCCTTCGTCTGAATTCCGTTGCTCCTAAAGTAGTGTTTTCATGGTAAGGATGGCCTCTGAGCACGGCTTAGGTCCTGAAAGATACGTTCGCATTTTTTTTTTTGTTATTTTATGAACATATACATAATAAAAGACAATGGTATTTATTGTAGTTTATGCTCTTATCAGACCGTTTGTACACTTCATTTTGCCAATCAGGTCATCAGATAAATGCTAAAGATTGCTATATGAGTATGAAGTTAGCAGTAACATAAGATTTGAACGTAGCAGTTCGCGGTGTGTACATGCTATTTGCCAGTGAATAACACATTTTCAAGACCCACGCCAAGTTCCTGTGTCTTCTTTGCCAACTGTTGATTAAAATGAAAGGGGTTAGCCCTGAAGTAAGTGACAACTGAACCCTCAGTTTCAATTTATTTTAAGGTGGACTGACGATTAAAGTGGGCCAGTTATTCTTGCCACTTTAATCACAGAGAAGAAGTTTTTTTCCTGTAAATGTACTACTTACTACTAATCTCTGAAATTCATTTTTTTCTTTTCTCCGAATATATATGTACAATCTTCACCTTTTTTATTTTATTATTGTTTTCTTTTCTTCCGTCAACCGTTGTTGACAGATTGTGTTGCTGGGTTTTCTATGATGTGGTTTTGTGTGGTTGAAAATTTGAAAGTCAACAAACTTTAAATCATAGAAAAGGTATCAAAACCTAGCAGAACCAGAGATACTGTCTTTTATACTCCATATTCTTCTTCCAGTCAAAACCTACATTACCCACAGTATTCACTCATAGCATCTAAACTTTAAGCATTGACTCCATCTTTTAATGGTTAATGTTTAATATCAACATCAACATATTTATAGGGGACAGGGTTGCTGTTTTAGTAGTCGCTGTGTCACTGTTAATGCTGTTGCAGTACTTCACCACTGAAAGCCTCATTAGTTTGATCAGGACTCTGAACTCCGGGGCGTGCTGCGGCAGACCAAAGAGAGTAGGAAGAGACCACAGCGAGGTCACTTCCCCTAAACTTCCCCGACTGCCTCTGTAATCAGGTTTGGGAAGTTAGTGGGCTCAAGGAAGGCGTGTCTGTTATATGAGAACATACCACCATCGGGGTTAGGTTTTTAAACTAATATAGATTACACCCAGCAGTACAGGATTCACATCCAGCGAGCCACTGGAGAATAAAAGAACATAACTTCATGCATTAGGGCGATCCACCTCTGGAGATCATATTTCATCTGATACTTTATTTACCACTTTACTGATACTACGACCACTTGACCACAATTAAGAAGAAGAAGAGGAGTAGCAGTTGCCTGTGGATAAGACACTCGCTGGAATGTTGCTGGTGCTAAAAATAGTTTATGAACTTCACCAGTTTCTAAGATTCAGGGCTGCTCGAGGGTGATTTCCCATCTCTGAGTATACTGAATAAATGATGATCTGAGCAGAATATTTTCTTTGCCCGCTTAGAGTTTGAGGGAAGCTGAAAACTGAAATATGAGTAACCAAAATGAGCACAGTAGAACCTACTGTACTTACTGTATGTAAACTATTCTAATGACTTTTTTGTTTTTAGGCTGATTTACATATCACTGTTGTGGATTTAGAATGACAAAACAGAAGAATTAAACAAGTGTGCTGATATGCACACAGTGTTAACAAAAACATCATTTCTGTAGGGAATGTTGTATTTTGACTTTGTTGTGTGAGCCCTTAGGAGAAGATACATATATAAGCTCGCTTTTGCTGTTTCTGTGTGTGCCCATGTGCATCAGCTTGTAACTCCTCTGCCTTAATGAGTCTCTCTGAAGAGTGACAGTGCCAAACACAGTACACAAGGTAATCCACTTACTGTAAAAGTTCCAAAACTACAAAATATGATCTGGTATTCTAAAAACTAAATATACTCAAAACTGGAATATCTCAAATTCAAAAGTTGATTAACAGATTTGTTGTTAAGTCAGTGTTTTTTGCTTTGTGAAGTTTTTTGCTAACATGTTGATGTTTACCAGGTAGAATGTCTACCATGCTCCCCACCTTGGTTTAGCATGTCAGCATGCTAACATCTGCAAATTGAATTTGTTCCTCTGGTTTAGGGCTAGTAGCGATGTTAACGCTGAATGATATTTGGGAACATTCGGCCAGTATCGCACAACCACCGGCTCCTCACAGCTCCAAAAACGTTGATGTCAATTTCCAAATAGCTGTTATTTGGATAAATTGACCACATATTGGTTTGTGGTTCCTTTCTTGTCTGAAAAGTTATTAAAACGTAACAGATTTTTTTAAAGGTTAAAAACAGATTTTTTTGGCAAGTAAAGGATGATAAAGGTGTCGATGCTAATCAAAGTAATCACACTTACACTCTAAAACAGAAGTAATATTGCAAAATGAAGTAATGCGGAAGCGCCCGTTCAGGCAAAGAATAAGGTGAATAGCTGTAAGCCTCGGGGGCCCTGCACTGTATATCTATAAGAAGGTAGTGCTATATTACTGTGAATAGCTTAGAGATATATGTTTGTTTAAAGCTTTGTGTCGGCTCAGCTCTAACAATAACTGTTATCATCGTGTTCACAGATTTTCTTGTCCTCCATAAATACTTGCTTTTTAATTAATAAATACAATAAATTCTCCCGCAGCTTTGGCTATTGTTTAGCCATTTGTAACTTTGCATAGTTGGAAAAATAGGCACAGGATAAACAGAAGGAAGAGGTTATGTAGTTGGAGAAACAAATCCACCTCAGCAGCGACGACTATGGCGTAGTAGTAGAGCAGGGTCGTCCTTCAATCAAAGGGCTCGTGCCTACGCTTTGTGAATGTAGTATGAATGTTAGTCCTGATGGGCAGGTGGCACCTTGCATGTGTATGAATGGGTGTGAATGGGTGAAATATGACATGTAGTATTAAAGTGCTTTGAGTAGTCGGAAGACTAGAAAAACGCTATACGCGTACAGTCCATTTACCATTTAGCAGAAACGTTTTTAACTGAGGGATGAGTGCTATCACCCAGCACAACACTGTCTATTCAAGGAGTTGTGAAGTGTTGTTCTTTATCTCTTCACCATCTGGTTTTTCACAGCAGAAACTGGTGAGCTAATTGCTGTTGTATTTTAGTTTCCAGCTTGCAACCAAATGGGATTTCATTTAATTACCTGGATAAAAACTCTTATACCTGTCCGCACTGTCTCTCAATTTCAAGAGCGGAAGAAGAGTTAAGTTTCATATTGAGATACCTACCATTTGGTTTAACTGCTACCATGTTTTTAGAAAAAAGTAAAACCCACTCTTTAATGGATTTAACTATATGTAGCAGTGGCTTCCCAAACAGTCAGTAGGGATGTAACGGTTTCATGATAAGCTATGGTAAAATTCCTGATAGTTATTACCATTTCGGCGAGACAGCGAGAGAGAGGTTGATCAAAGTTAAAGGGGTAAGCCTCGAAGTTAACGGTTAACTTAGCCTTCAGTTTCTTTTAGGGTGGACCAGCTATTCTGGAACGTGGGTTGACTCCTCATCAAGAGTCCTCGAAATATATATCAACTGCTGGGCGCAATTACTTAAATGCAAATAATATTTGTCACTTTAATCTTGACATGATAATTTCATACCGTTTCATTTCTAATGTTCGTAACAAACTGTTGTCAACGGTTGATCTTGCATAGCACCAATGCAGTAAGGGTTAATAACATGGAAAACAAGGCTTGGAGCTGCTACAGTCATTGATAAATTGCGTTCTGGGTGAATGACAGTTTCTGACTGGATTAATGTCAATATGTCTGCACCCGTGGCATTTAATTTGACACATATTGTAAATGAGACTGAGATGAATTCAGAAACATTGCTGCATGTAGCCTCGATAAACTGACATCCGAGGGAACAGAGCGGGGGTGGAAATGAAAACAGGGATGGACAGTCCAATTGGGAAAAATAAATTGAGACTGGGTGGTGGTGGTGGTGGTGGTGGTGGTGCATGCAGCGATGTCAGTGAACTGGATAAGATAGAGTTTCTCAGCAGACCCAGCTTATTAGAGATGCTGTTTCATCCAGACTGACACACATCTAGTGTATGTGTTGCAATGGTGGAATAGATCCTTTACTCAAGTAAAACTGGCAATACTTACAACACCAGTGGCTCGGAGAATAAAAGACTCTGGAGAATGAGACCTGTACAAGGACACAAAAAAACCGACTACAGTGACAAAAAACGATCACATTGAGAAGCATTTTAATGTTGTAACAGGGTCAAAGTGATGCTCATTGTAAGTGCTGTCAGTACAGTTCTGTTGGGCAGTTTAATCTGTAACAATGCATCCTGTTTTATGAATTGATCACATGTTTTGATTGTAAAATTTAAATCTATGGAGTAAAAAATACAATTTGTTTTTGAAGGCATTACCACAGATTACTATGTTATTCTAAGTTCATGTGTACATTTACACTGAGCGTCCACACCAGGCCGGAGTTTTAGAGCACCGAAAGCGGATAAGTTTGAAATCTTCGGGGTTACCTCCTAGTGTGGACAGGCGTAAACGCATACGTTTTAAAACGATGACGTCGGCGCCCGCGTTCGCTACTTGATTGGGTCTTAGCAGTCATGTCGTGTCTTTCCCTGTTTCATCATGCCCCTATCACGTGACCTTTTTCCGGAAGAACAGAAGCGACACAAACAGCCTTGATTGCTGATCGACTACCAGTGCTTAATTCAACATGGATAACTGATTACACCCGTTGCTGACCTTGTTGTCTATACTCACAGCTGTTGTGCAGTTAAATTCAGCATTTTATAATTCTGCTACTGCCGACATGCGGAGGAAGCAGCTGTTATTAGAGTGATCAGCGAGCGGTGTGTCCAGCAGCGTTATCGGCCATATGGAGCAGACGTCTGAAGCCCCGGTTTGCAGTTTTGAGGAGTGACATGGACACAAAATGGAGGACTTTCCTTATTTATTAATGCTTGTTGTTCTGCACAACTATTGTGAAGTCCACACAGAAACTGTAAAGGAACAAAAGCATGAATCGATCTCCAGTATATTCTCATGTATGTTAAAAGAAAGGAAGAATAGGAAAAAGTGTTTGTTTTCAAATGATACATTTGGAAAATGTAATATTTGAGCTCAGTGTCATTAAATGTTCTGAAGCATGATTTTTTTTTAGAAGATTAACAACAAAATGAGTGGCTGAAGGGTTTCACAACGACAAAACTGCTCGGTAGTTAAAGCCAAACTCACATTGGTAAAAAAACGAGAGAAAATGTGATTTAAAGAAGCAGAATAAAGAAAGGTTACTGTATGTAGGCGAGTGAAGTTCCAGCATTTAATAATTTACTGTTGCAGAGATGCACTCTGTCTTTTATCATCTTGTTCAGCAAATTCAGAGAAAACCCAGAAACCCTTTTCTTACCATCCTAAATATTACATAGCATTTCTGAGTTAACTGGTAAAGCCAGATGTAATGAAAACGGGGCTTAAATGACCTCTTTCGTCAGTCTACCCTTATCTTTCTTATCCTTTAAGTATACATCTAAGCCTGCACAATCGAAGTGCAGAGGACTGCATCACCATATAAGATCACAACAAGCCTGTAAACTCAACACAACGACTACTGCATCAGCAATGCTCCTGTAGATACAACATATTTCTCCCTTGCTGTGAGCATATTGTTCATAATTAAGCATAGAGGTGTTTTAATCCTCTGTGTCCATGGCAACAGTCATGAGATATGATGAGCGGGGGAAACTGAGGACGGCGTGGTCAGTGCTCCAGCGTGCGATCACAAGCAGTAATATCTGCTCTTCAGTTGAGCATGTAGCCCCTATTATTGGCCGCTGTGGCCGCGAGGCTTCGGGTTTGTGAGATCATACCTGTCACTTTTAATGTTCAGCCTCACGCCGCCAATTAGGCTTTGTATCGTACAGTACAGAGGGTTGGAGGGGGAGCATGGAATAGTAATGTGTGTTATTCAGACAGGCTTTAGTACTAGAGAGGAGAATCTTGTATTTATTTTCGGATTACTATTGCTCATTTCTATAGCCGCATAATCTGTGATACATTTTTATAAAGTCGCATTGTATTTTAGAGTAGGCGCATTGCAGCAGTTTTACGTCAGTCAGTGTTCGAGGCACAGCTGCAAACAGAAGGACAACACAGTGAACCCATATTTTAGTTTTTTATAGAAAGCCCTGCACACTGTCACTGGTGTTTTCACTTATTGTTGATGATTTGACCTCTGCTTAGATTGAGGCTGGGTGCTGAGCGAGAGAGAGAGTGGGGCAGTTGGCTAAGTCGCAGGTGGATGAAATAACAGATTTCCTACTGGCGAGTATATGAATATGAATGTCTGTGTAGACATGTTTATCATAGCTTTCCATTATGAATAAGAACACGCGTTTTTTATCTCATAAACATTTAATTCATATAAGACACAAGAAATTTGTGACGTTTGTTTTTCCGGTACCGTCCAGAAGGTGTTTGTCCGTCTGCCTGGTTCCATGTAGCAGGCTGAAATAGCATTACAATGTTGAGCAGGTTCAAATTAGACATTTGGCTAAACTAGTGCCATCATATATTCATGTCTATTGTTCCTGTTAAATAATGAAATAGAGCTGAGAAAAAGAATATTTTGGGTGGGTGTGCGTTCTACCTGGGAAAATAGAGATGAAAAATAGTCATAACACAACAGTTTGAGGTTTTAAATCTTTAAACTTTGGCTTTTAGATAACTCTAATTCAGAATGCAAGAAAAAATAAGCGTATTAGAGAACTTCTTAGCTTGACAAATGTGTATATTTTGCAGCTTAATGTTGCATAGCGCCATCTGAAATTGCTTTCTTCTGAGAAAAATTGCATCTTTTAAAAAAATGCAGTAGTCAATATTGAGTATTGTGTTTTGATTTTTGTAACATTCCATTTGATTGTTTAAAACTTGTGCGCAGCTGAAGCCTGCTAAACCTTTCCACTTTCTCACCTTAATGGATTCTCTGCTCTCATTTCATTTGTGTGCACTGTGAGGCTCTTTAAACCAGTTTAAGCACCCTGGTCCGTCATGGTGGCTGTGAAGGCATTAAGCAACATAACACTTCTTCATGTTGTGGATTCCTGCATGTGTGTGTTTTCAGAGATAAGTAGTCTTGGACAGCAGAGAATGAAGACAAGCAAAGCTTAACGTTTGGACGTCTGTGTTTGTGCATGTAGTAAAGTGGAAATGTGTACCTGCATCAACACATAAATGTACCACAGAGATGATTAAAGTGAGTGGTTTTCTTACTCTGGGGAAATTAATGTGGCTTCCCTGAGTCACTGGTGTTGGATAAAGAAAACATAGCAACGTTTGCAGTCGTGTTGGTATGTATAATTTTAGCTACAGTGTGTGTGTGTTATCCTCTGGTATGTATATTAGGCATCATTTGCTCCATTAGCAGTGTGGGCCGTCATCCGTGCATTAAAACCATGCTGGGGCCTCTTTCTCTTCCCTCTCTCGGCTATTTAGTTGTAGATGAGATGTGGCACGGCTGTGTTAGCCATAATCGTAGCAAACGACCATCACTCTGATGGTGTTTGCAGGCTGAATGTTGCCAGTGATATGCAGCTAAGAAAGAGGCAGGAGTACTGGTCATGCCTGACTTAAGCTTGAGAAGAGAGAACAGAGACTGCAGGGCCTCAGGGCGGAGAGCTCAGAGTTATGGTTCAATGCGCTGTCCACAGATCCTTGAAGGCAGGTCTACCAGTAGCAGGTGGGAACCCCAGGATTCGGTAATGGGACAATCCTGATGGATCGCTTGCCTGATAGCACGCAGTGTTCTCCTGAATGAGAAGCCAACATCAGCAGGGGGTGAATGAGTTTTAAATCACCTGCGCAACCCTCCTGCCCTCAGACAGCCTCTTATCCAAGATATTAAAGTACAGATAAGA
This sequence comes from Leptoclinus maculatus, assembly GCA_032191485.1. Classification (NCBI taxonomy): domain Eukaryota; kingdom Metazoa; phylum Chordata; class Actinopteri; order Perciformes; family Stichaeidae; genus Leptoclinus; species Leptoclinus maculatus. The sequence goes on along the minus strand of JAVDOI010000003.1, from coordinate 31,715,515 downwards.
AGGCTCTGGGGGGATTTGACTGAAAGTGATGCAACAAAGTGATTCATCTAGTCTTTCACCTTTTGCTACCTTGTCATAGTTAATCAACCCATGAGAGATGGCAAACTTTACTGCTGTGCATGTTAATGCCTGTAGTGGGACTTCGATGCTTTTAGGATATCTATCACATACTTTTCTCATAGATTTTAGCTACTTGATATTTCAGAATTTTCTATTCCCAAATTATAGTCCAAGGGAAGTCCTTTTAAAGTATTTAATTACGCTGATTCATGGTGCATTAATAATTCTGTCTGTCAATGTAAAACAAGTACCAACAAACCTGAAGGGAGTCCTGAATATATTTCCATGATAATTTGAGCTTTAATTAGACATCTAAGAGGGTTGTATATGTGTTTTAATTTTATTTAACTGTGGACCATTTCCAGAAATATTGAAATTGTCATTTAGTATATAAATTGTTCTCAAACAGTTTGGGATACAAGTAAAATTGAATACAGACAGACAACAATACAGTACAGTAGAAAACAATGTCACTTAGATATGTATGATATAATATTTCTGCCATACTGTCTGGACGGTGACGAGTCTGCGTACAGGCAGGAGGTCGATCAGCTGGTCCTCTGGTGTGGTCAGAACAACCTGGAGCTAAACAAGCTCAAAACTGTGGAGATGACAGTGGACTTCAGGAGGAGCCCCCCAACACTGCCCCCCCTCAACCATACTCAACAGTAACGGTGTCTGCTGTGGAGACCTTCAGGTTTCTGGGATCCACAATCTCCCAGGACCTGAAGTGGGCCCCCAACATCGACACCATCAGGAAAAAGGCCCAGCAGAGGTTGTACTTCTTGCGCCAGCTCAGGAAGTTCAATCTGCCTCAGGAGCTGCTGATCCTGTTCTACTCAGCCATCATCCAGTCTGTTCTCTGTTCTTCCATCACGTGTGGTTTGGATCGGCCACCAAACAGGACAGAAATAGACTACAACGGATTGTCAGGTCTGCAGAGAGGATCATTGGTTCCAGCCTGGACTTGTTCACCTCCAGAGTCAGGAAACGGGCTGGAAAGATCACTGCAGACCCTTCACACCCTGGACACAAGCTGTTCCAACTCCTCCCCTCTGGTAGGCGCTACAGGGCTCTGTACGCCAAAACCACCAGTACAGCTTCTTTCCACTGGTCGTCACTCTCATGAACAATAAATAAGCCACACTGCACTATCACCACTACTTGCACTACTACCTCATTCCATTGTCACTGTTGTTTATAGGTTTATGTTCATATATATATACATATACATATATACTTTTTTTCGTATATATGTTTATACTCATATTGTACATATTGTTAAATATTTATACTACATCTGTTGTTTTTTCTGCTGCCCCCCCTTTTATATATATATATATTTTTCTTGTTTGTTGTAAATTCGTAAAACCGGAGTCAAATTCCATGTATGCGTACGCATACATGGCCAATAAAGCTGATTCTGATTCAGATTTAATATCCACCATACCATTAATATGCAGTTTTTATCTACTGATGATGCAGACAATGTTGATGACATTATTAGATAATACAGTTTCAATAATACTTACGGGAACAGTTGGGCTAAATTAGATTTACAATTCACTCACAAAGCTCGGGTGAGTGTGGCAGGTACCGAGTTATATCACAGTCGTTTAATCCCACAGGATCCATTTTAAAGCCTAAAATCTTCAAGTTGAACCCTATTGGTCAATCAGAAATCTAGACTAAAGAAGTAGAGATTTTCGAAAAACCTGAGTGATGAGTTCAGGCTGTCAAATCCTGTGTCATTAAAGTTTTTTTTATACTTCTCCTCTTAGCTTTGAGTATTGTGTTTCACCCTTTATGAAGAATGTCCTTTTTTTAATTATAAATGACTTGTTTCTCTAACTGATCTTGAAGAGAGATGTACTGTGTGCTTACTGGTGTGGAAAAAACAAGGAAAGTACCATCCTGAGTGTCTGGCCTGCCTGACAAAGCCCATTAGCAAATACATTAGAGATTTGTGCTGAAAAGAATTTGAAACAAAAATGTCTGACTCTAATTTATATGAAAGTGCCAAAGAAGTGTTATCCTTCAAAGCTTTTTCTCAAGGATATCCAAGACATAGTCAATACATTCTTTAGCACGCAGTTGTGCTTGGTGGCTGCTTTTTCTTTCTTTCCTGTATTACCTTCATAGCAAAACTAGCGAATCAATATTGTCAGTCGGTGCTATAGAGCCTGGAGATGTTTATGGTGATGAATAAAACATTTTAGTCCCTCGTGAAGAGCTCCTCTGTTGCTGGAAGGGATTCTTTTAAACTCAAGGACACTTCAGAGGAGCATGTGTATGCTGACACAAAGGACACGGGACCTTTTGTTTGTGGACTCTGATCGACTTGCACCAACAAGGTTCTAACTTTTAAACCTCATTTAATCATGGTTTAACTTAATATCATGTTGCACCAAACTTTAGAACTATCTTAAATTATGAAAGGTTGAATGCAAGCCTCTCTTTAAAGGTCAGTTTTTCTCTGAACCTAAATTGAATTTAATTCTGTTGCACCAAAATCTTAAACTCAGGAACAGACTCAACTCAGTTGCAACACCGCCTAAAGAAGTATACTCCATAGTGAGCGGTAGTTGGAGATTTCAGACACTTAGTAATCAGCATAATTTTGCATCATCACCGCTAAATGGTGTAAAGTAGAACAACAGTTATTCTCGTCTTTAAAATATGCAGCATTGCATTGCAGAATTGTAAGCAGAAAGTAGCTTAAATGCCACAGACTTTTTTGGTTCCATTGATGGCACAATATATTAATTTGGAAGAATTTGGACACTTGGACAATTTCCAAATGGCAGATGGTAAATATTGTGTGTGCTTTATAGTAAATTGGGTTGTGCACCGGGTGATACACAATTGCTTTTTATTGACTGACAACTAAAAACAGGATGCATAATGTTTTGTTTAGAGCCGTTATGATTAATCATAAAGGAAAAATGTCTTCTGTTCCAGCTTCTCAAATGTGATTGTTTGTGCTTTTCTCTGTTATATATCTTTGTAAATGGATTATCTTTACGTGATTCACTGTTGGTTGGACAAAAAACAATAATTAAATTAAATTGAATATAATAATTGAATTAAAACAATAATTGATAGATGCATGGTCTATCTTTTCTTTCCCAGATATTTCGGTGGCCCATTGCCAGCAGGCTGGATGGAAACGAGATGCTGGAGATCCAAGTGTACAATTACAGCAAAGTCTTTTCCAACAGGTAAGGTTGCACTGCTGCCCACAACTGGTCCTGAAACACATTTATCAGAGCGAACAGCATTTCAGAGTAAAGTGTTTGTGGCCCCAGTGCCCTTTCTATCCTCCTGTCACAGCCTGTGACCAACTCAGACCGACACACGGTGCGTGTTTTTAGGATTGAAGGAGAATGAGCTCGTATTCCCAGGGAGCGTGTTCTAAATTGACTCAATTGTGTGTGTAACAGACTGTAAACCACAGAGCTGGCCATGAATGAGTTTCACATCAGGAGGGAATTAAACTGTATTAGATCCTCGGTAATGAGCCTATTTGTCACTTTACACTCACAAAAACACACGGGGTGTTTTAGTGCAAATTGTCACATTTCGAGTTCGTTTTATGTTGGTATTATTCGAAGTGTGTTTTTGATATAATACTGGTTAATTAAGTATTTGCAATTCAGACACATTTTGCTGTCATTGTTTGTATGATTTTACAAAAAAATCCAAAGCTGAGGAGAAGGTATTCCAGTTATTCAGTTATTTACAGTTGTTACATTAACAACCAAAGGGCGCTTGAGCAATGCAATGATACTCAAACCTGAAGGATCTGCAAAGCACTCCAATTACTCCAAAGAAATCATTTGTGCCGAGTCGATGGTTGAAACTGGCTGATTAACTAATTCCCCCTTTGCTTCTCCTCATCTGCTTTTTTCTCTTGTTTACATCTTAGTTTCCCTTGAAGTGTGTTTTTCTCTGGTGTTTCCAGATCTGATCAGACGTAGGCTGGTTGTGCCAGGAAGTCTGGCCATATCATGTGTCCGAAACAAATCCAATCAGATCATTACAGCTGCTGCGTCTAACCAACTGGCTCACTGGTTGATGTGTCCAGACTGAGGACACATCATGTCGCCCACACAGTCATTAAAACTTCGCATGGTTGTCTCTGTGTGTTTGTGGGTGGATATGTACTCTGTGTGTGTACCACGACCTTTGTATTTTATCTGTGTGACCTTATCTTGTCATGTATGAATGTAGTTGTGTGGGAATGTGTCTACTGTAGGTGGAGACACGTTTATCAATGTGTGTCTCAGAGCTAAAAGCCGTGACAGGTGTGCAGACAGATGTTGTATCAGTTCTACGTCACGGCAACTCTTAACTGTCACCATCATTTCTTTCTGGTCAAAGTTTTCACTTATCCTGTGATTTGTCTGTAATAGATGGATTGGCCAAATATTTTGCAAAGATATGCATGGTCCCCAGAGGATAAATCCTGCCAAATTTGGCCAGCGCCACCATGAGGTTCACGTTTGGGGCCTTTAGTGAAATATCTCGACGTCTATTGGATGGATTGTCATGGAATTTGCTCCATGCATTCATGTCCTTTAACCTTCATCTTTCTTCAGGTCAAAATCTCAATTTGTCCAATGCTTTTATTTATGACCAAACACCTGCAAAACCTATGACATTCGACATCCTCATCTATCTCAGCTGTACTTTGTGTTTAGTAATAATTATCAAATGCAAGTATGATAAGTCTTTCGTCATTAATCCAAATATCATGGACTCATGCTGGTTAAAACACATTTAAAGTACTTTGCAATTTTGAGCACAGAAATGGCGAAAAAAATAAATAATAAATTGTACTTTTTTTGCTGGCATTTGTCATGCTCTCACTGCTTGATAACGGCACAATCTCAATGCACATGCAAGTACACAAGCACAATATATGCTAAAACAAACGTGTGTACATAAACAAGTAAAGTTGCATTCAAAGACCCTTACCCACACACACACACACACACACACACACACACACACACACACAACCCGGCACTCATTGAAGTGGGTAAATAATTCACGATGAGTCATATAGCTTATGTTGTTCTCACACCTGCTCCATATGTCCACACGCAGCATCATTACTAGGGTAACTGATCTGCTTCATTACTGTCTGCACCAACACACTGTAAGGCCAGTGTGTCACACTCTGCGACCGCACTTGCGATCATATTACCACAACAAACAGAGAAAGCGATGATGCGGGACGGTCTCTGTGCTGTCGAGGCATATAGACCATGTTTTGTGATTGGTTTTCCCCTGAGTACACTGGGTGTGAGTCTGAGCACTTATATGATTGTATATTCAAGGACTTCAACCTGATGCATCGATGCACTTCATCAACAATTTTAATCACTCGTCTCGTCCTGGCTTCAAAAGTATCGTCCATGCTGTACACATTCAGGCTCAACAATGTATTGCTTGGTCTTAAAATGCAAGCTGAAAAACATAAACATGTTAGTCTGTTCGATTGTATCTTGGCTTTCTCATGCTTTCTCATTGGAATGAACATTGTGGATTTATACCTTTTTTTTTTATTTTGTATTTCAACAGAAGCAGATTATTCTTGTGATTATTTAGATTCTGTGTTTCAATGACATTTGATCTAGTAAGTTCTCAATCCATGAGCAGAACTGCCTTATGACAATATGTATAATATATATTGCATAAATATGATATAGCACCTTTATCTGATTTGCTGCATTTGCCGAAACAGATATTCCTGTCCTGTTATTTCATTTATACCGACCAGTTTCTCAATTCATTTTCCATAAACTTGACTACATCATCATTATTAAAAGTACATATACCATCATCACTAAGCCCTAATTGTATTATTAGATCATCAGGCACTGGTTCATATAAATACACAGTATATTTATGGACATTTGATGTATGTCTTAAAAAAAAACAACAGCCCCATTGTTTCCTCCTTTCTGTCCCACTTTCTACAGAATGACATTTAAATAAACCACATGTGGTTCACACTGTGTTTACCCGTTGTTTTTTTACGTTTATTTTGTCCAGTAACACGGCTGTTGTGGCTCGAGCAACACTCTGCTTGTAGGAACGACAACAACAAGGGCAACGTTGCTGCTTTCATCACACCCAGATTGGCAAGACATGCTGATGGGCGCTACGTTTGCTGAATCTTCTCATGTTTACATCAGTGTGTCTGCACCAGTGAGGGGGCAGAGCTTGTTAGAAGCTTCTCCTCGGCCAAACCACGCACACATGTCCGCTGTTAACATTACCATTTCACACTGCCTTCCAGCTGAGTACAGTTACTGTACCAGCAGCTGTGGTGGATTAGTGCAAGAACTCCATTTGATTTTGAAAAATATTTTACATTTCAAAGCTGTGCTCACCTCCACTCAAGCTCACCAGAGACTTTCTCATAGTCACGCCTCAATTTTCAGGAGAAACCTTGAGGCACACAAAGAAAAATTGTATTAATTGAAAGGGAAGAGAGCTCTGAATTATAAAGCAGATGAAAGTAAATTGTTTGCAAAACCTCGATCAATAATGAATGCCACCCTTTGAAGTGATAAAAAGTGAGCCAGAACATGATAGGCCCTGCTCAGTTCAATTATTCAGCACTTGTACACACGCTACAATTGCGGAAAAGGAAATGACCGACCAATTGCTGGACATATTGATCACCACTGTCTGGGGTAGGAATGAGTATTATACTGGGTTGGTATTTTCAGTGATGTTGCTCAGAGGTGCAGAAGTGTCTACTCCTCTTCACAGAAAACGTTGACTGCAGAAAACCATTAATATCCTAACAAACTCTCTTGAGTCAGCCTGAAAAGTTGAGCGTGGAGTGATTCAGTGGTAAGCCTGGCAGTCATGCACCTTCACAGAGAAAGCCTCTGCCAATGCCGTAAGGGAAGCACATACGTTTTTTATTTTCGTTTTTTCATAGCTGAGATTCAAAGTGAAGTCAAATTGTGGAATTCTAAATTGACCTCGTTATTAAGTTTTGAGGCACTGCTGACAAATGTAGCCTCACTTTCAACTGTGAGTTCAATTCATCCACCACCAACTCCAGAGGAATGACAAAGTATAGGAGCGTACAGAGATGGAGATAAAGGCAGAGGCAGATGGAGAAGAAAATGCATTTACTGAAGAAACTTAATGTCAGATCTGACACAAGATCTCTGGACTCTACAACATCTGTATTTACTGGAGGAAAAAGACGATGTTATTGCTGACAGCTTAAAAATATCAAGAACACGTGAAAGTTATATGTCCTCCGGCTTTACAGCGACTCAAACTTACAGTGCTTGTTCAGCAAGGTGCCCGCTGTACCGAGGGAGCTAACGCCTGAGACGGAGATGAAAGCTCTTGTGGGAATTTCATCCAACAAACAAATTTCAATTATCAGAGCAGTGCTGTGAAGACCACTGCCCTTAGAATGGATGCAACTCATGACCTTTATGACCAAACAGAGTTAGCCACTGAGCAGACGGGCATCACAGAAATACATACATTTTCTTGAGGAGAAATGAATCTCCAAAATGTTGCAGCAAGAGTAATTGAAAATCCTTTCCGTACAGTGTATGTAGGGAGAGAGGTAGAATAATAGCAGGTGATAAACGGTGTGCTTGTTATTTGCTCACTGATAATGAACTTCTGCCTTTGTTATTTTTCTTTGGTTGTAAATTTAATAATATGGTATATGGAATATGGTTTTATGTATTGAGGTGTGTTTGTGTACATTCTATGTTTGTGTTCCCTGTACTCATTCACTCTCGTCTGACTGTCAATGCCCTGATGGGAATCTCACATCATTAGCAGCCATCCCTGCAGATTTCTTCTCTGTGTGTGTGTGTGTGTGTGTGTGTGTGTGTGTGTGTGTGTGTGTGTGTGTGTGTGTGTGTGTGTGTGTGTGTGTGAGCGTGAGCATGCCAAGTGGTAAGCTATTGATTGTATTCTCTTGTTTTATGTTATTACTCTCCGTGGACTCATCCAGTCTGGTAATTGTGTGTCTGCTATTCCCAATGATGTTCCTGTTGCTCCAATTTATTCAAGTATTTGATATGTATTATCCTGTCTGTCACTTATAGATTGAAATTGAAAACACCGCTGGATTTTCAGTCCATGTGTATGTATGTAAGCTAGTGACCATTAATGAAGTACAGTAGAAATAACACATGGCTGTGGCTGAGTACGGGCTGCGCTGCATGTTTTTTGTGTGTTCTCCGGACAACACACTGTTTTGGGGGGAAACTCATTAAATTATTCACCAGCTCTAATTGTCTAGCTGAATGGGGACTGTACCAGGTTTCTGCCCACTGTTATGTTCTGTGACGGACAGCATAGAAATGAACCGTATGTCTAATGATCTTATGTAACATTCAGAAAAAGTTATCATAATTACGATTTGGCTGTTGATAAGGACACTATTTGATCATCTTAAACTGATCATTACAGTTAAATGCAAAATGTGCCGCACTTAAATCTAAGGTCTCTGTAGCCTTCAGCTTTTAAATTAAAGCAAACGGAGAGAGAACTTCTTCTTCTTCTTGTCATTAAATGGCAACTTTATAAAATAAAAGCAACGGATAACATTTTCATTCAGTGTGCTGGGTGAATAAATGGTGTTGTAAGTCTTTATCCATTTATTTTCTTGTCCTTGGGGGCATCAATAAGAGATTAATTGGCTGATGAATTGCTGCCTGGTGCTGAAATGTGTTGAAAGCTTTGGAGAAATAATAAGTGTCTGAAATGTCTGAAGAATTGAGTCGCAAAGTAGAAGCTTCTGGAATACAGTATATGTTTTAGCATTTACTTAAAATGTGACACCAAATCAAGATAATTAGATACAATAACAATTTTGCTAATTGTCACACCAACGGTTTCAAATGTGTTCTTAATGGTGCTTATTGTATATTATAAGGAAATAGCACGGAATGCCACTTTGTGTGGGAGGTAGTTTACAATCAGTTGGTCTGAGCTGGGTGCGGCTGCCCATGGTTTTATGCAGGCAGGTCATTGAGCACAGTATGGAGGCAGCCATACGGAGCAACAAACCAAACCAGTAAGATGAAAGCAGCTAAAGCTACAGAGCAGATTAGATTCTCAGTGGCATAAGTAGTATTAGTAACCTTCACAGTATTAAAAACGTCCACACTACAGCGAGTTTTTAAATGAAGTGTAAACATGTGTTAATATGTTTCAGATGACCTGTGGAGTTTTCTTCTCATCAAACACAAGTTATGTTTACATTCAGTATGTCTTACCACACTTCTCACAAGGAAGTACTATTTGTCAGTATTTATTAGTGTGACTGAACAAGTAACAATAGCGAATGTAGGTCCACACAGAGGGAAACAGATGGGCAGCGGAGGTTAAACAAAGGACACCGTGAATTGATGTAATGCCTTGTATTGATCTCACAGATTTATTTTTTACGATGTGTGACTCTCTTCTGGTGTTTCCTTGCAGACTGGTGGGGACTTTCTGTATGGTACTTCAGAAGGTGGCTGAGGAGGGACACGTAGAGCTGACCGACACCCTCATCGACGATAACAACACTTCAATAAAGGTAAAGGTTGTTGCATTGGTGGCCAAAAAAAAAATCAATTAATTCAGGTTTACAGCTGCCCTGCGTAGGATCTGAGCAGCAACATCAGCACAATAGCACACTGTAACCTTAATCCAGATATTCTCTATTGATTAGAACATATTGTGTTTAGAACAGCTGAACTGGGAGCAGCTCAGTGGTGACGATGAGTGTGAGGATGATTTGAGGTTTTAAAGCACCCCGGGGTGCACAATTGTGTTAGTGGAGCTGGCAGTGCTGATGTGATGTTTCTAAAACACAGCATGGAAATGCTTTAGGGCTTACACACACACACACACACACACACACACACACACACACACACACACACACACACACACACACACACACACACAAACACAATTAAGAGAATTTCAGTACTTACGTCCCTGTAGGAAGAAACTAAATCCAACCTAACCTGAGAGACAACACTTTTACGTACAGCTGCACTGGTGTGGTTGCCATAGTGACAATTTGCTCGTACTAGGAGCATATTGCAATCTAGTCCTCGTGGACTACAGGGATTGTCTTGAGAGGATGTAAGAAAGAGAGAGAGACATCAAGAGAGAAAGGGGAACGAGAGCCCCTCATCTGTCTTTGTCAGTAGAATAAATTGGGCGCTCTATAATAAAGATGCAGTCACTGTCAGGGGGATATTTGTTCAAAGACAACTTCCCAGAAGACATCAAAGACAAACTCCAGAGTCACCGATATTTCTTGCCCGGATGAAACTAACACGCGTTGTCAGTCTGAATTCCCACAGCAAATACTGTGACGAAGAGATGAATTGTTATTGATAAGCAAAGACTCAGCTTTGAGGTGTTGCCTGATATCAGACAGAATTGTCAACTCCACTCTGTTTCCATCTTCAGTCCAACGTTGCCTCCACTCTTATCAATTTCCATGGGGGTTGGTGATTCGATTTCAGCTAACCAACCACTATAAACCAATGCATCCGCCTGAATCTTACGTTTTTTTAAGACTTAAGAAGTCGACAGGTGATGTGTTGCCTATGTTGTTGTTATGTAAAAACTCAAATACATAACTATTATACAACTAGCTGATGAGAACAGCTGATAACACTTTTTAAAGCCCCCAAAAAACGTACAGAAAGCGTGAGAGGAGACTGAACTTCCGCTGGAGCTTCATTAAAGCTGCACTATAAAAATAGCAGAAAACTTAAGAATGTTAGCATGCTAGCATTTACTAACTAGCACTGAACACAAAATACAGCTGAGACTGATGAGAATGTCATTAGTTTTGCAGATATTTTGTCATAAACTAAAGACACAATGACACAATGATTTAGATTTTGAGATAATAATGGTGCCACGTGAAAAGTCAAGGGTTCACTAAAGATTTTACAATTCATCCTGAGGGGAACAAGAATGTAAGTCGGGGATTTCATGGTCATCCATCCAACAGTTGTTTAGATATCTCATTGTGGACCAACGTGGTGAATCGACCAACAGACAGACATTTCCCTCCCAAGAGCCACACGTATTGTAAGATAAGATGATAACACATAAAACATAACAAGGCTGAAAAATGTAGTTATTTTAAATTATCTTTATAGCCGAAGGAATATAAGTTATGACAGTGATGACAGCACTGACAAACAAATTAGATTAGTTTCAGGGACATTAATCAGAGTTTGACATGTCAGAGAGACGTTTTAGATTTTGGTGCAGAGATAATTCATCAGAAGCAGCTAATGACATCACCAGGTTTAAACGGGTTTAAATGCGTTGGCACATTTTATTAGTATACACCGTGACCTTTGTGGAAGTGTCGGCGTATTAATCATCTGCTGATAGTTTGCTCGTTTTTATCTGTTTTCAGACCAGCGTAACCATAGAGATCAGATACCAGTCGATGGATGGAGCAGTGGGAGTGTGGAGCGACGGGGAGTTCCTCGATGTTCCTGACGACCGTGACGGGATGTTTGCCTTTGAAACGGACAGTTTACTGTCAGCACAAAGCCACGGGTCGGGGACGTCTCCTGGACGATCCTTACAGGGATCCATCCCGACCTTCAGGAAGTGAGTCAAACACACAAACCATCTCCATGAGAACTCGACTTCCTGATGTAACACTGAATCAAGCTGTGAAATGCTGATGATTTGCCTCTGAATATTTAATGACTCTCCACAACAGCAAAAAAAGATGTCGTTTTAATTATGTACTTTAGTTTTTTTTATTATTTATTGCAAGACAAGAGACAATACATAGACATAACATAGACATTACATCATATAGTCAGTGTATGGGAGAACGGTGCGTGAGATGGGGGAAAAAAAAAAAATAACTTTAGTTTTTAAGAGCTCATTAGCAGTAACAGTGCTACTGAGGCACACATGGGGGAGGCAATAACTTGAATGCGGTGAAGTTGACAGATGGATCCAACATTCGCACATTAAAAGGGGCTTCATGCTGTCCTAATGTAACATCTGTCACTGTTATGGAGGAGAACATGTAGTGGTCTGGTGCTTAAAGGGATAGTTCTGGTCTTTTGAAGTGGGGTTGTATGCGGTACTTATCCCTACTCAGCAGTAGTGTATTATGACCTATAAAGGATGGTTCGCCAAGCCCCCGCCTGGAGAAGCAGACAAGAGTTACTGTGACTGGGGACGTCAGAAAAAGGTCACAAAAAAAGAAAGAAGTCAATATCAGTTTAAGTGTACGCTATATTTAGAATATATTCATCTGTTTATTTTGCCATGAGACAACGGTTTCCATCTAGGCTTCTTGTCATAGCCACCAGACTATTTAAAAAAAATCTGCAGATCACAGGGGTTGCTTTTCTACCGCTGCCTTCATCGGTTAGTTTGTTTGTGTAATTGTGTGACTCTGTTAGTTCGGATTCACCAAAGTCACACCAAAAATCAAACAAACTGATGTATGAAAAACTGTCAGAGCCTCTGACCCACAGCACTGCACTGTTAGCTTGTCTTCTGTGGTTTGCTTGTCGTGTTTTTGCTGAATAGAATATGAAATTATTCGTGGGTGGTATTGATTTTCACTGAGAGTATCTGCACCACCAGACCTTTAAATCCTTCCTTATACTGCATGTTGAATGGCCGCGTGGAAACTGAATGGCAAAGTTACACTGTCTTACATCATAAAGTTGTTCAGAGTCTGCCGCTGTGAGACTTGAACAAGCCTGAGGTAAATTTGACTAATCTAAGTTTTAGAGCATCCCACGGGTGTTATGTAACAGATACAGTATTTGGATTTTGTCAACAAAGAAAAAAAAGTACAGCTATGGAGAAATACTGTATAAGTGGGATGAAATGAGTCACTGAACTCATGAAGCTAAAACTTTGTATACATGTCCTCTCCTTTCTTCAGGGGTAAAAGCCTTCTGTCCTTGATGCTTGACGAGGGCACCTGTCATCTAGTTGCAGTGGTTGCACAGAGCTGTCAGTCAGACTTTGTAATGGCTACCGTAGGGCTTTCAGACGAAAAGAAGGTTCAGAGCTGCTGAGAAAAATACCAACTAGCTTCCAGCCTAGACAACAAATCCACTTCTAATCTGCCTCACACTGGTGTTGGACAGACTGATGGGCTTATAAAAAAAGTTTTAATAGCTTTGCCATTTCTCATCCAAACTCCCTTAAATCCTGAAATTTCCAGCCACTCCGTTTATATCTGCTTGAGAGGTTTTCAGAATTAAACTTTGTAAAAATGTTTCACTGTGTGATGAATTCTGACACTATGCGGCCAGTGTCGATTGTTTTTTTTTCTGGTAATTAGGGGTTAATGGGCAGGAGATGATAACCAGAGTTGACTCTCCAATTCCTCTAGGGAAGAGGAGGGGGAGGAGGAGAAGTTTAGCTTCAAGGTATATTTCCTACATCCTTCCTGTCCATCGGATTTTCCCACATTTTTGTCTTCTCTTTCATGCAAATGCAATAATTCTCAGCAATGTCACCTCCACGATCTTTTTATTCTTTAAGCCAAAAAACATCTGACAACGTCGTAGAGAATTACGTGTCTCTCTCAGGTGTTATTATGATCATAAAACTTCTGAAAGTATTGTCATCAGCTGTCTGAAGTCTGAGTCTTTTAAACTTTGAGAGAACAGGATTTATATTATATTTCTAAAACTCTTCAGAGACGATCTCCTCTATTATTAATTATTCCCACGCAGTATGTTAACTGTTCTGAGTTAATGCATGCATTCAGAGTGGAAGAACAAACAGAAGAACTGTATCTACATGGTGCAAGGAGCTCCACCTACTGCTGTCTATTTCTGTTATATCACCTGCAGCCTAAAGGTCATGCATGCTGCTTACATGAGTTTGTGCTCTTTGCCATTTTCATGGGAATTCCATTTCATTATAACTGTATGATAATATATATATGCATAATTATGCAGACGACACACAAATCTACATAACTATATCACCAGGGGACTATAATACCATACAAGGGCTGGGTAAATGCATTGAACAAATCAACAACTGGATGTGCCAGAATTTTCTTCAATTAAACAAAGAAAAAACAGAATTGTTTTTGGTACCAAGGACGAACGATTGAAAGTCAGCGCTCAGCTTCAATCACTGATGTTAAAAACCTCAAACCAAGCCAGTAATCTAGGCGTAGTTATGGATTCAGACCTCAACCTGAACAGCCATATCAAGACAATTACAAAATCAGCCTACTATCACCTGAAGAATATATCAAGGATTAGAGGACTTATGTCTCAACAGGATTTGGAAAAACTTGTCCATTTATTTATCTTCAGTAGACTCGACTACTGTAACGGTGTGTTTACAGGTCTCTGTAACAAGTCAATCAGAAAGCTGCAGCTGATTCAGAACGCTGCAGCTCGAGTCCTCACTAAGACCAAGAAAGTGGATCACATCACTCCAGTTCTGAGGTCTTTGCACTGGCTTCCTGTCCAACAAAGAATTGACTTTAAAATCCTGCTGTTGGTTTATAAAGCACTGAATGGTTTAGGGCCAAAACACATCTCTGATCTGCTGCTACCTTATGAACCATCCCGACCCCTTAGGTCGTCTGGGACCGGTCTACTTTCTGTTCCCAGAGTCAGAACTAAACACGGAGAAGCAGCGTTCAGTTTTTCTGCTCCACATATCTGGAACAAAGTCCCAGAAAGCTGCAGATCTGCTGAGACCCTCAGCTCCTTTAAATCAAGACTGAAGACTTTTCTGTTTGCTGCTGCCTTTAATTGAACCATTCTCAAGGATATTAATCAATCTCCTGCATTTCTGCATTTTACTACTGTATTTTATTTCTTACAGTGCTTTTTTAGTGTTTTAATGACTGTTTTTAATGTTTCAATGAATGTTCTTAATTGTTTTTAAATCTCCTTTTCTTTTGCCTTATGTTTTGATGCTTTTAATGGTTTCATGTGAAGCACTTTGAATTACCTTGTTGTTGAAATGTGCTCTACAAATAAACTTGCCTTGCCTTGCCTTGCCTATGACTGCAAGAGAGTGTAGGTGGCTTGTTAGGGGGTAATTGGTTCCTCCTCCCCTTAATTGAATGAAATTGCACCCAAAGTTGACCATCCCACTGCTACCACCTCTTCTTTCTGCAGCTTCTACGTTGTCTCTGGTCCTGCAGGATGATTTACGGTGGTGCCTATGAAGCATTTTGTGCTATCTACGATACCACGATGAGCTGGCTTTGCAGGGGTTTTATTATTCCTAATAAATAAGTCACCACCCCCTACGTGGTTTTACTGCCAGTGAAGCCGATCTTCTGAATAGTGCATGCAGAAGAGCAAATGAGCCAGACATGAAGAGAAAGGATTTAAGACTTCAATTGTCATGTGGACAAAAAAACAAAAGACAAACAATGAGATGAAATGTGGTTGCACATTGGAGTGTGATCATACTTTAACACCGGTGCAACAGGCTAACAGAACAGGATTTATTTCTTGTAAAAAACATTCATGAATTATTTTAGCTTTGCCTCACTAAGACATATTGCTGTAAATAGTCATTGTGTTTATTCAAACCTTTTTAATATGCATGATTCATTTGCATAACATCAAATAGGCACTCAAAGGAGACAACTCAGCTCGGGCAAAGCTTCTGTTGAAAGGATCGTTTACTGAAACAAGTGTTCATTTATTTATTATGATTTTTTGCCCAAGTGTGTGATTCATTTGTCCATCAGTGTAAATAGCTGTGTCTTCAAAGACAGACTCTGGCATCACATGTGGATGATGTACCTTCACTCGGCGCTATGGTGCAGATGTTGCCAGGCCTTTTATCTCACTCGCCTTTGTCTCAGTGAGTCTGCTCACTGCAGCACTGACTCCCTGTGGAAACATTCATAACAACAGATGTGTCAGCTGGTACAGAAGCATGCCATTCTTATACAGTATGAAAATATTCATTTTAAATATAGATTTTGTGTGTTTATTATTTGGATAGCTGTCAGCTTTCAAATGTACAGTACAGTACGCCCTTGTCGGCAAATTAAAGATCAGTGAGTCGACACATTGCTGACACAGATGAAGCTTTACAGAATCCATTTCTGCTCAGGCAATATATATATATATATATATGGCATGAAAAGATCATTTTTTTCATCCATACAATCAAATAGAAATGTAATTTTCCATTATCAATCCTTCATGCTAGGTTTTGAATCATCTAAAGGATGTATTGGTCATTTGTTCTTCTGCTTTGTTTCCTTCTGCAGAGGCTGGGTTGACGCAGATGTCTTTTGAGTTGTTGACAGTCCTTGTCTCTTCTCGTGTAGCTGTATTCTCTTGAGAGACTGCTCTCTGTCTGTCAGCTCCTTTCTTGTGTTTTGCTGTGGTGTGCAGTGGTTGTCATTCTCAGCTTGCATGATAGTACGGTGTGTAAATTTGAGCACAGCAAACGAGTGTGTAAGCTCCTCTCTTGTTATTTTTCTGTTCCGAGCCCTGATGTGGGAGCAGTCGATGATGACATGAGGACATGCCTCTTGGGGTAAATCCCAGTTTCTGCATCAACTGTGTTTTTTGCAGATGCGAGTTAGGAGCTGAACTTCTAATAAGAGATGATTATTTATGAGATTACATGAAAGGAAATGTCTTTGGAATCCCTTAAACATAATCAGGAATGTCGAGAATAAATGTAACACTTTGTCTCTGAAAGCCTTTTAAAGTAGTGTGAATGAAAGTGAATTTTCCACACAAATGCACCATCAAATAATGTGGAGGTGTATTTATGTGCGCATACACAAAATCAAAATCAGCCCAAAGATTTCTTCAAATGTTTTATTGGCACTATGTAGGCCATGAAGGCTCAAAGCACTCTTATTTTTAGGTGTGAGAGCAGTAAACTTGCATTAGCGCCTAACTATGTGACAGTAATGAGGGTAAAGTGATGAGCATTAATTTGCAAGATCACAGGCAAGAATATCAATTGGTGTGATGAGTAAACTTTTTTGTAGGCAAATTAAGCATCTACACAAAAACCACTGGAGAAGAGATGCCAATATAACAGGGATATATAATGTTGATGTTCCATTTTATCTGTTGTGGTCACGTAGAAGTTGTCGAAGTGGAAAGTTAGAAAAACATCACTTTGATGCCTTGAGCAGCAGAGGAAGAAATATGCGAGAGGACTGCAGAGCATTTGATAAGGTTGCAGCACAGAGGGTTCTGGTTCAGTGAATGTTTTTATGCCCCAACTGTGTTATCAGGTAAAACTGATCTTTGTCTGGCTCCAGCCCAGCGGATCCTGGAAGCATTGAAATATATGTATCCAATGTAATGGATATGAGAGGGAGAGAACGAACAGAATGAACATGTGTAGGATATCTCACCATGAGCTCCATTAAGCAGAGCCCCTAGAGCAGAACGCACAGACAGTATATGTCAATGAATTATTGATCGCTGGTGGGTTATATTTCATCTTCCATACTTATGAAAACGCATGCAAAAGGACAAAACACAAGCGAAGAGCACATCGTCAACACTTTGACAATACATACCATATATCACATAGCTATAAATAAAACACAGGTACATTTTGAAACACATTCAACAATTTGACAGCATTGAACATATAATTCAAAGTAACTCCTCTGCCCTCACAATGTGTGCAGGTGCACAGCTATGCAGCGAGCTAAACACACTTCCAATAAAGGTTGAAGACAGTTTTACATTAAAGTTTTTACTGCAAGCAATTGTGAAAGTGAAAACACTATAGGGTAAAACACCAAAAAATGTAATGATAGTGATTACAAATACAAAATATGAGATACCGTTCACCAACCTAAGGAGTTAAACCAAAGGTAACATTCAGCTGAAACCAACTGACGATGGCAGAACAGTGACCTCTTGTTTGACCATATTCTTGCAGCAAGTTCAGAGCCATGGTCTGTGGAGTTAACTGCAATTTACACACCCATCATGTACTTCATACCCCACTGCTCGACATGCACATTATAAATGAATTCATAACTGTGGGGAATATGTTTCATGCACAGTTTTATGGAGGAGATGGAAATTAAGTTGCCAGGTACAGGCGAATATCCTTGGGAGTAAATCTGCTTCAGTTTGATAATTCATCTGTGCGATTTACACGCGTAATCAGGCAACGTATTCGTGGTCTCATAAAGTATTGATTCTCGTACAATCCCCCCCAGATACAGTACACTTCATTCTCAGCTTTAAAGCACAAATGTGCATGTGTTGCCTGAGATTTTTTTTAAATATGCCATAGCTGGCTTTACATACAATAGTGAGCTTATTATCTCTAGATCTGCTCTACAAAGCTTGAATGATCTTCACGTCTCATTCAAGGTGTTTGAGTGTTTTATTACTTGCTACTGCTGGCAGAAACTGTCTTCACCTGCCATAACTTCATGGCCCTCTGCCGACAACTGTTCATAAAACAATCAATGTTCACACTTTCCTGACATCTTACTGTGACCTTGTGTGGTTAATCCCCCTCAGAAGCAAAGGCTGAGGTAACATTTTTATATTGCCAAAGACTTGTACTGTGACTGACTTTGACACAGAAGACTCCATACAATGTTGGCTTCCTTTAAACCGGGATTAATTGTATAACCAAATAGCTCTAGTTATACAAACTTAACAATACTTCAAAGGCTCTATGAAGTAACAGCTACCTCAGCAGAGACTGAGGCCTCACTATGTGTTGTAGTTCGAGCATCGCTGTGCTTTGTTTACATGGCCCGGGCTGGCCGTGCATGCAGTCTCTCTGGATATGGATATGGTCCACCTTTAAAGTCATCCATCCGTCCATCCATTATATTTAACAGCTTATCCTGTTCAGGGTCGCAGGAAGGCTGCAGCCAATCCCAGCTGAGATTGGGCGAAGAAAGGCAGGATACACCCTGGACAGGTCGTCAGACTATCGCAGCGCTGACACATAGAGACAAACAACGATTCATGCTCACATCTCCACCTACAGGCAATTAAGAGTGATCAATTGACCTAAGCTGCATGTCTTTGTACTGTGGGAGGAAGCCGGAAAACCCGGAGAGAACCCACGCTGACACAGGGAGAACATGTAAACTCAACACAGAAGGGACCTTTAAGATCAGAAAACATGAATTATTTTACTAAGGGTAATGTGGGTCTTTTTCGGTTAGTGTGAAGCATGTAGTTGTAATGTTATGTTTAGTAACCCTAAAAGGAATGTTCAGTACAGTTGTACAAAATGAAATGTTTTCTTTATATATGGATGCAGCAAAGTAAGATATTAACATTTCTCATTTGTTGTTAAACATATTTTTTTCCCATTTGATCTGATTTAAAGGTAATTTTGTTCTACTCTGGTAGCAGTGCAAGGAAAGGAAACACTTGCATTTGCATATTTCCAAACACCGAGTTGGTACCATTAAGATTCACAGTTTTTTTTAATCAGTTGACCAAACATAAGCAGTGTTTTCAAAGTTCAATATAACATGACATTCAAGTGAGTTTGTTATGAACTCTATCTTCTTTGGTGGTATATAGAGCATCCTTCCCCTCTTCCTCTTATCTCCAGCCATGTACCTCCACCTCTCTCTCTCTCTCTCTCTCTCTCTGTCTCTCTCTCTCCCTCTCTCTCTCTCTCTCTCTCTCTGTCCTTCCCTTTCTCTCTCTTGCATCATCCACTCGTCTGGCGAACTGCTTTCTTGCCTGGCTGGTCTGGCTGGTCTGCACCTGACAGGTGAAGACTATGGAAATATAGTTCAGAATAGAGAAAAGCTCTGGAAGGATTTTTGTTTAGGCAGATTTATGGTGATCTGACTTCTTTGTGGAGTTGAGTAGGATCAGTGGTGTCCTTCATGTGGTATGTATGAAACGCATTATTTCACACTTTGTCGCAGGTGTGTCTTTTGTTTTGGTAGCTTATTGCTGAATCATAGATTTAATAAGACAAGGAGGTGGGCTGTATTACTGAAACATCCGATTTTGCGATGAACCATGGCTGCAACTCACTATAATTAGATTATCTATAAATTGTTTTTCAATCAGTTAGTTTAATTGTCTAGTCTATGAAATCTCAGAGTCCAACGCCCTTTTTTAATTGCTTTAAATTTCTGTGGATTGACAAATTAATAATTTTATTGTTTCAGCGTTTCAGTTACAATTAAGTTAACAGATGTTACATCTAAAGGTATTTCCAAGGTGCTTTCATGCATGTATTGATAATTCAATAGACTGTCACATCTGCTGGAAATACAATGGTCAAACTGTGCTTCATACTGTCGACATGACACAGGCTGAGAATGCAAAGACCACATTTTCAAATGTGATCGGCCGTGATTTGATTTGACTGGTAAAGCTTTTCCCCTTTTATTGATGAGCGATTCCTCTGTCCTTCTTTTTATTCCCATTCACATGCCTCCAGGCTTTTACTTTTAAATAACTCTTGGCACATACCCATCTAATGAGATGGAAAACCATCCAGTTGTCCATATTCCATGTAGATACAGTTCTTCTGTTTGTTCTTCCACTCTGAATGCACGCATTAACTCAGAACAGTTAACATACGGTGTGGGAATAATTAATAATGGAGACCGTCTCTGAAGTGTTTTAGAAATATAATATAAATCCTGTTCTCTCAAAGTTCCATCAAATGAGGTTGAATGTTGCCTTTAGAATAACTGGGGAAAGATCAAAGCAGAAATTGAACTCCGATGCACTCGACTCTGAATGCTTGAGGAAACAAAAGGAAAACCTTCCTATTCATTAATTTGTTGACATGTATCCATATCCGCAGCAAATTGGACGGTCATACTGATTTTTAATTATTAAGGCCCCTCATTTGTCGTCCCGCTGATGACATCACAAGCTCTTTGTTGTTGTGGTGACATTTAATCCAGATAATATCAATGTGGAGACACTGGATACTCTTGTTTTGTGATTGAGGGTTTGGTGGTGTGGAGCAAGGGAGGGGGATTAAATCCATTGGAATTAAGTGTGTAGCTGAGTTACATAGATGCCCATGATATAAATTCTGGTGTTAGGTTGCATTTTGATTATAGCCGCGAGTGAGCCTTAGAGTTTTCTGCTTAAGTCAAGTTCAGTAGTAATCAATTTCTCCGTTGGAGTCCAGTCTCCAGTCTTCTGATGGAGAGCGAACTTCATGAAACAATAATGAAAAAGTTTACTTTACAGATACAGTATAAATTCCCTTTTTCTTCTCCTCCCATCTGCTGTCTCTGTCTCCTCCACCAGAGCAGGGAAGGGCGTTTTCTCAGCCATGAAGCTCGGCAAGATCAAGAGCTCGAGGGACGATCACAAGAAAGGAGGTAAAGCAACATCTATTTAACCCGAAATTAATCCTTCAACTTTTTGTTATACTGCAATCCAGCAAGTTAGCTGGAGGCAAAGTACATGTTGAAGCCCATTTCCCAAGTTATTAGTCATATAGTACATGGACTGTCCTATTTAGGGCCAAAGCCAGGAATTACTGAGGTTATACATCTGAGCCCCCCTCTTTGAGAAAATTAGGCCCATTTCAAAAATAAAGTAGTGTAATATACAAACATTAGGCTATTAAATAGCCACCAAGTGTTTTTAATTGCATAATGTTAACTCCCCCCAACTTTCACAGAAAATAGCGCAGACTTGACCTAGTGACAGCTGTGGTCCTACCATCAAAACATTTGTGGTTGATTCTGGCGATGTCACGATTGTGATATTGTCATTCAGATGAGCCGGCGGTTCTGGACATGGAGGACCTGGACAGGAAGGCGATGCGTCTTGCTGGAGCCCTGGACCCAGACACCATCTCTCTGGCCTCTGTCACCGCCGTCACCACTAACGTCTCCAATAAAAGGTCTCGTTTTTACATTGAGACATGCACGCACACACACGGTAGAGAAATCTGCCCCAGTCAGTACTGTACATCTCAAACTACTGATGCCGCAGGATGATTTGAAGCTGGTTGCGCAGTGATCCCATTTAATGGCATATATATAGAATAAACTTATTCAACCTGGGAAGATGGAAGAATGAGAGCATTTCCAATTTAGGATTCAAACTTAGAATAGAGTTTTTAATCATGTGCCACCTCAATTTTCGATGTTGGAGCACAGGAGAATGTAATCCTTGATTGTGTTTGTGTTTCTTAAGGTCAAAGCCAGATATTAAGATGGAGCCGAGCTCTGGACGCCCAGTGGATTATCAGGTGTGTATGTGTGTCTGGGTGTTTGTGCATGAACACATATCTGCACATAAAACTGTGTGCAGGTTCATTGATGTGAAGTAAATCTTCTTCTCCTCTCCGTCTATTTCTCTTGAGAGGTTTATTTTCTTATTTGTGTCTGTATGTTTCTAATGTGATACATGATATGTGTGTGATTTTGATGTATAACTGGCAGGGTAGTTGGGAGGTGGAAGAAGTACAGCTACCATGTTAATGCAAATTATGCAAATTATCTCAAATTGTACCGGATTGAGGTACCCTTCAGAAAAATAGTTCTTCATTTTGGGAAATACACTTCTTTGCTTTCTTGCATAGACAAAATGAGAAGATTTAATCCATTCTCATATATATTTAATATTAAGTAGAGATGTAGTAGGAATCTTTGTTTTCTTTTATTTATTCACCACAACACCAATGAAAAGAAGTAAAAGAGTAATTGTGTACACAGTGTACCTGTCAATCAATGCTAGCCAACGGCCCATTTTGATAGCCTATTTAATTTAAGAACATGAATACATTCATCCACAAGACTGAAATCCTAGTGTAATTGTTGGCTGCAGACGCTTCCTCGTTTCCTCTCTTTTCCTCTTCATTATCCAACGACTAATTAAACCAGTGGGATATTATTTGGGTGTAGAAATATTAAGCTCAGATCTAGTTCATCCATCCAATGCTACATTACTTTAACCAAGGGAGAAAAACATGTAGTCTGACTGAAGCCCTCACTGACTGGAATCAGAATCATTATTTTGTGAAAGATCAATTGGTTTGTTTTGTTTTTTTTTGCCTTTGAAAAAAAGACAAATTGTCCTACGGGTGATTACTACGTAGTTGCATGATTTGGGTGATGGGGTTGCTGCTGGTTAACTCACTGTTGGAGTAAATGTCAACCTGTCTTAGCTTTCAGAGTCATGTCTGATTTGCTTATGTCTACAATCAGATCAGCATCACAGTGATCGAGGCCCGGCAGCTGATAGGCCTCAACATGGACCCCGTAGTGTGTGTGGAGATTGGAGATGACAAAAAATACACGTCTATGAAGGAGTCAACCAACTGCCCGTACTACAATGAGGTGAGACTTTGTAAGCTTAAAAAAATATTTTTAAAAAAATATTTGAGAGCTTAACTCGTGGATGATGAGTCTCTGTAAAATATGAAGTTTCTTCTGTACATTATCTAAAGACAATTCAATTCTCTGAGCTCCAACACACAACAAGGCTTAACTAATGCCAATAAAACAAGAATTGTCTATTTCCAATAAGCTAGATAATACAATGCTGTCTAGAGGCTGTCAGTGCTCTCTTTGATGGTCTGATGTTGTAGTGATTTATTGACTTTAAAACGCTACACATTAAGCTTTTAACTAGAGAGTTTTTGCCAACTCTAAGTGTTCCTGAACAGCAGATAATCTCTCTTGGAGGGACGTGTCGTTAGTGGTGAGGGTCACTTAGAGCTCAGCCTCTGGGTTGTGTCCTGCAGGGACAGGATGTGACAGTGTGTCTGCAATCGATTCCTACTCTTTGTCTGAAAGTATCCTGTGGACACACGAACTTGAATCTAGTATCCAGACCCTCCAGTCTGTGCTGTTTCAGATAGGTGCACACTTTTCAGGACTCATGATCTGAAATCATCTCTGGTCTTTCGAGGCTCGCTGATAATATTGCAAAAACTACATCATCATGAGAAATGTAATGTCACCCCATTTCATCACTTTTTTCCTTGTCACTCTTGTCGCACAAACTTGGAGTTTTGGTACTAACAGCAGATGAAAATAACAACCAAAGAGGAACGGCAAAGGGATCTCATGAGACAAATCTGAGTTATTGTGATCTCTGTGTACCCTGCATAGATGATGCCTGTAGTAGAGTTGCATAGATAGACGACAGTATAGTTGTACCAATACACTGACACCTGAAGACACATACATTAAAGGTATGACAAATCTTTGATATAGAACTGATTTCTTTTCAAGCCCCCTATCTTTGCCTGTAAAGAACTGAAAGCTTGAGGGGTTAGAGCTTTGATGTGGCTACACTATGAGCTGAGCTGATGATGTTTCAGTTCATTCCCTTCGTTCCTTAGTTGAACTCTGCACTGATATCCTCTGAACTTCAAAGTTACCTCGCACATTTTACTCCCAGAGCAAATCTGAAAGAAGACTTTGTTATCCAGCAGTATAAGGAATACGTTTTTTTTTTCTCTTCCCTTTGCAGTATTTCGTCTTTGACTTCCACGTTCCTCCTGACGTCATGTTTGATAAGATCATCAAGCTGTCGGTAAGTAATGCCTACCCCAAAAGTACAATACTGCTAAACAAACCCATCTTCCCCTCTTTGGTACATGGGTTGTAATGCTACACTTACGTTTTGAATTTAGAGCACAAAAAACGAATGAGGAAGATTTGTATATCAATTGCTCACTGCGTGTTACCTTGAATTCTTGAAGAAAACTTTGTTTGTCTCGCATGCTTCCAGGGAAAAGGAGAATCCGAAAAACTGAGAGAAGTCTCGATGAATTATAGTAAATGGAAGCCAGGTTTAACAACAGCAAAACTATATCAGACAATCATTTACAAATTCTCTATGCAGTGTCTCGTGCAGTATAATCCAAGTCTTGTTTATCCAGTTGCATGCTCACTACTCCCAAAATGCATCTTTGCTAAAACCTTACTATTTAAAACACTCCCATCTAATGCTTTCGTATGCGCGCTACGAGTCCGTGCCTTCAAGAGTTCAAGGTAACATGTGGTGAATAATTGATAAACAAATGGTCATTTTGGGGGTGAAGAATATTTAATACTTAATGGATACAGAGAAGAGAAGATATTACTGCCCTTTAGTATGTATAAATGAGTGTGAAGACATAAAAAGATATTGCCAGTTATTGCATCACCATACTCACCCTCACCAGTAAGAAAAAAAAAAAAAAGCTCCTGAAAATTCCCAACACATCTTTTAGAATAATTGGTCTCCCCACTCCCAATCTGATACCCCTCATTGACACTGCCACCACTCTCGGAGCACCGTCCATGGCGCACAACACCCTGCTTCACCCTCCTCCCCTTTGGCCTCAGATACAGAAAACCAATCTGCAAAAAAACAACACGCTTTAGAAAGAGTTTTGCGTCATCAGAAATAACTGCTTTAAACAGCCTGGGCACACTGTAATAATCTTGTGTTGTTGTTCTTTTGTTTATACCTTGTTTATACCTTGTTTTGAATGTTGTTTTTTTGTACAGACTGTGAAATCAAATTCTCTGTATAGAGGACAATAACGAATTAATCTGAATCTGCATTCATTTGGATAATTAATGATCTGAGAGAGTAGCTCGTTATGTTTTTAATGGAAAATGGTGAAGACGCCATGCAGTTAAACATAAAGTCCATAGCAAGCTGTTTTAACTTTTCCAATACTGTAGTGCTCTTTGTTTTAACATTTCATTCTCAATTCTGTCTGCGTAGGTTATTCATTCTAAAAATCTTCTTCGAAGTGGGACATTGGTGGGAAACTTCAAGATGGATGTAGGGACCGTTTACTCTCAGCCTGGTAAACTACAAGCTGTAGCTCCAATATGAATCTAATACCTGATCATAACATACATGCATCGTCTAACGTTTAAATCCATTCATTCTTTTGTTGATTGTGAAGTGAGACTGGATTAAATAATAGCTGTGAGTTATTAACTAATTGATTTACATCTATCCTAGAACATCAGTTTTACCACAAGTGGGCCATCTTGTCTGACCCTGATGACATAACAGCGGGGTGTAAAGGGTATGTGAAGTGTGACATCGCCGTGGTCGGGAAGGGCGACAACATCAAGACCCCACACAAGGCCAACGAGACCGATGAAGACGACTTAGAGGGGTAATAAGCTGTTACTGGTGTGTTTCAGATTTAATTGATTTTGAAGTATTACTGAGTTCAATTAAAATTTCCGTGACGAATTTTAGTGGTGGACAGTGGTATAACAAATGTAATTATATATGTGCAGATCATTCCATATAACAGACATTTTAACAGATTTGTCTGCCTCGTTTTCTTTACAGTATAATAAGTCAAATATTTGAGTACTTTGAGATTGGGTAGTAAATAAGTATTTTATACTAAAACCAAATGTTTAGAAAGCTCATTTCCCAATCTTTACTTTTATTGTAATGTAGACACTAACTCCACAATCCTGTCTCTGAATGAGTTTGTGTGTCGCCGTTCGTCTCCAGGAACCTCCTGCTCCCAGAGGGCATCCCAGCAGAGAGGCAGTGGGCGAGGTTTTATGTGAAGATCCACCGCGCTGAGGGACTTCCTAAAATGAACACCAACATTATGGCTAATGTGAAGAAGGCTTTCATAGGAGAGAACAGAGACTTGGTGGACCCCTACGTTCAAGTGCAATTTGCTGGGCAGAAAGTAACTCCCTCCACATCCTGCAGTTTCTTATTCTATAGCTTCTAGTGGGGTTATTACTCCCCGAGGGATCATTCTTGCTCCCCTAGAATATGTGGTTTTGATAATGCATCCATACATACACACACATACTGTATATATATATACATATATACTATATGTATATATATATATTATCATAAGGGAGCAGCATGTATTCAGCCTTTCCCACAGATCCACTTATCTCACATACAAACATTAACACAAAAACATACATAAAATCCCTATAATATCAAGGGAAAACAAAAGAGAAGACTGAAAAGAGAAAGAAAAAAGGTTGCTAGTTGTTATTAAACTTAGTGGTTGAGCCTTAAGTACTATGCTTTAAGTGTTGGCGCTTGAGATGTACCATTACATCATCCAGCCAGCATTCATGAGCTGCTGATTCAGCCTTTTTGCATCTGAAGAGTCTGAGGAGCAGGCTTCAAGTAAGTAATGTAGAGAAAGCGTCTTGAAGGATTGGGTCATATTTTTGTTTATTGTATATTAATATTATAATTGCATGTCCTTGTGTACTTTGAAAGGGTTATTGGTTGCTCCTGTCCATATTTGCTGCAACGAGATCCCGTCCCAAAGGGATTTCAATGTAAATGATACTTCTTAAGTCCAGGCTGAAGCTAATATGAGGTTTCTGCCGCCTGAATTAGACAAATTAAAATTAGTATTTTGCTGCTTTACAGGCTTTTTAGTATGAAATTCCCTCTTTGTGTTTCAATGGATAGGGTTTTCTAATTGAGACATGGCAGAGGGACAGTAACACAAAGACACATTGTTGTACTTAAAGAACTGCAACTTAGAAAGATAGTGATAGCCACTTGATTTGTCAAACTCAGACTCCTGAAGCCTCATATTCAAAATGCATTTTTACACAAAATGAGAAATGTGAATTTCATCTCTTAAATTGAAATTGCTTAAGAGGGGATCTCTTAATGACCAGTATGAGCAATTGCAGCAAATAAATACTGTTTCAATTTACAAATAGGCATGTGATTATTTTTTTAGGACAGACTTGAAAAAATGTGAACCTATCTTTTAAGCAATTCACATTTACAACAAACGTTTTCCCAATTTGCTACTGGACAGAGGGGGCCTATGAAGTAGAATAGATCCTTTAAACTTGTTAGTATTTAAACAACAGCATCATCTACTGTAACATAAGGACTAGAGCCACATAACTGCTCACTACAAATGTGATTGTGTTGTTATACCTTGTACTTGAGTGTTACTCCTTCATGTGTCTCCAGGGGAAGACTTCAGTCCAGAAGAGCAGTTATCAACCAATCTGGAACGAGCAGGTCGTCTTCACTGAGCTGTTCCCTCCACTCTGCAAACGCATGAAGGTCCAGATACGAGACTCGGATAAGGTCAATGACGTCGCCATAGGAACTCACTTTGTTGACCTACGCAAAATATCAAATGATGGTGATAAAGGTAGGTCAACACACACACAGTTGGTGTCATTAGCATTGATTAGCTGTCAGCTGTTTAACTAGTTAATTTTTTACTGTATGTGGTAATTAGCTGTGCTGTGTGAATCGAACCTCATGACCCACCTGACCCTTTGCTAATGGCTCTGTGAATTCAGGGGATGACATTCAAATTAACTTGCAATCAATACATACATTAGCATATATTAAATCAAAGTGCAATATCCATTATGGAGAATTTTGGTAATTGTCTGTGGAAAATTCCCCACAAACCAGTAATACAGTCCCATTTCTAGCAGTGGCTGGAGTTTGTTTTTATTCACAGAGGAAAAACTGTTGAGCATGTTTAGTGATTTCCACCATTACTGATCAGACAATCAAGCGTACAACCTTACAGAAAACATAGACCTTCTATGTAACTGTCAAAGGATTATTGTAGATTACCACGTCATATCCTACAGACATTTATTTTCCCTTTTCCAGGGTTCCTGCCCACCTTGGGTCCAGCTTGGGCCAACATGTACGGTTCCACGCGTCAGTACACTCTGATGGACGAGCACCAGGACCTGAATGAGGGTCTTGGAGAAGGCGTGTCCTTCAGAGCCCGTCTCCTGCTCTCCATCGCTGTGGAGATCCTTGACACCACTTCACCTGAGCTCATGAGCTCCACTGAGGTGCAGGTGGAGAGCGTCTCCAACATCTCAGAGGTGAGAAGACCTGACTGCAGACACAGCGAAGTGGTTTTTGGATAGTCTTTTTGGTGCAAGTAATTCCTGGACATTTGTAGGAAAATGCACGAAACAATAACTTTTTGTAAGATATCATATGAACCGTTGGATTAGGGTACGTTGAAATGTCTCATCAGTGAAATAAGAAACGCTAGATGCTTTGCCTCGGGGTAAGCTTGCCAGCTATTTTCCCTCCTGGCTGTGGGTGGAAATGTGTCCCCTGGGAACCTCAGTCATTCATGCCAGCATGAGTCTGTGCCAGTTGTCGAGTACTTTGCTTTGAGGGAGAGACAGATTTCTAATTTAATCAAAGAAATAAGAAATCCTGTAAATAAACTAATGTGTCTCCCCCTCTGACAAATGATGAGTGAAACAAATCTCATCTATAAATGGGTTCATCAATGGATTTGGATCATTTACATGGATGGAATGGAGTTACCCATTTCACTTTGGATGTGAAACAAAAAAACAATATTGTCTATCTGGTCCAGATGATTGTGAGCTGGCTTGTTTGGGGCTCTTTGTTGATTATGTCAGAAAGTAAAACGACTCTGCTGCAGCTAAGTAGTGTCAGCTACCTTTGGAGGCATCGTGACGAACTGCTGCAAATCCTTGTTAAAAGAATAATGAGTATTGATTAATATTCTGATGACAACCATATGAATGAAAAGCATCATAAAGGGCAGAAAATATGGTGGAATTTAGTGCATTTACAAATGTAACGTATAAATTAAGTGTCTCACTAATTCAGAGAGGAGGCCGGTAGAATGTACGTATGTGTTTAGAGAATTACAGAAAAGAGAAGATTCAGTAATTCTTCCACAGACTCTACAATTAAATTAATGCATTTCAGTCTAATAAAATCTTTTTTTATTGCGCTTCTCCTCACTCCATCAGAGCGCCACTGGGAAGATAGATGAGTTCTTCCTCTTTGGTTCCTGCCTGGAGGCCACCATGATAGACAGGAAGATTGGTGACAAAGCAATAAGTTTTGAAATCACAATCGGTAAATAAACCTTTCCTTCATCTTGTTAATATTGACCTGCACTCCACACTATTACAATTTATCAGAGAGATGTGACAAAGAAAAATCGATATACACCGTAACCAAGCAAACTCCAGAACAATGTTCTGCCCGCTAACAGGTAACTATGGCAACCAGATAGATGGCGTAAGCAAGCCTCCATCGACAAAGAAGAAGAAGAAAGACGGTGAGAGTGAAGAAGAGGAGAGTGAGCTCATACAGAACTCCAGTGAGGACGAGGCGGACGAGGACGGGGACCTGGTTTCTGTCTCCTCCACTCCTCCAATGAAGCCGGTCATCACCGACAGGTCAGGGGTCAAGGGTCACAGGGGTCAAGGTTCGAGGATGTTTAGAAAGCAATTGTAACAATTTAGGGTGTTGGACTGTGAACCAAATCATTTTTTTTACTTTTTTAGGAATTATTTCCATCTTCCCTACTTTGAAAAGAAGCCGTGTGTCTACATCAAAAGTTGGTGGCAGGACCAGAGAAGACGACTTTACAACTCCAACATGATGGACAAGATCGCTGACAAGATGGTCAGTATACAGCTGTATTACCGATATGCAAAGGTTGGCTCAGATGGCAAGATTGACTTAACTCAGTTGCAGTTATAGCAGTAACAACAAAACTAAGAGTCTATAGTCCTGCTACAGTAGCAGCTTTTTGAGGAAGTATTCAGGCACATCAACATGCTTACATTCTCACAATGGCAATGTTAACAAAGTGAGGTTTAGGAGGTTTAGCGTGTTAGCATGGTGAAGCAGCTGAAGGTGATGGGGATGTGAGTTTTGAAGGTATCTAGTCCTGAACCAAGGGATTGGGTAAATCTTGCGGGTATCATGAATGTCCATCTGATCCATCTGATAGCTATTGAAATAGATCACTTAGAACCGCAAATGTCAACCTCATGGTGGCGCTAGAGGAAGAGTCAAGGGATAATTAAAGTCCATAGGATTTATCCTCTGGGCATAAATGTCTCTATAACATTTCATAGCAGGCCATTGAATAGTTGTTGAGATATTTGAGACCATCTCATATTGTTTTTCCCAGAACCATGTTGCTACAATGGCTAAAAAGATGGGAAATAAAGGAAAATTCAGTACAAACAAATCTAGGGATAGAAATGTTAGAAATACAAGTTATATTGTTTCTATCATAAATAAATGATCCACTACACCATCTACAGTTGTGTTCCTTTCTCGTCAGCCATGTGTCTACATCAAAAGCTGGTTACTGAAATGTGCGTATGCCTATCAATAATGTTAAAATTATACTATAGTAGATAGTAGTATGTGTATGTTGATATGGGGCATTTTGCATTTGTAAAATATGTTTTGGATAAAAACCATATGAGTAGCTACTAATAACTTGTTTTGTCCTAAGCTCCAATATGTTTGTGTCCGTACAGGAAGAGGGTTTGAATGATGTTCAGGAGATCATTAAGACGGAGAAGGCTTTTCCAGAGCGCAGACTCAGGGGAGTGCTGGAGGAGCTCAGTGTCGGCTGCAGGCAAGATACTTAGAAATAATATTTGTATTGTCACTGTGACTTAGTGGTCAGCACAGATACAGAGTTTCTCCTGATGCTGAAAGCTGTACTGTAACACCTAAAACTGTATAGTGCTCATTAGCCAATTTTGCATTTAATGCTGTTAAAAACTTTTCAAACATGCACATTAATGACTACAAGCAGCTTCATTAATGACCCAGACACAACTGACGACAGCAGCTCACTGCACTGAGACATTTTAAAACACAGAGGAATAAGATATATATAGAGTCGAGTCCCGTTCATGTTTTATTCTCTGTATCTTGTGGTTATTTCCAGTCGGTTTGTGATTCTGGCTAACAAGGATGTGAACCAGGCAGGCCGAACCAAACTGGATCGAGAGCGGCTCAAGTCGTGCATGAGAGAGATGGTATGATTTATGTTTTATCAAATAGAGAAAGAAGGAAGCAGCGTGAGTGATAGAGGAGAAAATGAAGCAGTGATTAATCAATTTGGCTGCGTTTCAGTCTCAAATCCAGCGCCTTAGTGAGTAAATAGCATAGAGTCCCTGTAAAGGCCACGCAGGGAAATGAATTTTTGTAACACGTTCACTCTCTTCAATACTTCTTTGCCTACATTTGCATGCATTTGCAATACTGTCACATTCTTATAACTGTTTCATATTCTGATTCAAGTTTGTATTTGGTTGCAAATAGACTTTTGATTTGCTTCAAGAGGAAATGCAAAGGAATTACAAAGTGTTCTGTAAAAAAAAACATAAGAATTGTATGCATGCGTTGTAGTGGTGAAAAAGAGGAGGTTATGCTATGAATAAGATCCATTGTTTGACCTGAGAAGTATGTCTACTTAACGCGTACTGAAAAAAGAAAATAAGTGTCTATATTGCATCCTGTAGCTGCATTACAACACTGTTTCTTGGAACCACAAAATTTTTCATATTTTTAAGATCCACTCATGCAGTTGTTTGAATTTAATTCAGATAGACCCCAGCTATGATGTGTGCATGTGTGTACATTATGTATATATGTAATCTGCAGGACAGCATGGGCCAGCAGGCCAAGCAGATCCGAACTCAGGTGAAGAAAAACACAGTCAGAGACAAACTCAAGATGGTGCAGAACTTTCTGCAGAAGCTCCGTTTCCTTGCAGACGAGGTACTGTACCTAACCCTAACCCTGTACTTCAGGTACAGAACTGACACAGCATGAGTGCATAGAACTATTAATGCAGACTCAATACACAGTATATAAACATTGTACATCGATCCCCTGTCAATCGATCCTATCTATTTATCTTGTCCAGCCTCAGCACAGCATCCCAGATGTTTTCATCTGGATGATGAGCAACAACAAGCGCATCGCCTACGCCCGGATTCCTTCCAAAGACATCCTCTACTCCATAGTGGATGAGGAAACGGGAAAAGACTGCGGCAAAGTCAAAGCTGTCTTCCTCAAGGTGCAATCATCTCCTCCTGCTCCTCTCTTGGTCAAACACTGTTAGTCATTAAAACACACTTTGCTCCTTTTCAACCTTCATAAATGAATGACTGCTCATCATTCTCATGGCCAGTTAAAGCGGAAAACATGTAAGATAAAGTTGTACTTTGCTGCTGGCTGCACTGTGAGATGATCAGTAGTGCTGAACAGTCAATATACAAGATACAGTATTGACAAGTATTATTGTGAATAGGCTTGTAAATCTATGACAGCTGCCTAGAGAGAAGCTCGGAAAAATCAATGAGGTGTCTTCCTAATATTTATGTTGGGCCATGTTGCAACATTGTCTGCATAATGCTTAATGATTGAGTCGCTGTAATGATACCAAAGAAAGGTTGCGCTGTAATATTATGGACTTTCCTGTGTTCATTCAGTCCACTGTTGTTGTAATCTGTGCCCACAGCTGCCTGGTAAGAAGGGGTTTGGTCCTGCAGGCTGGACAGTTCAGGCTAAGCTGGAGTTGTATCTGTGGCTCGGCCTCAACAAGCAGAGGAAGGACTTTCTCAATGGTCTGCCGAATGGTTTTGAAGAGATCAAATCTGCTAAAATGGAGCACGGTCTTCACTCTGTCCCCCCCGTCAGCCTTGTCTACAACAGTAAGCTCTTGAGTATATAAGTTTGAATTCATTATTGTTTTTCAGTCGTTTTATTTTCTTTATTGATCATTAAGTTTTAACTCTAAAATCTAAAACCAATTGGAGGCAAAACGCAGAAAAACAAACTCACTCAGAAGTCAACACTTGACTCCCATTGATCGCTTTTACTTTTCTGACTTCTATAGCAGATTGCTAACAAAAGGTTCTGATTGTCAATTAATGTGATGTAATGTGTGTACGTCCATCAGTGAAGCAGGTGTTTCAGCTGAGAGCACACATGTACCAGGCTCGCAGTCTGTTCGCTGCTGACAACAGTGGCCTGTCAGATCCCTTCGCCCGGGTCTTCTTCTCCACACACAGCCAGGTTACTGAGGTATGCCCACGAATGAGTGTATATGTAAACATGCATACATTGTTTGTGTGTGTGTGTGAACTGAACGAGTGTTTGTATTGATTATGTGTTAACTGAGTTGATATGGGCGGCAGTAGCTCAGTCCGCGGGGACTTGGCACTTGGACCGAGTACTGAGCGTGGAATGGTTGCTGGAGAGGTGCCAGTTCAACTCCTG
Organism: Leptoclinus maculatus; assembly: GCA_032191485.1. Taxonomy (NCBI): domain Eukaryota; kingdom Metazoa; phylum Chordata; class Actinopteri; order Perciformes; family Stichaeidae; genus Leptoclinus; species Leptoclinus maculatus. Next base: position 31,681,412 of record JAVDOI010000003.1, on the reverse strand, counting down.
GGCACTGCCGAATTGCCCTTGAGCAAGGCATCGGACACCCAAACTCCTCCCCCGGAGCTGTATAGTAGTAGCCGTGATGTATACATGTGTGTCAATCAAAGTTGATTTGATTTGATGTGTGTGCTGCAGATCCTGAGCGAGACTCTTTGCCCTACGTGGGACCAGCTGCTGGTGTTTGACGATGTGGAGCTGTTCGGGGAGGCCAGTGAGCTGAGAGATGACCCTCCAATCATTGTCATTGAAATCTATGACCAGGACACTGTGGTAGGATCTTACTCTATGTGAATGAATGGATGCACCGATTAATAGATTTGTCAATGCTTGTTAAGCAGTTTTAAAGCATTTACTTTGCGCAAAAGAAGTCTAAAAGTGCTTTGCTTCTCCTTCCCTCATGTGCTGACTGTCTGTACACCCTTGTTTCATTCCACCCCACCCATCACCTTATCTCTGGCCTTGCTCATGCTGTGCTGGCTAAATAGAGTGTAAAAGCATTACTACTGTAAAGACTGTGTTGAATTAGATGTTCTAATAGCTACTGGTAATTATCAGGTTCATCTAGCGGCTGATGAGCTCTGGAACAAACTTGCATGTACCTCCTCCATTTCCCCTCTCTCACTTTGTAACAGCAGTAGCTGGAGGAGCATTAATGCTTGCACACTAGTGGTAATGGTGCGGTGTAGAAAATCTGCCTCGTAATACTCAACTACAAAATATAGATTAAAAAAATGCTGATGTAGGTCTATTTAAATGAGTACGCCTCTTTTTTGTTCTATTGCACTGTAATCTTTAGTCAGTGAGTTTGGTTGTGTTATATAAGACTGAGTTTTTGCTGCAAGCTTTCCCTCTCAAATTTCACATTTTTGAAACCTTCCACCACTTTGACTAATACTGACACCAAGTGGCTGCCATAAAAACTGCACTTCCCTCACTCGTGCTTAACTCCCTTCCCTTGTCCCCTGACTGTCTCGACTTGCCTGCTGTCACAATGTGGTCTTCAGGGCAAGGCAGAGTTCATAGGTCGCACGTTTGCGAAGCCCACCATCAAGATGTGTGACGAGTACTACGGCCCCCCGAGGTTCCCACCACAGCTGGAGTACTACCAGATCTACAGAGGGAACTGCATCGCTGGGGAACTGCTGGCTGCCTTTGAGCTTCTGCAGGTAACAAAAAAACACAAATGAATGAATGCGTTTACATATGCATGCATGCATTTATAGGGCACTCATTGAAATACTTTGAAATTCAAAATGTCAACCCTAGAGTGCTATTGGAGGACATAACAATACTTTTTTACTGTTGAGACATTTAAAAAAAAATCAACATCAACGAAGTTATGGTATTTGGTTCCTTGCCCGTCTGTGGTAAAAAAAAAAATACAAGAAGTGTATATAAAAAAATACAAAAAATACACATACAAGGTGAAAGGAACATGTATTTCATAACATTGTAACATCACTTTTAGAAGATTAAAAGATTAAAACACGTGCTGGTATTGGAACAGTCAACATACACATCAACAACATTAGGTCACTTCTTCATGGTAACTGATGAAGCAGTTACGCTCACTGTTTATGCAGAGGTGGACCTTGCAGACCCTGCAAACCACATTAGATCTTATTATGTTGCCTTTCCGGCTGCAGTACTTGCAGGTCTGGCGTTTGGCATAGACAGGGGCATGGAAGAGGGACAGATCGAACCGCTCAGCGTCATTTGGGGTGTGGCTGCGGTGTCCCCGGACAGGCTTAGGGATATCAGCAATGCTGGTCAGGCTGTCAACAGAGGCCAATGAGCTCCTTCTGGAGCTAGATGTGGCTGGTCTCTGGTCGCTGCTGGCAGCCCTAAACACCTTGATTCTGAAATCCTTCAGAGGCAGGCCTTTGACACCAAGGGCCTTGCAGTCTCGCATGTACATAAGCCAGGCATTTGTGAGGCTGACATCAATGGAGTAAGCAAGCAGTTTGCATGTACCACCTCTTGGACTTCATGGGGGTGCGGTAGAGGTGGACCAACATGTCCCATTAAATAGAAATTTAGCTTGGAAAATGAAGATGAGACATTAGAGTTTGATATTAAATATATTTCAACTCAACTAAATTGTTGGGATTTTTTTTAATATCTATTATCTATTGTAAATACAGCCTGAGCAAGCAACTCATTGAAGTTATTTCACGTTGATTCCCATGGAAAGTTTCCATCACATACTCCATCACATGCATCATTTACTATTTTGATAATCACTCTGTATTACTTCTTCCCTTTCCTTCTTTAAATATTTGCATCTCCATTGTTTCCTCTGCCACCATGTCACCTCCCTTCCTTTCCACTAATATATTCATTGTTTCTCCTTTGAAATATCTATTTGCCTCTTTCTTCCTTCCTGTGCCTCCTCCTGCTGCTTACAGATACCTTTCGATGTGGAGGCGATTAGACGAGCTCTGATCGCTGTCCATAACTTTGCTGTTCCTCAAATAAAGGTGCTCTTTTCTTGCATTCTCTCTTTTTCATCCCACTTTGTCTTACTCTTTGGTTACTCTGTTGTCAGTGTTTGTACTGCAATAACTTTCATCTCTACCAACATTACATTAACCTCTGCCTTCTCTGCATTTACTCAAAGTTTTCACACTAAGAAAAGACAGAATTAATACAAATATTAGGACTGTACTAAAGAAAACTGGTATGGTTCTCATGCTGTATCACAATACAGAAATCACAGAAACATTGCATCCTTTTATTGTAAGGTTTATTTCTGCTCTCTCCTCCTTTATTAGATTGGTCAAGGAGGGAGGGGCGATCTTCCTCCACTTGAAGGGCCGACGGACTCGGAGCGTGGACCCATTCTGCCTGTGCCGTTGGGCATCCGACCCATCCTGAGTCGCTACCGCATAGAGGTGAGATTTTAACCACCAGATCTCTTATTTGAGCTCCCGTTCTGCCTAATGCTGTTTGTTTTTTTCTGGTTCAGGTTTTGTTCTGGGGCTTAAGGGACCTGAAGAGGATTAACCTGGCTCAGGTGGATCGGCCTCGTGTGGACATAGAGTGTGCAGGTAGAGGTGTGCAGTCTGTCCTCATCCAGAACTACAAGAAAAACCCCAACTTCAGCACCCTGGTTAAATGGTTTGAAGTGGTAAGTACAGCTGTTAATTTGACATTTAGACCCCTACAAAGTTGGATCAGTTCCTTTCAACAAACATGAAACTTGACTTGCTTACTGTCTTCACTTAACTGAAATACATATTGTAACTTATTGCAGGAATAATGCAAACATCTCTTTTCATCATCTCATCTCATCAACTTAATGTCTTAATTTTGTCCCCAGGACCTTCCAGAGAATGAGCTTCTCCACCCTCCTCTCAACATCCGGGTGGTGGACTGCCGGGCATTTGGCCGTTATACCCTGGTGGGGACCCATGCTGTCAGCAGCCTGAGACGTTTCATCTACAGCACCCCAGACAAGACCTCCAACAACTGGGCCACTGCAGGTGCTGACACTCAAGTGAAGGACTATGTTTCTGTTATTGTGATATATTGTATTACTTTCAGTGAGGAGCCTATTAACTGTGGGGTTTTGTGTGTGTTTCTATTGCCAGGTTTCATTTCCTTTATACATTTTACACTCAGAGTTTCTTCAAATATTTTAAATATAAACAGCAATGAGTAGTCAATTTAATTTGAACCATGTAGAATACATTCTTTTGTTCACTTCTTTGTCATTTCTGTGTTTCTTTTCTTTCTTTTTTCTTTCTTTGTTTTAACCTTTTTGAAATGACAGTTGAACAGGGCTCCTGCAACACTTAGACAATACCAGGATATTGTACAATCAAGGAAGGTTCAAATAAACTTTAAGAATTACATTTAAATATTTCTGATTCTGCTCTCTGGTCACTAAAGAATGAATGTTCATTCTTTATTAACTTTGCTGATGTCTTCGCTTGCTTTCTGCCCTGACCACTTTTCCTGTCCTGTCCTCCCTCCATCTGTTGTCTTTTTTCCTCTCTCGCATGTCCTTGACTGTCCTGTCCCTCCTGCCACCTGCTGTCTTTGCCCTTCGGCCTCACTCCAGCTAAGCTAATGAATGGCTACATGGTCCTTACCAATGGCGGCTCCCATCCTCGCTCCTCACCCAGCCTTTCCTCCCGCACCCTCTCTCGCCCCGCAGGTGACATGATCGTCAACATGGACGCAGACCCTCTGGTCCGAAAGATGGACACGGTGGTCAAATTAGACGCCGTAAGAATTTCTTTGAGTTCATTCACTGTAGAGCATTGCCTTCTAATTTCTATTGTACAATGTGTGTGTTTATGAATGTAAATAGTAGCACTGCTTTATGTCCGGTCCTTTTTACCTGCCTAGTCTGTACATGTGCATCATCCATCGTGTGTATTAACCCTTGTGTTGTTTTATGTAAACGCTTCCTATCATAGACGTCTGACGCTGTTGTAAAAGTTGACATGGTAAGTAATCGTTCTTATAGAAATTTGGCGATGAAAATATGTGCTGAAGTTAAACTGGTGCCTCGTTGTGCATTAAAACGGAGCTACTGATAATCACTTCATGATTCTGAACTGTTTCAACAGACCGAGGAGGAGAGTGACAAAGACAAGAAGAAGAAGAAGAAGAAAAAGAAGGGAGGGGTAGAGGAAGAAGATGAGACGGATGAGAGAATGCTGGACTGGTGGTCCAAATATTTTGCTTCAATAGAGACACTGAAGGAGGTTTGTCTATTCTGTTATTGTATGTTCTATTTACATCGACACATGTTTCTGTTATTGCCCTGACAAGTGAAGTCCTATTAGACTCATAACGTTTTCTTGCCTGGTTTTCCAGACCCTCAGAGCCCAGGAGACCGCTCAGGCAGAGGCGGAGGAGAGAGAGGACCTGGAGATAGCTGCGGAGGCAGGAGGTATTAAACCCTAATCAGCTGGGCTGCCTGCCAGTGTGCTCAAATGTCTGCTGCTTTGATTTCTTTTGAAGGCATATGTCACTAATATTGGCTTCTACGTTCAGGTTTCTACATCGACGTTTGAAAGAATTATTCTCAGTTGTTTATTAATTTTGAGTTGATAGCCTTTAGGATGAAGGAAATACAGTTCTGTCAACTGCACAGCCTGAGATAGCGTAGAGAAATTAGTTTTGTGCTTTACTTATGTCAGTCAAAGGAACGTACTATGGTTGATCCCTAAATCACTCCCTATTTACTGTAAATTATAGTGCACTATATTTATTATCCTCCATTTTATTTGAGTGTCCCGTTATGGAATTTAAGCTCTTGATAGTGCCCTGGTGTCTGTGACCTGTACACTGCAGCTACGACCCAAATGCATACTACATGATAATCGTCGTAGTATACTGAATAGCAATTAGTATACAAAAATATTAACATACTTTAACATTTTATACTAACAATATATGACGTAATTAATTATTTTTTTTTGAGCTGCTTCACCACCACCTACAATTTATTTTACATTTGTTTGCCCCACATTTGTATGTTTTCGGGTTGTCCGTCCATGTGGTTTATTCTCGTGAACGTAATATTTCAGGAACACCGTGAGCAGATTTCTTCAAATGTGACACATTTTGAAATACTAAAAACCTGCTAAGAATCTGTATGTCGTATATAGATTTGCGACATCGCATAAATTCTGTTCACAATCCCACAATGCAATGCAACACATGACGATGACTCATAAATATCCAAAATACCAATTTACTCACTCACTCCAGAAGGAACTACAGAGTGTTGATTGTAAAGTAGTGAATGAGGGAGTGATTTCAGTCACAGCTTTTGTCTTGAGATGCAGTTTGAGCATAAAACGCACAGAAGAATTGTTATGTGCTTCCTGCTCTTCATCTCTTTGCTCCCATGGATTCATCCTTCATCCATGCTTTGAACATAAATCAAACATTATCATATTCATGACCATTTCCTACATCAGCATAACCTCCCAGCTCTGGAGTACACATGAAAGCTGGCTCAAACAGACCCACTGAATCAAACGATTACATAAATAATTACATAAATTATGTACTGTTTATACGGCAATCCCTGCAGCATAACACTTCTTTAAAGGTGTGGGATGCAGTACAATAATACATATTGTCAAATACAGCATCAAACTTTGATATTAACTGTAAACAATTGAGAAGATGGTGTTTGTGACATGTAAAACTAAGACATTACCCATGAACCCCCTGGTCTCTGACAAACTTCTCACTGATTGTTTCTTCCTGAGACTAAATAAATAAATAGTTTTCTATAAATTACCTTCCAACATGTTCTTGTTTTCACCTGTACATCACTGGAGCAGTTTGAGAAGTTAAATCACTGGAGATCATCAAAAATATGATTTCCAGGTGGTAAGTTACTCTACAAGACAAAGTCATTTAACATTTTGTGATGTTTTTGGTTCTTCGAGCCCATTTCTAGCATTTGAACGTTTGACCTCTTTTACAACATGATTTCAGGGAAACTGACTCACCTGATAAACACATCGGTCAGCTTTCATGTCGAGTGACACGTGTAGTGTGCAACAATGCCACCCCTCTTCATGACTCCAACCCTACTTTGTCCACCTCCACTTTCACTCACCCCTCCAATCAGATATCAAACATGATGACCTTCTTCTGAAAGGGTCCAAGACAAAGGAAAAGAGCAAAGAGAAGAAGAGCTCCAGGGACAAGAAGAAGGGTCAGGCTGCAGACGGCTCTGATAAACGACCGGTTAAAGCAAAAGTGGATGAGCTGATGGTGAGTATGTCATCCGCACTCTGACAAAAAAATGAACCAGCACACATTAATAGACATGCAGAGACAAACACTTGATGTGTTTGTTTACCTATGCAGGTGTACAACAAGGAACTGGAGAGTGAGTACGGAAACTTTGAAGACTGGCTTCACACTTTCAACTTGTACAGAGGAAAGGCTGGGGATGACGACGAACAAGCTATGGATGACGACAGGATTGTTGGCAGATTCAAGGTGGGCAAAAAACAAGTATTTTCCCAGCCTACATTAACTGACTGAAAATAGGTCTTGTCTTTTACCCTGGTAATGTATTCTGTGACCCAGGGATCCTTATGTATGTACAAGCTACCTCTGTCTGAGGAAATCACAAGAGAAGCAGGATTCGATCCTAATATGGGCATGTTCCAGAGCATCCCACATAACGATCCAATCAACGTCCTTGTCCGTGTCTATGTGGTCAGGGTGAGCGACCTCCTTATCATTTAAACCTATACGGCAGTTAAAAAAAACTCACATCATGATAAACAGAAACTGACAAATATTTCTCTTGATTTGGTCCGGTTCTGATTTCCTCAAGGCTGCAGATCTTCATCCTGCTGATATCAATGGGAAGGCTGATCCATATGTTGTCATCAAGCTGGGCAAGTCAGAGGTCAAGGACAAAGAGAACTACATCTCCAAACAGCTCAATCCTGTATTTGGCAAGTAAGTTGATAGTTAGCTGCTCTTGGTTTAGTTTCAGTTTATTGTCACGTGTTGGTAGAGCAGGAGAAAAAAGTCTGGCTGTCATCAAAAAATGTTTTTGTGCAACAATATTCTGAGGGGCAACAGCCTGAATCTGTTGCCCTTCTCACATTTGCTTCAACGCTTAATTCTTCTTCTCACCTGTTTGTCCTCTACTTGTTTGTGCTCAGATCATTTGACATTGAGGCCACATTCCCCATGGAGTCCATGCTAACGGTGTCGGTGTACGACTGGGACCTGGTCGGCACTGACGACTTGATCGGAGAGACAAAGATTGACTTGGAGAATCGTTTCTACAGCAAATACAGAGCCACCTGTGGCATTTCATCCAACTATTCTGTGTGAGCCTCCTTGCCTTTTATCCTCTATATGTTTTTAGTTAATGGTTTAGTTACAGTGTCACCATATGAAACCCAAAACCTGTCTTTATTTAGTGTACTTTGTCTTTTGACAAGGATAAAAGTTTATAAATTATAGTAATAACAGAAGTCACTCTCACATTATGTTGTGTATGCATCTACATACACAACAGCCTACATTTTTGCCCAATTAGCATAAATTTAGTATTTTATATTCATGAAACTTATGATTACTTTCTCATTGGCTTGAAGACTTCAGAAGTTCAATTACCTCTATGTTATCTATTGATGTCAGCCATGGATACAATGTTTGGCGGGACCCAATGAAGCCCAGTCAGATTCTGGCGAAGCTCTGTAAGGACGGCAAGATCGATGGACCTCATTATGGGCCGGGAGGCAAAGTCAAGGTGGCCAATCGAATATTTCTGGGACCTACAGAGATTGAGAATGAAAATGGTATGGCTGCATGTTGCTCCTAAAACTGTGATTTCATATAAAAGTCCTTCATCTGATTAAATGTCAAAATAATTGTGATACCAATATAATACCATGTACAAGTGATTAGTAGTCTCTGATGGTGATTTATTAGGAGTACAATATTTGGGGGGTTTTGTTGCACAGAGATTGTTTTCTTTGATTGACTGCTTTTATTCTTCCCTGTTACTGATATGTACTTAAAAAAAACAATATCTCTTATATCATCAAACCGATTCCCCTTGATTTCAATGCTATAATCAAGGGAGAGTAGAAAAGAGTATAACATGACATTTGGTCTTCTATTGTGGATATGTTAATCCTACAAACGATGAAAAGGTCATCAGATGTTGCCAATAATCTAATGTATGATCACATTTGTTTACATTAACGTGAGGCTGTAAATGTCTGAATTGTTCAGATTTAAGTGTTTTGCGTTCCCTTTTGTTTGTGTCGATGTCTCAGGTCTGAAGAAGCAGACTGAGGAGCATTTGGCTCTGACGGTGCTGACCCACTGGGAGGAGATCCCGAGGGTGGGCTGTAAGCTCGTCCCTGAACACGTGGAGACCAGACCCCTTCTGAACCCCGACAAACCCGGCATCGAACAGGTAGGAAAGAGCCACGCTTGTCTGGAGTCATAAAACAGATTGAAATGATGGTTGGACTGTATTTTGTTCTCTGTGCGTTCAAAGGGCCGTATTGAGATGTGGGTGGATATGTTTCCTATGGACATGCCTGCTCCTGGACCTGCGATTGACACAGCACCACGGAAACCAAAGAGGTAGGCCCGGGCTGGAGAAAAAAAAGACAAACATCACTAATAACTGTAAATCCAATGCAGATTTAATGGGAAAGATATTTGTTAATTGCATTTTGAAGTGTCTAAAGTTCAGTTTTTCCAACAGAGTACGTAGTTTTTTCCCCAGCTTAAGTTATGGTGAGTCTGTTTTACTAGTTAGCTCTCCATTTATTGTCAAATATAAGTCCAACTGTGTTCCTTCCTCCCCCCCCCTTACCAGATATGAGCTCAGGGTGATTATTTGGAATACAGACGAAGTAAAACTGGAGGACGATGATTACTTCACTGGGGAAAAGTCCAGTGACATATTTGTCAGGGGGTAGGTACAGTGGGATGCGGCAACCAAGCCTCGTCCCGTGGGTGTGAGCTGTGTGTGGATTTTTTTTTTTTTGCAGTTAACCATTCTTTTTTTGTTTTGTTTCCATTTTTTTCTGTGCGTTTTTGTGTTGTTTGTGTTTGTGGTGTGTCTCCTGTCGTCCTCTCTCTCTCCTCTGGTCAATGCTCTGCTGCTGTCTAGCTTTGAGCTTCGTGTTGTTATTTGGAACACTGATGACGTAATTCTAGAGGACGATGGTTTCATGACAGGAGAGAAGATGTCTGACATCTATGTCAGGGGGTAAACACACGAATCCATCGCATGGCTCGTACAATTCCTTCCCTTCCTTCCTCCTGGAGTCATTTATTTCTTCCCTTTCTCACTTCCTGTCTCAACCCTCCATCCAGCACGTGACCTTGCTTGTCTTAAACTCTCCAAATAGCACGCTTAAAACTATTGCCAAATGAAAAATGAGTTCAGTCAGGATCAAACCACATAAACAACTTGTTGAGTACAATCATGATCATAGTCGTATATATGCCAAAATAATCCACAGATATGCTGAGATTGAAATAAATACATACATAAAGTGGTTAAAGTGTAAGAGAAATTGATATTTTTGAACATGATCAACTAACATTTTCTTTTTTTGTTACACTGCGATTTTATTTTATTTTGTTAAACTACAGTACAATTTCCTTTATTGTAAAACTTCTATTTTATTTACTTAAACTACCATTTTTTGGTCAAACCTTTTATTTTGTCAAACTAACATTTCGTTAACCTACTTGTTTCCCTTTTTTGTTAAACTATAATTTTAATTATTTATTGTCAAACTACTATTTTATTTTATTTTATTAAACAATCATTTTAGATTTTGTCAAACTACCATTTCCAAAGTCAAGTTTGTTTACGGTTTGGTCCTGTATTATTGATTTTACTTGAAATGACTTTACATGCCGAGTATAAAGATATTTGTGATTTCAATTTGATGGTGATTGGAGCTTGTTGCATGTATATCAGTAAAGAATATGCATGGCAGTACGACAGAGCGCCAATGTGGACCCTGACATTTTGACTTGTTTTAAGGTGCAGTTAGTCTTCTGTCCAATGAATTTGCATCACATTGAACCCCCAAAAAAGAAATAGGGAATGTATGCCTTAATTCATTTATCATATGAACCTCCATTAAAGTGAATGGAAGACGCAGCAAATGTTCACAGGCTTGCAGTATAATAGAAAAAGCAATGGGGTAACTAATAACATTAATAATGTCTCAATTGTCCCAGTAAGCGATGTCAGTACAGAATGCACAATAATACCCGTTTAAAGAGCTGACACCTAAATGCAATGCAGCCATTATTAATGACTTCATTGTAATTGTGGTTTTCTTGTCGTTACTTGTGAAATGTCTAAAAGGATATGAACTTAAACTCCTGTTTAAAGATAGTAATGTCAGTGTTTGTTAACCAAAACTCATTTTCCAGTCAGCTGACTTGGTGCCACCCATAGATGTGTCACCACAGGACTGCACTGTAACAAACTGGGTGCCATCCTCAGAGACGACTTTCTCACCTTATCCCCAGTCTAATTTATGCCAGTGCATCTCAATTACCGAATCATAGCACTTGCCTTCACATTTTTCCACTATTCTCTGAGATGTTGCGTTTTGAGAACTGAGAGTACAGCTTCCCTCCTGTTCCCCCTCACTAATAAAGCCAGACTCACTCTACTGTTAATGAAAGAGCTCCAGTCGGCAGAGACTGACCTCATAGCCTTTGATCCTCTGCTATCTGAATCCAGACACTAAAGATGAAAGTTTGAGTTTTTTAAGGAAAATTTCAGGAAAATTTCACTAATGGAATTTTTGCAAGCTTTGTGTATGCATGGCTTTGAAAATAGTGTGAAGCTCCAACTTCAAATCAGGTTTTATGCATCATTCAACTTTTTGGTCATTATCTCACACACACATTAATCTGATTTGCTTTTGGGGAGCCACATTATGTATTTTGATTATGACCTATTAGCATCATCTCTCTTGTTGGCACACTGGTACATGTAACCTGTCCTATGCTCTTGTTTAAATCAACAAAATGAATATTCAGTAACTGACAGACAATTGCAATTCCCTTCTTAATATAACTTAGAAGTGCATGACTGACAAAATCAAACATCTATCTACTCATCCAAACCATGATCCTGTAGGTCAACCTAACTCTGATCTATCGTACTTCCTGCAGATGGCTGAAAGGGCAGCAGGAGGACAAGCAGGACACAGATGTGCACTATCACTCCCTGACTGGTGAAGGCAACTTCAACTGGCGCTTCGTCTTTCCCTTCGATTACCTCATGGCTGAGGAGAAGATTGTAATCTCTAAGAAAGAGTCTATGTTCTCCTGGGATGAGACTGAATATAAGATCCCTCCTCGTCTCACGCTGCAGGTCTGGGACGCCGACCACTTCTCTGCTGATGACTTCCTGGGTGAGGATCTGATGGGAACAATTACAGAACTTTCCATCTGATCTTCCACAACAAAAATGCTGAAGTGTCACCATCCTTTTTTTGTCTATCACCACTCGCAGGTGCGATTGAGTTGGACCTGAACCGGTTCCCTCGTGGCGCCAAGACAGCCAAGCAGTGTTCCCTTGCTATGATCCGAAACGAGCAGGAGCTGCCCACTATTTCCATCTTCAAACAAAAGAGGGTCAAGGGCTGGTGGCCGTTTGTAGCCCGCGATGAGAACGATGAGATGGAGCTAACGGTGAGTCAGTCATGAAATACTGAGCACATCAGCATGACCACATGTGAAATCATCATCTTGAAATTACTTAAAAAATCATTTCAAAACAGCAGCTAGAAAGACACCCCCAACGGAATAAAATCTGAATTCAATTCAACAGTATAAAGAAGAATGTAAGTAAACAAAGCAATAAACGCAATAACATTAAAGTACAAAATACAGTATGTCTGAACCTTTCCAAGAAAACACTATGTTCAATAAACTGGTGGTGGGTCCCAAGAAGATTGGAAACCTCTCCATTCATCTATACAGACAGAACAGAGAACCAGATCGAAAGTATTAGTATACTCAAGGCATCTAGCTGATTGATTCATTTGGATATATCACATTGTCATGTTGTCATTGCAGGGTAAGGTAGAAGCTGAGCTTCATCTGGTGACAGCAGAGGAGGCGGAGAAAAGTCCTGTAGGGCTGGGACGAAATGAGCCTGATCCACTGGAGAAACCAAAGTAAGATATTGACGTTTATTCAAAATATATGTATTTAAAACTCACAAACACACACACACACCTTTTTCACTATTCAAATTTGAGGATGGATGTATGTTGCGGTCCCTTAAATCTCCTCCTCAAGAAAAACATCACAGTGCAAAAAGCAGTGAATCAAATGTTACAAATCCCAATCAATCAGGACTTAATATTTGATAAACATGTGATTTGGGCTTTTTGCACCATCAAAAGGCAGTTTCTCCTCCTACCATCTCTTCAACTGTCTCCCTCTGTCTCTCCCCTCCTTTCTGCGTGCGACTCCCCTTTTCTCCTTACCATTTCTTCCCGTTTTTGCCTTCATCTGCATTCCTTCCTTCTGTCCTTCTTTCCTCCCTCTCTCTCTCTCTACCTCCTTCCGCAAAGTCGCCCGGACGTCAGCCTAATGTGGTTTCTGGGCCCCCTGAAGTCCATTCGTTACTTCATCTGGCACAACTACCGCTGGCTGATCCTCAAGGTCCTGGGGCTGATACTGCTGCTGCTCATGCTGGGCGTCTTCCTCTACTCACTCCCTGGCTACCTGGTCAAGAAGATGCTGGGGGCCTGATGCGCTGGTAGCCTCCGCCCCCTCCTCCCTGTCTTTGCTTCTCTATTTAGACACTTTGCATCCTGGATTTTCCTGTCCTAGCTCCTCCTCTCCTGTCCTGCCAAAACTCAGTTTCTTTGTTTTCTCTTGTTTACTCCTCTGTTGTCTCAGCTATAGAATAGTCTCTTTTTTGCTGTATCTTGTCTCAACTATTTGCTCAAGCCAGCGTCTTTTGCCACCAAGTGCCATTACACGTCTTAGGTGACCAACTGTTCGGTATAGAAACACACAGGGACGTTTTTTTAGGCGTTGGAGAGCCAGGCAGCCACCAAATGCCTCATGTACATATTCATCAAATAGGATGGATGGTAGAGGTGGGAAAGATTCACATGTTTCCAACTTGCAAGTTTTCACGATCATGGTTGATTATTAAAAATATTGTGCATTGACAACATAACACAATACTCTTGAGTTTAATTATTAATAGAACGACAGACTTAAGCTGACAAGAGGCAGCTATGTTTCTTTGGTTTTCTTTTGTTACAATGTGTTCAGGATAACTGCGCCTAAAAAAAAAAAAAAATTATAAAATGATCACACAAGAATGTGAACAACTGTTTCAAGTGTTCTGTATCATATCCTGAATATGAATGAAATCAGGAGTTGAATTAAACTAAAATACAATTATATTATTGACAATGAAAGCATCAAACCCCTCAGAGGTACCAATGGTTGTCTGGTTAAAAAAAAAGACTGGAGAAACGTCAGTGTTTGGAGTTGTTGGTCAGTCATCCATCCATTTTTATCAACATATTATTAGAAATGCGAGCATGCTGTTGTAAAAAAACCATCTCCAAATAGATGCAACACGTCTTACTAACCACTAATGCCAGCTTTCTCTTTTGCCCATGTTTCATCCCATTCCTCTCTCCCCTCACTCACCCTTCATTAACTCCTTCCTCCATCCACCTCCATGCCATCTTCACCAAATTCTTTACTTTCCTCATCCTAAAATCTCCATCCCTCTAGCCGCCCTGACACTACCTTCCTGTGGTTCCTGAGCCCACTGAAAGCCATCCGCTACCTGGTGTGCAACCGCTACAAGTGGCTGATCATCAAGATTGTGCTTGCCCTACTGCTGCTCATCATGCTGGGCCTCTTCCTCTACAGCATGCCGGGCTACCTTGTCAAGAAGCTGCTTGGGGCCTGAGAGGTTGCTGGGAGGACTGGGGGGGGGGGGGGGGGGGGGGGGGGCGGGGCGGTGGCCAGCCGGATAGATAGGGAAGCTTGTGGGCGCAAACCAAAAGGAGAGTTCGAGGAGTCTCACCCACAGGAAGGGAGGCACAGGGAGGAGAAAGCGCTTTGGAAGTACGATTACATTATTTTCTTCGCTCTATGGAGAGAGAGGCTGAAACCACCCAAAATTACTTTTTCCTCCAAGTCATGAGAAACACTAACTGTCTAATCCTCTATCCAACCTGCAGCAAGCCTAAAGAAACTAATGCTCAGTATCTGAACTCCTGACTAAAAAGCAATCATTTGTAACCCAGGATATTCTTCTTCTTTTCAAGCAATGTTACATGACAATGAATGTGTCTTTATCTGTTTATTCAACTTTTAATTTATTAATTAAGGGAAATCAGATTGCATGGACATTTATTTCAAGTAATGCTGTTGAATCTTAATCCCATTACTGTTACAATGTCTGCTGTTGTTTTAAGTTAATGGGCAACAGACGAACATTATGTTTGATAACGCTTTGCTTTAAACCCTATTTTTAGCATTTAGAAGCACTATATTCACATTTAATAAAGGGTTAACTGTATAACACACTATGAGCAGAAATAAGGACATTAAAGTGTTATTAATGTATAGTTATTGTCAACAATTCTAGGTTCTCCTGTGAAGACATTTTATATTATTACATCTGTATTTTACGATATTATCATTTATTATCTGTTTATACAACATCCTCCTTATGGGTGACAGGAGGAGGAGTTATAGTTGTTGACAAATACATTAATAAACACGTATACTGCTTATAAATGCTGAGTAAGGGGGATTAAAGCGAAGTGTTATCATGTTTTTAAACTATTATAGCTCTTGCAGTCTTTGCACACTTCACTAATAATAATAATGTAGAAACAAAAATATAGATGTCTATTTTCCTAATTAAATCCAATGAGACATAGAACAAGATGACTCCAAAAGGGATTTGACAGGGTTAAGTTCTTCAATGTTACAATGTTAAATCTCTTGGATCTAAGCAAACAAGCCAGACTTGGGTCAAATAGTATTTGCAAATAATTATTAAAAAAGAGAATGAAACTAATTGTTTGCAAATAGAATTTGACTAAGTCTAGTTGAAACTTAAAAGCAACAAATACTTAAAGATGACTACTGTTTTCTACCAAAATGTAAACTTATATTGTCCATATGCATGCACCATTGTAATAATTGACCACAGAGGTCATGTGTGTTGGCATGACTGTCTCTCCGAATCACCAACCTTCCTATTTTTAACTTTACAGATAATGTAAAGATGATTTCATGGGAATAATAAATTAAGTGCACTTGAGTGAAGTGGTAAAAAGGGGGTCTGGGGTTGATTCTCTAAACTCTGGCTCCATATCGGATGGCATTGTTTGCAGTGTCTCTTACTCCCTTTCAAATTTGCCTGCGCCTGACCTCATTTTTGTTTAAGTCTTTGTTTGTAATTCTCTCTGTCACTGATTACAGAGTTATTGATTGCACTAAACTTGCCTGTTTTTACAATTTGTGTTTGTATATCTGGTGAAATGTGTGCGATATTTATTTTTTGTCTCTTTTGGCAATTTGAAATAAACTGAATTACATGGACAAGATTCCGATTACCCTGAATATGACAGTTTACATTTATTCGGTACTGTATCAAACTGCGCCCCCCAATAAGTAGATGTCAGGTTAGTAATGACAACTGGTAGAAAACTACAGGTTGCTATAAAAATGTCATGAATATCAAAATAAGTCATAGTATAGTATGCAATTAAAAAGGTCTTCAAAAGTCGTAATATTATGTTGTAAAAACTCAGACTATAATATGTCATAGACATGTAATTAAAAAAGTTATAGTATATTCTAAATAAATATCTGGAATGCAATTAAAAGTACAAAAAAGTAATTGTATAATATGACATAAATAAGTCATAAATACCATTTACTATACTATAGTATGTAATAAGTCTTTAAAACAAAAATTAAAAAGTTGTATTTTAATATGACATGAAAAAGATGTACAAATTCATAGTATAGTATGCCATTAAAATGTCATAGTAAAGTATGTCAAAGAAATATCCAAAAAGTACTGTCATAAAAAAGTCATAGGAAGATTATAGTATGGTATGCCAAAAAATGACTTTTTAAAAAGACAAACTATATTAGGTCATAAAAAACGTTTAGTATGGTATGTAATTAAAATGTGGTAAAAATATATAGTATAGCATAAAAAATGTCATAGTTAAGTAATAGCTGATAGTGTAGTGAGTCATAAAAAGACAATGTATAGTATGCCATAAAAAATAAATAATGGTAAAGCATGTCAAAAAAGCCATGGTATGGTATCTATGAAGTAATAGTTCAGTGTGTCATAAAAATCGACAGTATAGTATGTCCTAAATAAAATAGTCATAGTATAGTATTGCAGCTTCTAAGCTAAATTGGTAGCCGCCCGCAGACCCCATAATAGACGTGATCACGTGCTGTCCGGTTCTTTAGTTGATGATCCATGATGGTTCGGGTGGTCCAAAGGATGTTTGAATGGTGTATTCGAGTTGATGGGTTAAGCTTATCTACTTTGGCGTCATAAACAAAACCATAAACAAAATCAAAAACCCAGAACAAACATTCCCCAAAATAAACAGGCCTTGACAAATGTTCAAATCATAAAACTAAGGTTAAACCGACCAAAAAATAAATGAATAACAAAAACATTGTCTTGGCGTCTTCCACAGTTCCCTTTTTTTATAGCGCACCTGCCTTCAGTAATAGCTTGGAGAGATGGGAGGTCAGGGGACGCTGTGCACTAGCACCAGAAACTACCACTAGGTGCTGCTATACTATTTATACTGAGGTAAATAAAAACAGTAAGAAATTATGAGAAATGTCTCCAACATACAGTATGTCGTGAAAAAGTCATAATAGTATAGTATGCCGTAAAAATGTCATAGCACGACATGCATGCATTCAATTTCAATCATCCGTGCTTCACTTCATTTACGTTTAACACACTAATCCCAAACATGACCCTCTTTCCTTAAACTTGAGATAAAAGGTACTTGGGTAAAAAAAAAAAAATTCTGATTTTTTAGAGCACAAATAATGACTTTGTTATAGTAATGAAAGTGTTCGTAATGTCCTACTTCCACCAGCGTAATTATTTAGCCCACTACTTTTCTTGGCTAGAGACCTACTCTGCGTGGCTGGTTGAGGCAGAGATGATTGGTTAAGACTAGGCATTGATCTTGAGGGGTTAGGGTATGATAGGCCATTGGGAAGGACATAGGACCTGAAAAAAATCAAATTCCCAGTACCTTGGTGAGCATGGACGCCTGGCCAATCTTTGAGCTTGAATGCTACGCAGGTCCGGCCTCGCCAAGAAAAGCAGTGGGATTCCTAATAACGCTTCCACCCTTGTGACATATTCTCCAGATCTTTGCATGGAAATAATAAGTATGAAGATGAGTGCTGTTTAATCTCAGAATCTCTCTGTGCAGTCGTCCCTGTACCAGCATGTCTTGGCTACTGAGCCCAGTGAGGACGATGTGTATCCTGGCCTGGAGGCACTACAGGCTTCACTGTGCGGTGCTGCTGGCTGCTGTGCTGGCTCTGCTTTTCCTGGCTCTGCTCTTCTACTCTTTCCCCTCAGAGCTCAGCCATAAGCTGTTCAACACTGCTGGATAAAACCACCGTATTGTACTATTTTGTATCTACTTTGTATCCCATATGAACTGTTCTTACCAATATTGAAGTTACTTGTTCCAACGATTTGTTTTTTATAAGACTGTACAAATAAAAACTGCAACCTCTCCATTATCTATTAAAGGCTTTATTTCACAGTGAATATGAATCCTTTTACACACACTCTAAAGATTCCTCACACTGATTCCAAATTGAGTTTGGATTACGGCATCTCCGGCTCTGTGCTGACCTGTCAGAGAATCAAAGATGTCAGATGAATGATCTTAGAGGAGAGGCACATTCATTTCTGCCCGATATAATGTATAGATTGGATGATTTGAATACACTAGGGCTGACACTAACTATTATTTTCTTTATTGTTTTATCTGCCAATTATTTTCTTGATGAATTCATTGATCTTTTGGTTTATAACATGCCAGAAAAATGTACATAACAGGTTTCCACATTTGCTTGTTTTGCTCGAGCAAAAACCAAAATCATTCAATTTGCTACTCAAATGTGGCAAAGTAAAGCATTTTTCAAATCTTATTTACTTACTTTACTTAAATTAGTTAGTCAATTGACTAAGCAATTAATCATTTTGCCGAATACAAGGTGTATAATTATAAAAAGCACTACATTACATTATGATATTATGCATCTCCCTTTATAGTACCTTACTGCTTTTTTACTTTTTCCTATACTATAGCTAGGAAGGTTCCTCAATCCTCACTCTAATTGAATACCTGGAAAACAATGTGCCGTATACAAGAAAACTATAACAGATACATGAACACGAACACACACTCAGTTCAAATACTGTTGCAGCAACATCCGCAGCTCTGTGTTCTGCTGCTCCAGACTCTGAGTCTCAGGGACGAGCTCAGAGATCTCTGTCAGGACGGCCCTGGAAACAAAAGAACACAAAACACGTGAGTACAGAGGGTGTTTGCTTTGTGCGTGCGTGTGTGCATGGGTGTTACTAACAAGTACTGCTGTAGTGTGTTCTCTGCGGCGTCCCAGAGTTTCACTTTGTCTTCAGAGATTATATTGCCCATACTCTCCCAGTAGGCTTCATCCTCTGAAGTATCCCAGGCCTCTACATGAAAACTATGATTTTGGCTCGCTGAGCTCTCCCTTAGAAAGCACCAGGAAAACATAAGCATCACACGTTTATAGAGAAAGACTGTGGTGTCATAATTTCATGTTCAAATCTCACAGATAGTCTAATTGCGACCATACTACAGCCTCTGTTGATATGGAGATACAGCAATGATGGAGAGTAATCTATTGCTCATGAATAAGTAGTTTAAATTAGTGCAAATGTGGTCTTACCTGGACCTCATGTGCTGCTCGAGGAAACTCTTTAGAGCAGGCAGAATATGGTTAGGATTGATGAGTTCAGAGGTCAAATGAGTCATAGCCTTGGTCTCCAAATCCTCTTCCTTGTTACTGGATTCACCCGACTCAACACAAACATCCTGCAGGCAGACAAAATAGTACTAATTACAATCCTCTTGTATGTCAAAGACTCAAGGCCATATTTTCCACAAGCATGAATCCACAGCAAACCTCATCTCTGCCCCTCCTGACCTCAGTCTGATCTCTCTGCTGATGTTTGTACTTTAATAAGAATTCAGCCAACTTGGGCACATCCTCCTCTTCCATGCCAAAAAACTAGAAGAGAAGGCAATATGGCAGGTTGTTCAGTATTTGATCCATACAGTCCCACAGTACACTGATGCATTACACTACATGAACTCACGCAAAGCAGAGAGCTCAGCTTCATAACAGTCTGTTCTTCCTTCTTCAGGGGAGCCAGTAGGTTTAGGAGTGTATCCTCCATCAGGAAGCCCTGAGATAGAAGGAAGGGACACTTTTGGTTGAAGATGCTTGTCACATAATAGATGATTGAATAGAGTTATTAGAACAACCAAAACCTGTTTCAAAATTCACATGGGCCCCTGTTTTTAAACCTATCCTTTAAGCCCCTGTTTTTAAACCTATCCTTTTTAGGAAATACTTATTTGTTATTTTGCTGAGAGTTAGGTTAGATGATTGATTCTCTTCTGTGTGGCATATATGAAGCTACAGCCAGCAGCAGGTTAGCTTAGCATAAAGACTGGTCCAAAGGTAACAAAACCCAGCCATCAGAACATGTAAAGTTCACAAATGAACACATAACATATTTGTATTAGCCATACATAAATTAAAGTGTAAAAACAGCATGTTGTGTTATGGGGTTATGTACCAGGCTTTTCTTGGAAATTACTTCAGGGCGTCTTGTCTCAGTGTGACTAGAAGAGACTTAAACCATTTAAAGGACGGACAAGAGAGTGTTATTGATCTTTTTATCTTATATTTATTTAACTAAAGTGTATTTCCTAAAATGTAGATTTCCTTTAATATATTGTATGCTTAAAGACACATGTTATTACTCGTTGTTTTGATGTAAATATATTTGTCATTTGAAAAAAAAAAGACTTCTTCTTGTCCGCTATCTGCTTAATAAACTCTTCCAGTGATAAACATTAACAATGAACTTGTTTCTCACCGCCTCATCACACAGCAGCTCCATCACTTTTTTCAGTGTCTCCAAAGACTGCTTCCCTTCCTCCACCTCTGCACCACTCTCACTCTGCACCGTTTTCCCTTCCTTGTACATTTCCTTATCCATGCTCTCAGTGTCAGTCTCCGGCCTAGGCCCAACTGAGAGGTCCATCATCCTCTGACTACACTGTAAATTCTGCCCGGTGTGAAACAGCTGGGAGGCAGCCTGGCGGACAGGCATCCTGGCCTGTTTCTGAGGCTGGATGGGACCAGAGAGCTCCATGAATTCCATGGGAGTTCGCTCCCAGGCTAAACCAAGGTGTTCCTTGCAGATCAGCGAGTCGATGACCAAAACCCTCTCCACTAGTTGCTTCACCTCCGCATCAATCATAAGCCACATCTCCTCAAATTGTCTGGCATCAGCAACTGCAAAGTGCCTGCATGAAGTGGATGGAGGTGTAAAGAATTCTGCATTCTCCTACAGCATGTCAGTGTTACTTAAAACAGGATGATTATGACTTACTTGATATTCTTCTGAATGTGTTCATATTGCTGGATGTTGTGTTTGTATTCCTCAGGCAAATGCTGGCTCTTTTTTGTAAACTGTTTGTTCTCACTGGAAGACTTAATACAAAGGTTTCTAATCTCTATGCGCAGTCTGAAACACAAAACCAGCAGAAGAAACAGAGAGTGAATTAGATATACCAGTGTGTACGTGTGTGTGTGTGTATGTGTGTGCATGCATGCGTACGTACGTACGTGCGTGCGTGCGTGAGAAAAACCTGTACTACCTGACGGCCCTTTTCTTCATACGGTTCGGAACAACTTTTGGCTTCATTAGTTTTAGAGCCGTGGTTATTTGGATGGCCTTTTTCTGTTGATGGTCTCTCTCCAGAACCTGCAGAGGCAAAAATAGAATGTTAAGGCACTCAAATACTGGGCTTTTGAAACGTTTCTTTTTGGCAATGTAATCACAATCACTACTTCTATATACTATATTATTGGTTTCTGAGGCTGATTCCAATTTAAATTAACACCAAAGGAAAATGCTGGGTTAATCAGGAGCATTTACTTTTTATAAAATGGAGCTCATATCACAAAGGGTTCATTCAAAGGATAAGCTATTGGTGTCCATCTTGATATTTGTACAAACCTGAAACTTCATATTCTGTTTTGTCTGAAAATAGCCATCCATGTCAATGGTCTCCAACATGTGATTTTGAACTTTTGCATCATACTCCTCCACTTTTTCCTTCCACTGCGTTGACCTCTCCAGCTAGAAATAGATAAGATATGATTAGATACAGAGTTGCTATATGTTAGATATAAGATATGAATTAAGATGAAAGCAGACTGAAGGTTAAGTATGCATGTGTAGCTGTGTGTGTGTGTGTGTGTGTGTGTGTGTGTGTGTGTGTGTGTGTGTGTGTGTGTGTGTGTGTGTGTGTGTGTGTGTGTGTGTGTGTGTGTGTGTGTGTGTGTGTGTGTGTGTGTGGTTTATTTTAGTTTTCCTGACCTCTTCGTCACAAAGTTCCATAATGCGTTGTTCCCATTCAGTCTTGTCTTTTGTAAGTAAGACTTCACTTTCCAGCTGATAAACTCTCTACATACAAGAGCAACCATTAGTGAGGACGACAACAATGGCATAAACAAGACTAAAAAGAGTCTACAACCATGCTAGCAGCACAGCGGTGCTTTGAGCTAACTGCTAACTTTAGCATGTTCACAATCCTAACAAGCTGAGGTTAAGCACTTCAATGTTTATCATGTTCACCATCTTCAATCTGCACGTTAGCAAGCATGCTAACATTCTAAACACAAAGCACATCTGAGGCTGATAGAGTTTTGCAGGTTTGCAGGTATTTAAAGCTGCTTCTTGACTGAGATCTGGGTCCCACCGAAATCTGGGCCAGCTCCTCCCTGTAGGCCTTTGTCAGGGTTTTGATCTGGTTATTCGTCCTCTCTATCATCAGGTCTAGCTCCTCTTCCTGCTTCCTCAAGTCCTTAACAAAACGATCATCTCCAACTTTCATCTCCTGTTCAGACAACACATAGGAAATTAACTTGTGAATGGACAAGGCCACTAGCTATGAAGATAGATAGATAGATAGATAGATAGATAGATAGATAGATAGATAGATAGATAGATAGATAGATAGATAGATAGATAGATAGATAGATAGATAGATAGATAGATAGATAGATAGATAGATAGATAGATAGATAGATAGATAGATAGATAGGTGTACCTGTTGCAGGTCCTTTATACGTTTTTTATTGTTTTCTATGATAGAAGCACATAACTGCTGCTGGTTGTTCAGGGCCTCCTGGAGATCCTGAGGGATCACCTTCTGCTTAGCTATCGACCAGCCTCTGGTGATCTCCTGGAATATTTCCTGACTGGATTTTACATTATTGTCCAGCAGCTCCAACCTGGACCAAGATGGACAAACATGATGAAAAACAGGAGGAAAGAAAGACAAAAGGGTAAGGATGGTGTGGAGGATGTATAGAAAGTAAGATTACC
Source organism: Leptoclinus maculatus (assembly GCA_032191485.1). Lineage (NCBI taxonomy): Eukaryota > Metazoa > Chordata > Actinopteri > Perciformes > Stichaeidae > Leptoclinus > Leptoclinus maculatus. The sequence continues at coordinate 31,658,152 of JAVDOI010000003.1, read as the reverse complement.
CCTTTGTTTTTTTTAATGTATGTATATATGGTGTTGGTTTAGGACACAGGTGTGGTAGTAAAATAAATAATGGTGAATTAAATGAAATTACCTAATTCTCCGAGCTTCCTCCAGCTCTGTCCTTCGCATGGACTCTTTGGCGTCAGCTGCAACTTGGATGTTGGTTACTAATGTCGTCAAATCTCTCTGCATGTTGATCATCCTCTGCGGAGTGATTAGCTAACACAAAAAAAGGACAGTTTGAGTTCTGAGTACATGTCAGGAAATGGCTCTCAAGTAAAATAGTAGGTCACTATATTAACAACATTATAACCAGTAGCTATTTTTTAAAAATACATAACTTAATATCACTTGATATCACTGCCCTTGTAATGTCAAATTAAGTGAACTAAAATGCAACAGGAGCTTGCTCAAATTGTGGCAGCTAGCACCCACATATACACACACACACACACACTCACACACACATATATATTTCATATTTACAATTTGCCTATATTAGCTTAGTTTAATCCAAACAATTAGCCATAATATTACAATTCGGCATTACTTTAGCCACAAAAGGCTTTGGAAACTAAACAAACCTTTTCACTTTCCTCAACCTCCTCCTCTGGAGGCTGGCTCTCCGAGGCTGGCTCCTCATTGAGCTCCTCACGGGCCTCCATAGTGGGGTTTACTTCAATATCCTGCGTGGAGGCCCTGGAGGTTGTATGCAAACGTAATGATATAAAAATAAATAGATTAAAACTCTGAATATTACTTACCCACATGTTATCATTATTATAACTATTACCATAACAAATAATCCATGCTGCAAGACAACCAACATTACAATAGGATTAATACTTCTTCACGGTATTTACGGTAACGTTAAACGTTAACTAGCACACTTACGTATTCTTAGCCTCTTGATTTTCGGACAACACAGAATGTTCAGACTCCTCTTCTTGATCCTTATCAACTTCTTCCATATTAAGAGTCTGCTGTATGGACGTTATTGGCATGAACTGTTAAATATTGTAATGATCGTAAAGATAACAAAGTAACAGGTCTGTGTCGCCGCAGTCTGTTTGGTAAACGTTGGTATGGCGACAGAGTGCAGAGTGATGAGTGCTGCCTTCAAGTGTCCCTCGTAAGCTTTAAACTTCAGATCATGTGCACAAAAAACAACAACAAAAAGAACAACATACTGCATATCTAGAATTTAGTTTCACTTTCAACGCTCTCTGGCTCTGAGCCTTGCAGGTTTTCATTCAGCATGTAGGTAGTTTTTGTCTACAAAGTGTATTAAAAATATTTTATTTGCTTTATATCTTAAATAAAAAAGTAATATAATTCTAAAAGTTTAAATGAAATTTAAAAAAATGCTGTGCCCCCAAGAAGCTCATGAGACAAAGCTTGGACGTCCACTAGCAGATGCTGATCCATCAATACAGAATAGGGACACAACAGGGACTATGCATCGCATTGATTCAATTTTGAATATGTGGACAATCACAAATATACAGCAAGATATAGATACATTTTTCACATTATAGTAGTAGCAATGCAGAGAGAGTGAACCACTGAGTCTGGCATAAAGCATAAGTGGCGTGGTGCTGCCATCTAGTGGCAGCATCATATATCCAAATTTCTGTAATATACCTCAAGGCAAGTTTTAGACCAGCTGCACCACACCAATATTGTGTGTTTTCTCCAAAAATGTATTTTTTTCTGGAAAGCTTTGGATTCAGTTTTTGACACGTTTTATTGGCAAGGCTCTATGGTGACCATTTAGGAAATTAAAATTAAAAGGCTCATTAACTCATAGCATTTTTACAGGAGAGGTATATGTTCAAAGACAACTTGAACTATACAACTGCTCGTTGGTATCAAATAGAACATGAACTTGACATTGAAATAACTTTATCACAATTATAAAACTACACTACTCATAGGCTGGATCCTAGCACCATTTGTCAGCTACAAATGAGGTCGGCCAGGCTACTCTTAAAGAACCATGCAGTTTTTCTAATCAATATTAGACAACAGCGCAAGACCAAAATATCAGTTGTTGTGAAAAACTATGTGAAACATTTAAAAGGGGAACTTAGTGTCGACAAAAATCATGATAAGTTATCTAAAACACAATCAAAAACAAACAGGTGCATAATAGATGTACAATACATGGTATATAACTGGTTAATAAATGGTATTAATTTGCATGCGATTAAAAGTTTTGCAGTGAGGGGAAAGTATCATTAAACATTCAACACTGCTACAAGTGAGGGCTTTAATGTTCATACCAAAATTTAGGCTTTCTTAATTTTAAGCAAAATGAAAAAAAGTGACATGAGCTGCAACTTCAATGTTATATTCAGAAGCTGACTGGAGGTGGCGCTACGGTCTTGTGATCAAAATTCTAATTAGGTTCCACAAACTAATATACTTGAAACGTTTCATTTTTGACAAGATGCATGTTTCAAACACATGCAGATTAAGCAGCACTCTTGTGTGCAAGGTTCAAAAACAAATCCAGTCACTTACATGCTTAAAATTCAGACTTTCTAATTCACCCACACACTCCACACAAATGATAAATGTCTTCTCAAGCTGATGGCAAGATGGGCACTCTCTGGATGTTGACACAAACAAATCCACACATGGGTCAGATGTTCCTGCCCTGAGGAGTGCCCCCCTACCGTCCCTGCCCCGTTGGCAGCTATCATGCTTCGCCATCACCCCCCTGGGGCACCTCGCCGCTCTTTTGGCCTCAAGTGGCCTTAGTTGCAACTGAGCCAAAAGGGATGTAAGTCAGCCAGCAAAGGTTTCTGACATATGATCCAGCATCTGTGATGTCACCAACAGCTGACTTGTCATAAGACCTTTGTGAAAGGGGGATGAATGAGGAGAAGGCCTTATTTTCAACAGACCCTTAGCTGGAACGCTGAGGGCTTTTGCATCAAGCTTCAGAGATTACAAACTGAATGACTGCCATTAGAGAGTGATTCTATAATCTATTATAATACCATAAGCTAGGGATTGACAGACTTTGACCCCCACTCGCAGGTGTATAATAAGCCCCATTCACTCTGCATATGCTCCGTGAGAGAGGGTGCATGAGTGTGTGTCTGCTAATTCCAACCCCCAGGGGCATATGTTTACTCCTTCTTCAACAAAGCATCATATTCATTGCTCAGGGGTTGAGAGGTGCAAAAATCTAAGCCTGACCTTCAGCCAGTTAACTAACTGACAGCTTAGAGTGTTGGTGGTGGGGAGGGGTTGCATAACAACTTAAGTCCTGACTAACAGTTTCTTAATATTGCAATAACGAAGCAGACGTTCGCTGCTCCGTAACACGGGGGTGCACTGTACAGAATACAGAAGAGTGGAGGACGGCTGCAGAGGACAGCAGAGAATTCAAAGGCATTGAGTCTAGCGAAGGCCGTGACCTTCTCAAAGAACAAATCATTCATTTAACAAGAATTAGATTTAATAAACAAAAAGGGAAGGCCAGATTCAGGAACAACATGACGAGTCTCCCCCTACTCCTCTATCAAATATGAAATGTACTGGCCTTGTATCAAGGTAACTTGTGCAAAGAAAGGTATGTTTTGACATTACCAGGAGCAACTATTGCAAACAGGTATACAGTTTTTCCCCAACATAACCATGTTGCCTCTAAATGTTCAGCTGCACAACTTTAACCTTCACATATAGAGAGATTCGGGGATTTGTTGCTCTCATAATTGTTGTTGTAAAAAAAATGATATCAAGGTCTGTGCAGTGAAGCCCACTTGCCAGTCTCTTACAGTCCTCATTTCTTATCAGGCATGGTCTGAGGAGAGGTTTGTGTTGAGCCACTGAAACATCGACAATCCTCAGTTCAGCTCCAACATTTCTGCTTTATTCCCTCTTCAGCTATAAAAAAGTAAACTAACGAGTTCAAACATTACAGTTACCCAGAGCTAAAGAAAAGAACAAATTGTTGCACAATTTTATGGTCTGGATTTATACAAATTACAATTTGTATTGTCCATCAGCATTCAAGAGAGATATTTTTCTTTTTTACTTTTGGTTAAAAAAAAAAACACAATTGATTGTTTTCTTCATCTAACATCGGCTCTATTTGAGCTTGTTAACTTTCTTTCTAGAAATGTATCAATAAAAAGTCTAGTTTTGGAATAATACTGGCGTTTTTATAGCATGTGTATTTTAGATAAAAGTGTGCATTTATGACCAAATTACAATTATTACAGTTGGTTACGTCCCGGTGCATTGCTGATGAAAGGGACTAGATTTGTGCATTAAAATGAAGCTGTGCAAGGCACTACTATGCTACAATGTTTAAATGAAAGATGAATTTGTTACCATTTTGTATGTAAATCAATATGCAATAACTGCCATAGTCATTTCTTTTGCATATTTCTACATATTGTCCATTCTAGTGGTCATATAGTTTTCTACAAAATGTCTAACACGTAACACGTACGATCTTTCCCCTTTTAATCCAGCAGAGAACTAGAGGAAACAGTCAAGATCGGGATATTTGTCAGTTTACAAAATCATATTAATTTCTTCCACATAAACTGTAACACTGTGAGAGAGTAAATCAGCTGCCTTTATCATTGCATTGTATCACAAACCGTGGTCAAGAAAACATACACAATGTAGTACATTTAAAATAATTAATGAAGCTTTGGGGTTATTCAAGCGTGTAAAAGTGTGCACACTTGACACTTCAGTTAAAATGAAAAATGTTCTTCTTGCAGCTCACTAAAAGAATCTTTGTATCTCTTTTACACAGTGACAATAAAGACTCCGAAGCTGACCTATAATAAAAGGTGGCCGCCTCTATCTCTCAAGGGGAAGTATGAGGGACCAAAGATTAGGAAATTAAATACTTAAACTTTAAAAACAATACTGTCTTTTTGTCGGATGTGGGGCCAACAACTAAATATCATAGATCTAAATCCAGAGTCCGACTCAGTAGGCACTTTACAGCCTAAAACTGCTGAACTGGAGCATCTGTTTTGGTCAGTTTTGCAGTGTTTATGGGACAATTTCAAGAAATGCAGTGATTTAAATGTGTCTATAGGAATAAATGCCGCTGCATACAGAAGTCTGTCAGCTAATGATCCAAAGTCATTTGGCAAAATGTGATGTAAAGCTATAAACCTTAGCTGAAAACAGTGATGGGAAGTAACTAAGTACATTTACTCAAGTACTGCACTTCGCTATAGTTTGGTGGTACTTGAATTATATACGATACCACTACATTTCAGATGGAAAATGTGCTGGTAAATAAATACATGTTTTAAGACATATTACATCTACTCATTCTCCTGCATAGTAAAATCCCAGTAAATATACAGATATTGCTATTTTTTAAATCAAAAAGAAAAGATATCGCCCACTCTTCTATTTCAAGTTTCCACGCCACACTTCTGTAGGTTGCATATTGATCCATGATTGGCTACTAACCAGTTGTTCACAAAAAGCACTTTCTCCTCTTCAGCAGATGAATGCAGGCTTCTGTGTCAAACTCTACACATGCATTATTCTGCAGAGAGAACTAATGTGCAAAAAAACAAAAAGAGTAGAGGGGGGCGTAGGGTTAAAATGACCTCCAGCTACATTATTAAAACGTGTGCTTATAAGTGAAGGCATTTATAGCCTAATACTAATAATATAACATAGGATATAGTAGACATGAGTACTTTTTCTGCCAAACGTGTGCTCTCTGAATGCAGGACTTTTCATTGTAAAGGAGTGTTTTGATATTACTCCTCTGAATAGTTGTTTCACCATCGACTGTAAATGACTGTAAATCACTACACCGCTTTTTTTCCATCGGTTCTCTGATTAACGTGGCGGCCTCAGGTCCATTTTGCCGGGACTTTTCGTGACTTTCAGGCCCACTTTAAGGACCCGGTGTGGTGCAGAAAAGCAACGAGGCTGAACGGGGGAATCAAAGCTGTCATTCTTGAGCTGCGGGCCGCGCCACACACGAGCCGCTCAACACACTCCACTGTGCGGGAGCGCGAATGACAAAAGCCCGTGTCTTTAGCCGCTCTGCTGGCCGCAACCGGATCATATGACTCGGCATATGCGTAATGCTCTTAGACCTGCTGATGGCCAGCAGTGGCTGCGCTCCACAAGACCAAAAAGCCAAAGGAGTTTAACGGATGTGTTGCTGCGATTATTTGGCCAAGTATCTTTATCCCACTAGATTAGCTGCTAATGACGGAGGACAAACCTCGTTGCAAAAAAACACACGCCATGCAACCCGAGAACAAGGGCCATTACTGTGTGAAGAAACAGGTTTAACCACAACACAACATGGGCTCTTTAAGTCACAGTCATGGAGTATTTAGACCCTTTAAGTATCAACACAGCAACATGAATACTCCCAAGTAAAAGGTATGCATTCAAAGTAGAGAAGTAATAGCAAATGTACTTTAAAGTATAAAAAGTAGAAGTACTAATTGTGCAGATCGGCCCCTTTCAAGATTATCATAATGGATATAAAAGGAAATTCAAAATACAACAAAATCATTGAAGATAAATGTAAGCAGTATTTTAAAGTTGTAGATGGGTGGGGGTCATTTGAACTGAATATCGATTCAACTGCATTATATGTTTAGAGATTGTCATATATTTGAATGCACATTTTAATCTGAAATGTGCAATCGTAGTAAGGTACAATATTTCCATCTAAAATGTAGTAGTATAAAGTAATGGAAATACTTAGTAATCAAGTCCTTGAGTAAATACACTTACTTACTTTCCACCACTTTAATTAAACTAAACCATAGGCAGTGGTTAAATTACAGCACATGCATCTGCAGGTTTTTTTCTGACATAAAAATATTTATTTGGGTTTATGCATTCAAAATGAATCACTTCACAGCAAATACATTTCTAACAGGAAAATTCATCAATTCAAACACTCATAAAGGAGACATAAATGAGACTTCACTGTCATGAGCAGTCAGAAGCCCCTTAACAAATTAAGTTAAACATCTGTGGAAAAACGACAACAAAGCACATTAAAAGCTTTATGGAACCACAAAAAAACACTGACTGGAAAACAGGTAACATCACAGTGTGGTACTCTGGAGTGCTCTTACATTATGTCTTTATCTACTCCCCCCCCACCCCACTGATGTGCACCCCCCACCCCTCTTCTTACAGCAGATACATGTCACCACTAATGGACATCAAGTGCTTCCTTTTTTTTTGCAGCTCTCTTCTGGACATACATTAGAGACAGAAAACCCATTTTTTTTCAACCCATAAGTAGAGCTCATACACGCACTCGCACACAAGCCACTCTTTCTAGTGACAGCGATGTGTATCAGGCTACAGGATGCACTGAAAAACGTGAAGATTGTTAACGAGTTGAAAGGAAGGACAGGCCGGTATCTGTGCAGCAACATGAAGAATAATCTGATTAGTAGTTTATAAAGTTAGATGTTATTTGAATCAAACAAACAGCCTGCTTACTATAGATACAAAATGTCACTGATTAAAGCTCATCTCAAATTACGGCAGTAGGAGGCAGACTCAAACACAGTCTGTGTGCAATTTATTTGCTTGTTTTGCTGAAAAATTCTGAAAATATGAATTCTGCATGCTTTTGTTTTATGCGTTTCAAACGCCACTCATTACATTTTGAGAAGAATAATTTGAGGATATGAAAGCAAATGTAAAGCAAAAGAAAGCAACAACAAAAAAAGCAACAGGTGCCCAAAGCATCTCATATCTAGATTCTTGAAGTCCTCTGAATGCCGATCACAGTCTCTTGAAAATAAACAGGCAACGCTGTTGTTCAGTCTGCTACATTCAAACCTCAGGCACAAGATGATGAGGAGTCCAATCTTCTCCCGGGTTGTAACCTCTAATAAAAGAGTGTTGTCCTCCATTTTAGTCTTCACCCGTCTCCTCTTCAGCTCAGTTTGTTCTGAATGTTCATCAGACTGGTGTACGACTTTGCCCGTTTGGCTGGGAAGAGACAGAACTTGCATTACTTTACAGAAATGACAAAAAATATATTTGACTTACTTTGAGCTATTCTAGTAATTAAACTACAAGATGTTTGTTGAATTGTTTTTTTAAACGTGCATTAATAATATTCAAATTCAAGCCGAGATGGTTGTGATAAATGGACACTCTAGAGGGAAATAATGACGTTAAGAGGATTCCTGAAGGGCTGCAGATAAATCAACGGTCCTACTGTCATGAATCTCTCTATTAGCACAGACACCGGCCATCAATTAACATATAAAGCTTCCGGTTCCGCTCCATTTGTGGGAAAATTTAATTCACAAATCAGGATTACAGCCTCGCGGTTATTGTAGTTTACCTCTACGTCTGTCCAAAATGTCATCATTTCATCCTAGTAGACATTTGTGTGGAATTGTCATAATTAGCATATGAAGTAGTGAGTTATGGCCAAAAAACGTTGAAGTTGGTGCCAAATTTGAAGAAATTCCCTCAAGGTGTTGCAAAAGTCATGGAGATGTGAGAATATGAGTCTATACAGGTGATGTTACACCGTCAGGAGCAATAGAGGACGCTCCCCATGGGCTGGCTTCACAACAGTCTAATTAGTCTAATGCTGAAGATCAGCCTGTAAAGACCCTGAGAGAAAGGAAAACACTTTGTCGGACTTAAAAAATTGGCAAAACATAATGATGATATGATCAACAGAATGTAAATATGGTTTTAAGTTTATTTACGGTATTTCTCTTTATTTCACTTCTTCCTGAAACACATTTAAACTCCAAATGTATTCCGATTAGGAATTACAATTCTAATCTGGCAGTTCGGAATAACGTGAAAGTTCTTAAATTACTCGTACGTGCTACCCTACAAGTGTTTCCCAAAACCGAAGTAAAAAGGTTACCGCCCTCCTCAGTCTTTGGAAATGCTCTCTGATGCTTGAAGGCTACCATCATCCACAAAAAACAAAATCCTCTAACCTTATGATCCTGAGGTTTGCAGGAGGCGACCCCACAATGCTATAAATCAACCTAGAACACTCCCTCCTTCCTCCATCTCCGCCAAACCCCAATATCACAGTCAGTCCCAGTCCCCCCCCCCCCCGCCCCCCCTCCCACAAAGACCCCGAACCCCTCAAAAACCCTGTCAAAAAATCTCTGTGTGTGACAATGAGCGAATTAAGCTGGTTACTCACGGTGTATGAGCTTGCGTTTCTTTTGTTCAGAGTGAAGGAAGCTGCTCAAGTAGAAGATGATGGGCAGAAAGAGCATGAAGCTGGACACAGCGATGACAGGCACCGTCTCCTCGCGGGGGAAGGAACAATTGAACTTCTTACTCCACAGTCTGCGAGTCATATTCATCTGAAACGAGGCAAAGTGCCAAACGCAACAGAAGCTTCAGTTGAGCACATAATTATAGGACACCATTAATTCGACTCTCAAATGTTTACTGTACTCAGGGATTCTACATCCTGCAGTTCTTATGTAAATTATAGAAGAGGATTCAGGAGCGCAATCCTGCAACATCAACAAATATCTTTCATTCGTTGTAATTTAGTTTTCAGATTTTCCTGAAATTCCTGAAATAAAGATCCAAGCTCAATTTTCCATTTATCATCATTCTAATATGAAATCAGCAATCATTGAGATATTGTAAGACCAAACTAAACCATTGAAAATAATATCTAATTTCATAATCAAAGCTGAAACATTAACTCTGACAGCAGAAAAGGTTGAAGAAAACCACACTTCCTGTCTCTTCACAAAACTGACTTCCATTTACCTTCATTTCTATAAATCCCTGACGTACATACCGCATCCTCTATGTCCATACACATCGTCTGATTTGTCTCCATTCTGCTGTACAGCTCATTCAGGCCTCTGTACGAGGTCTTACAGTCTTTGCACAGGTCTGTTTGGTTCCCCTGTAAAGAACAGACATCGTCAACTTCTGAACACAAACGTGTAATAGACAGACGGACATCATCTCCTAATTTATAGTGTACCTGTTGATACTTGTTAAAGCAGGTGATGGTTTCGTTGTGCGCGTTCAGGAAGTACAGCGTGTCATTGGTCAGGCTCTGGAATCCTTTAGTGATACATTCTACACAACAGGAAGTAAAAACATCATTAGGTCTATTTATTCAACAAAAGTGGACGAATTAAATCAGATGCACGGTAATGTTTTGTGATGGTTTCACCTTGGTCGCATAAATTACTTTCCCCTATTTTATAAGTTTAGCAATACAATTGTTACATAAAGCCTTTGCTTACTGTTTAATGTCAGCAAAAAAGGTGTCTGCAGAAGCAAACTTAAGTTAAAAAATGGGTAAACCCTCATTTGTGAGGGTTTATTTCTTTGTTGCATGTGATAAACTGAATACCTTTGCATTTTGGAGTGTTTGTCATGTAAAACAAGCTATTTGATGACATCACCTGGGCTTTAAGAAAGTTGACAGGCATTTATCACTATGTTCTGACATTTTAAAAACCTATAAACCAATTGAAAAATCAATAAATAATGAAAATAATTCTTACAAACCACATACTCTTGCTGGTGGAAAACTGTGTGGAGATCTACCAAATGTGATGCAATTATCTCATAAAGCCACGAGCTGCTATGGGTCATACTGGGTATCGTTTGGCTGAAAAGTCTATAAAAATGAGTCCCATGTTTGATCTGGGCTTCCACATCCACTGCCCGCTCTAATTAAAACCTCCCGTGCAAATCACTGAACTGAAGTTGCCTCAGCTTGACCCTGCACTCTGACCTCTTTGGTCAAATGCATACCCATCAGTGTGTGAGTCAGAAGTTCAAACAAAGGCCGAAGTTCCCAATTACACACGCATACAATCACAATAATTCAGATATATGTGCTTTAAATGAATGCAGAGTGACTCACTGTCACAGTCTGATTTGATCCAAATGTCTTTCACGTTGCTGTAGAGCAGGTAGACCAGCATCAGCCGATCACTCCGCAGGAGGCTGTCCCTGCAGCTTTCATTACCAGGACCCATCTGAGGACACACAGGCACAATTATCATGTCATTCACTCAGGTGTTTTTATTCCTTTTTGACTGACAGATCAGCTAAAAGAATGTTCTTCAGCTTTCTATTGATAGCAAGTGAAGCAGATGAATTCTTGTTTCCTCTAATTTGTCACCAGCAGTCAGTCACATCACGAGACTCGTGACTCTTGACGCACAAACAAGGCTTGTCCTAGCTTTAGGGAAGACTAAGAAACCCAGAAAAGGGGACTTTGTTACTGAGCACGCACCTGGTCTGACGAGATGTTCACATAGGTGTCGGTGAGGATGCCATAACTGGAGAAACACTTCTGGCAAACTTGAACGGGTCGGGCAGCAGTCACCAAGCAGTTCGCGTAGGTAGAATATATCTGTCCGAATATTTTAAGCAGCTCGCTGCAGTAGTCGCTGGTCTCCGGGTCTTCTGGGGAGGACGAGAGTAGATTGAGGGAGAACAGGGAGTCCTCACCGGGTTTAAACACAGGCGAGTTAACCACAACAGCAGCAGCTGCAGGGCTGAAAGACGAGGCTTGTTTCATCGTGTCCGCTGAATCTGTTGCGCTGACGTTTACTTCGCCGCTAGACACGAGAGCATACATGTATAATAATACTAACAAAACCAAAAACGAACTGTTTTTGTAAAGAGCCATGGTCGAAAACGGAGATTAGAATATCTGTTCCGCTTCTTTCACCACACACAACCCATGACTTCCTGGTTGTCTCCCAACGTGATCATGTGACTGCCTGGAATCTCGCGAGAGCAAATCATCATTTCACGGCACCAGTTATACTGTGACTTCACATCACAAATATATATTTATTTATTTTTATATATATATATATATGCTTTCACTTTAAGTCCATTTTCCCTCACAGAGACTATTATTTATAGTACTTTTGCCACTTAGACTGGGAAAAAAATGTATCCGATCAATAACAGTATCTCTTGTTCAGAAAAATGCACTTTCTATAAGAATAAGAATATTTATTCAGGCCTATAAAAATGATATAAACTACAGTATCTACGTATAAGTGAATCACAAAATACAAGTAAGAGTTGAAGCTATTTAGACTGCAGTGTAGGTCACTGCCTACAGTTTCTGTAAGGGGGTGTGCGTGCGAGCACGTGCGTGCGAGTTGGAAAGAGATAGCCGCTCCTCCTGGTCTCCTCATTATTTAGGATTTTTTGACACCATACAATTTTGCAATGTGCGCTCGGCTAGGAGAAAAAATAATCACGGAGTCAAGGTAAACGATTTGGGCTCCAATCCTGATTGTGATAATTGTCAAAAACCCCCTCGAATCAAGCAACCGCAGTCAATGGTCGTTAATGTGAAATTAGTGGCTCTTGATAACTTGCAGGCCGCATCAATTCCGCAGTCATCAGAGCCTAATGAAAATAAGGGGGGAGAGAATGCATGCGGCATTAGTGGCCTATTCTGATGCCTGAGCACAACTCGAGTGGTAAATGTGGATTCTGGCCTCTAATGCTCCTCTCACTGCACGTGCACTATTAACTCTTCTTCTCCCCTGACCAGAGTTCACATAATTGTTCAGATGTTCCCCATTCCTTTATTAGCTATTTTCTAGTCTGGTTCTCAGAGAGAATACATGATTACAACCTTAATGGTCCTGCTTTTTCCTTATCTTTTTATATTTGTGTGCTCTTATGGACGTTCACTTGGTTACAATTTAACTTTTGAAGATGTGTCACAAACACATCTTTCATATTATTATTATTATTATTATTATTTGTTGTTGTTATTATCGTCCTTATAATTCTTACTATTATTATTAGCCTAATGCATACATGTGAATAAAATGTATAGGCTTATAGGTGAGTCTGCACTCATCATCACATTATTCACTAAGTTTTGGATGTCTCTCCTCTGCAGGCTAATCAGCAGAGCACCAAGTATAATCGGCATATCATTATTACTTGAGATGACCGTTATTGTCAGATGGCAGAAAATGCCTTCATTAGCATGTGATAGATAGAAAAAACCAAGAGGACAAAAATCACTAATTAGGCCCATAAATTAGACCGTGGTGATGATGAGAGCCCTTCAGGAACGATGGCAGGACTCAGTCCAAGAGGCTCCTCGTGATTTTGTGCAGGATATACAGCATAACCATGCAATGAAGACACTGGTCAAAAGAAGGTACAGCCTATCATTCAGAGGAAAAAAGACCACAAACTAAAGCTGGAGGCCCCTATATGTCTAAAGATCAACCCTTTAGGGCCTTTAAAGAAGAAGTACTCTGATCTTTTACTCAGCTAAAAGTACAAAAAAAAGTAAAGTATTGCATTAAAAATCACAAGTACAAGTATAAATGAAGAACTATGAGCTATAAGTGTAAATTCTGCCGAAAAAACAGTCCCTGCTTTGTGAATGCCAAAGATGTTACAACTTAAATGTTTTCAAATCAGCATTATTTAAATAGGCCTGTAAGATATAGGCCTAAGCTAAGGTAAAGATTGTTTGCCCAATTTTGGGATCTGAGATTGTGATTTGAATCCTTTTCGTCCATGTGAAAGTCTCCAACTGGACAATTACAAAGGGGTTAACTCAAACCGGTTCAGCCTTAAACTTGGCTCTTGGCGTGGGGAGAGAAAATAGGCTAGCTGTAAAGATATGCAGAAGTTATTCTTCATCCTTCGGGCCGTCCCTAATCCGCCAAAAACCTCATTCTTTCATCGGAGAACTGTGCCTCCTTTCTTGTTCCCCCCTCTCTATACAACATAAAGTCAGACTGCATTTAATGGTTATGTCGGGATGGGAGAGGGGCTTTCTTCTTCCCCTTTTCTCCAGAATATTGCCCTTTTCGTCGTGTGAGTCTCCCAACCCGCAGGGACCCCCATATTATTCCCTCCGCGTCTGACTCGAATCACAAACTAACCCTGATTTTCACCACTTTGCTGGGAATTGCGGGGAGTGATAATAGAGATTTCGCTTTCATTTTATACGCTTGACTTGGTTATTGTTGCTTTTCTCCTCTCCCGTGATTCTCCCCTCTCCAGGGATTAGCCCTGACTTCGCCCGCTATACTGGCCGCCGAAGTGCCCCTGAGCCCATGGGATGACAATTGATGCAGATCAAGGCAGGCCTATTCTGCGCCTTTGAAAAGGACCGAGCTGAGCCGGGTTAAAATGAGGGAGTTTTAATGGAAGAAACGGATGCCCCTCAGTTTGCTTCCCACAAATTATTTGCTTGAGTTTTTGTGGGAAGATATTGACAAACATTTAGGCAAATATAATAAAGGCTATAGGAAGTTTATTTTCACCTTATGTAGACCACTGTAGGTGACAGACCACAGACCCTCAGACTGCATGACGATGATGATGGTTGGAGTGAGATGATGAAGCTGTTGATGATGGCGATGTCAATGATGATAGGTGGACGGTAATGGTAAGTATGATATGTATGTGGAATGATGGAAGAAGATTACCGTGACCGGGTTATGCTTAGAATGACGGTGATGATGACAATGATGAGATTAAGTACAGAGATGCTGATGAAGATGATGATGACAATGATATGTATGGTGATTGGAGTGGTGGTGCTGCTGATGAGGTTGAGGAACCAAAAATGCAGAAAACGATGATGATTGTGATCAGTGAGGAAGATGAGGACGGTGATGCTGAAGATAAGATCAGAATAAGAATCGGCTTTATCGGCCAAGTATGTTTACACAGTTAATTAGTTTAAGTAATGAACATATAGCTATTATGTATAGGTGCTGATGCTTATACAACAAATGGACAATTTTATTGATGTGTCAATCTATTGTTCATTGAAAATACAACTAGGTGATAATAAAAGATAAACATTAATGAAAGTTACTTTATATACATACATATGTAGTTTATGTAGAGTAACATCATCCTCATCATATTTCAGAGAGAAATATTGTGCTGCATGTTGTAGATGATGTAGTTACTAGTTACTGTTCAAGCTAAAACTAGGTGGTTCCCACCTTTTTGGCTTGTGACCCCTTACAAAAAAAAGTGTTGTCTGATTGGGGCCCCTTGTCATGTTTCAGATGTCTATGAGTTTTTGGCAGTTCCACCAAAGAGGGATTTCTCCTCTAAATGTCTGATGCTTTCAGTTAGAACACTTTTTCCAAGTTTTCCAGCCTCAAAGAGGTAAAACTCTCCAATATTTTGCAAAATAAGCAAAGGTTAGAGATGAGTCTGAAACATTTGCATCGCAGAACTTTCCTCTCCCATTAATCATCTCACAGCCCTTCAGATATATCATATGTCCCTTTATAGGGGCCCGACCCCTATGCTGGGACCCACTGGACTAAAATACCCGCTAAAAGCATATACAATCCTAAAACTGAATGGCGCTGAGTTCTCTTCCTCCCGCCAGAGCTTCCAGACTGCAGGTCGAAGGCGGCAGCAACGTCCAATCTGGGTCTGTCCGTGTCGGGCTGGTTGCTGCCGAAGGCCCTGCTGTTTGGGCTGAAGGAGTTTCTGGTGAACCTGCATGATATAATGTGATTTTCGACCCGGTGACACCAATGACAAGCATTAAGAATAACTACAAATAGCCAGTCTTCTCGCTGATGGTCTCGTTTACTTATGTAGGTCATATAGAGGCATCAGTATTAAATTGAGACTGTTTCACACTGAGTTAAAACGCTCCTCACAATAACTTTAAGAATTATTTTAAATGCATCACTTTTAAGAGTAAGAATGAAGAAGAGAAGAAGGATGGATGTGCTGACTGTGGCTGTGTTACTGCAATCCATCAGCTCTACAAGGTGTTGCTATCTTATCACTGCAACAGTCTGACTGTGCAGATCTGCTCATCACTAGCACGTCACACAAGAGAAGGTTTCAGTATTTGCTGTGTCTCCCCAATCAGGCATCTCTGCAGCACTGTGAGAAGTTAATCTTTGTTGACAGTGTGTTGTGCATTCTTCCGTGGGCCGGTTGGGTTGGGACCACTCCTGGAAAGTCTGGTCTGTGCTCATATAGAGGGGGATAATTACCAAACACGCAGCCGACAGCAGCGACACAAAAGCCGCTTTGACTTCCTCACTGCTGGTCGCCTCCAGGGGATGGTCCCGCTCCCTGCTCACCCTGCTCACCCAGACCACTTCTCATCACTCCTGAGAGGCAGAGACGTCTTGTTCCATAACAAGACATGAAACTGACTTCTTTCAGCTCCAGTGAACTGGACATAAACCCCGACTGACAACCTCCAGTGCCCAAACAGAACAGGGAGAGGACGGGTGGGCCGGGACAGAGGACAAGAGAGGGGTGGGGGCGGCACAGGGCGCACTAAATAAAGTTGTTATTCACTTTAATCTTACATCTTGATGGGAAAACCACACCAAAGCTGCTGAAGTTCAAAACTAATGTAGGCCTATCGAGTTCCAAAAGACCAACAGTGCAACATTTGCATTTTGACAGTTTTGGACCTCATTCACGGATGTTTGTCAACTTTTTATGAGTAAATTTATGATTTCTCTCCACGGTCCTCTCAGAGCCATCTTTCTCTCTCAGAGCTCAGCGTGTTACAGCATTGAAAGCACGACGTGCTGTAAATGTAATGGGCCGGGAGTGATTGTTTCTGACAAGCAACAAAACACATCGTCCCTCCCCTCAAATTAGTCCCCCAGGAGGGGGTGGGGTGAGGGGTTCATGTCCCAGGAGACACATCGGCAGACAGCATGCCAGCATATAGTATGAGCATGCATGTGACTTCCAGCATCTAACCCAGACCCACACGGGTGTATTGCTTTGCTGGGTCCAGTTATTTAGAGGGCTATTGCGACTGTAAACAAAGCCAAGTTGATTTATGTTTTCCACCTTAAACATCTCTCTTATGCCAGTTTAGTATTTGGTATGAATTAATAGAATAAAGTTGGTTTAACAGCTTAAAGAAAAATCCTAACTAAAATATAAGTATCATGACAACCATATATGATGCAGCCACTGCTAAAAATCTTATCTTCCAGTTAAATTACATTATTATTATTTTGAGATTTTCACAAAAAAAACATTTTTTCTTTGAAAACTATATTTTTGAGGCAGGACTTTGTTTATTTGTTTTTGCTGAACCTTTTGAACATTAGTTTTAATGTTTGCCACAATATTTGCTTTTCAATTGTGAACAACTTTTGTTGAAATTACACTCAATACATACAATTAAAGTTACCCTTTGGAGTTTAAATTGAGTTTTACGATCGTCAGCAAACTTGTGTTCTGCACGCTTAAGGCCTCTAACAAACATGTCAAATCTATAAAACATTTCCGTTCAAAATAAGACTCCAGCATCGGCTTGTGAGGGTGGATGCTATAATGTATTGATACAATGTTCATGCCCTTTTTGTAAAATAATTAATATGAACTGTTCAACATCATTTTTAATTTGTAAACAAATATAATAAACCATATTATGAATCTACTCTTTTGATTTACAGAACATGATTTTACAGGGCAAACATTTTCAGAAGATTTACATTTTCAGATGAATGGTTTGATATCTGTAAATAATAAAATAATAATTTAACTATAGTACATTTAGTCTTAAAGCTTTTTTGGGCGTTATCTATAGTAATATTAATGGTCCAAAATGATGTGAAATTGCTTAGTTTTAGGTCACAATCCTTCAAATTTTCTTGGAGGAGGCCCCCCAAACCCAACATCTCCTAGTATATGTTATTCACCGTAGGAGTCAGAATGTAACAATGACTGCTGACCGCCAACATGTGAATAAAGAGATTTCTTGAACATGTTTTTTTTCCACCTAAAGCACTGGAAATAAACAATCAAACAAAACCTCTCAGTAATTGAAAAATTTAAATATAGGTATACTTTCTTTAAATGTATTTGTATTAAATAAAGCTGATTCTGATTCTGATTAAAAGTTGTGGGGGGAAAACTAAATGCAAAAGTGGAGCACCTGAGGCAGCACAGAAATCTATTGCTGTGGCCATGTGCATAAAAAGAGAAAGTGTTCTGCCAAAATGAGCCCTCTGAAAATACGCTGGCACCTCAAGGTATAAAGTTAAGGTAAAGTAATGTACAAGTTGCTGCTATATGTATCATTGAACATAGAATGAAATAAAAAGGCAACAACAAAACCTTGCAGTAGAAATAGAGTGATTTAAATCCTAGGTCGAAATCATTTTGTTTTTTCAAAATCACGGTATTGTCAAAAAGGGTTGTGTTGACACAAAATGAAAAGTTGTTTCTTAACTTCGTAGAAGCAGAGGAGCCGCATTACAGCTCCATGTTATCCAGTTATATTATTCATAGTGGGCCAGGGATGAATAGGCAGTTAGACTGGGAAGAAAAGGCAGTTAGCTTGTCTGTTAGCAAGGGGTTAGCTTTAAAGCAAGCCCTGATTTGTGAACGAGGGAGTGGGAGGAGTGGTGGAGGGCTTGGCGTTCAGGAAAGCCTCTCCTGGGCCAGAAGAAAAGGATTTGGCCCAGATGCACGCAGCGATGTTAACTTTGAGTGGCCCCTGTGGCTCAAGCTCAGTACCCCCTCCTTCTTACTTCCCAAGCCCCCAGGTTGCCTTTGCATGACATCATCGCCAAACTATGCCCCCCATACCCATGTGAATCTGAGCTGTCACAATCGCCAGCCACCCCCACACACACACATTAAACTGTACTGTGCCGCAAACCCATACGTTTCTTCCACCCCCCCCCCCCCCCCCCTTTTCCCTCTCTTCTTCTACCACCAATCTCCTCCCTTCTTCTTTTTTAACCCCCAGAAAGGCATTGTTTGAGTCAGGGCTTGATCAAAAAACTGTTGCCCGCCAACCACAGGGCTTTCTGTAAATTCAATAAGGCCACCTTAAAGATTTTCCTAATTAATGGATGACATCTTTGGCTGGAGGAGAGGCTAGGCATTCTGCTCCAGCTCGCTCTTTGTTCGCCTCCTAATTAACTTTCCTAGGTCACTCAGGTCCCCGCAACCTGAGAGTGAAGAGCCCCCATTGAGGAGGGAGTTGTAAACTTACTTTTTTTGCCTCGGCACTTAAAAGGGGAAAGCAACTATAGGGAACAGAAAATATCCTATTTAAGTCCTTTGTGAGTGAACTGCTTGCACATGTTCCAATAAAGGAAGTCTTCTAAATAAGCTGCCATGTTGCTCTCCGCTCCCCCTCTTTCTCCCTTATCCCACCTCTTTCACTCCCAGCTCCACAGAAAGGTTATGAATGATAGCTCTGGGTTGAGGGGGGGTAAAGGGCCAAAGGACAGCATCTGGGCATTGTGGAATTGTGAGCATCTGAAACTTTGAGGGAATTTGAGGATGGGAAAGCAGTGAGCTCCAGGGTGGTGGGGTGGATGATTGAGAAAATGTGGTGAATATGAGAAAAAAAAACAAGTGCCTCTTTGCCCTCATCATTGTGTGGGTGTTTCTAAAGGACCACATGTCTCCCAGCCGCTTTCATCACTCTTCATCTTTATCTTTCAAAGTTAAAAGAAAAAACACAGTCCTACTGAAACACAGCTATGAAATATCTTCACATAACACCGATTCTGTAAGTGCCTTTCATTACTTAAAACTAGACACAGATAGAGACAACATGCATTGTGTTGTCATATTTTGTTTTAAATATGTTTTCTTGTAAATAGAATGTTTTATTTGTTAGTTACAAATGCAGTTTTAAGCACAGTCCTAATATTTTTACTGGTACAAACCAAAAAACTAACTGACAAGAGCAATGCACACCTACATTAATGTAAATCTCTAATTGATTTTTCAGTATATGTTACACAATTGACATTAAAGAAGCATATTTGCGATGTCCTGGTAGCTATTTATGTGTGTGAATGGTAGCAACCTTAAATCACACATGTGAGAACCTTTTGCAGCAACCTGGCTCCCTCATTACACCTGAAACTATTCAATGAATAAACACTTTGTCGACAGTTTTGTAGTATATGTCATGCAGTTTTGTATTGGTATGAAGGCCCATCTAGGGGCGGGCATTGCAAACTAGCTCAGACTATAAGTGATTAAACATAGCATTTTAGGCAATAAATGAGAGGTATATACGAATATTAAAGAGATTCAACACAAAATATATAAAATCAAATAAAAAAGTTAAGAAATAATGACAAAAAAGGGGGAAAATGTATGATATGTTTTAGACAATGTTCATTAATGAAGTGCTTACAAGTATATTGAGGGGGCCAAAGGTTGCATCACAAATTCTCATGTGATTAATGTTTGTCGATGTGTGTTTGACCCTTAGGAAGACCAGTGTGCAGTCAACAGGCCCTGGTCTAGTGTGTAATCATGTGGCCATTAAAGCATAGCTTTTAAAACTTTGTACTGGCCTGATGAAGGTCCATGATCATAATATTGTGTCTCCACTAAACTCAGCGCTGACAGTGTGCTGGAATTCAACATTTTCCTTCACATAATTTCAGTTTCCTACACACTTGTACAATTAGAGCTTCTTCCTTTGTTATTCATTCCACTTTAGAGTGAATTTGAACGTGTACACTATCAGCCTCACGTTATATGAAAACTAATCTTCCTTGACTTCACACTGAAAACATCTTATAGCACAATCACAGCAAAACCGTCCAATATTTTGTCAGGTTTAACTAAAATGACCACAAACCCTACTGTGCCAATCATCCGCTATAACGGACTATATACAAAGAATATCCGTCACCAAACTACAAATACCACGTGCTCATCAATATTCTCATCATGTCACCTGACACACACTTGTCCACTGACCTAGATCTGCTCTCCAAAGAGCCTCATCACACACATTACGCCTCAGTCTGAAAGCAGGGAAGGTCACATGCCCCATGATTCTTTCTATGCACCACCGGTCCCCAGTGGGTCTGGGTGTGTATTAAGACCTATGAGGTGAGTGTGAGCCTCCTGATGACAGCTCCTGTGCTGCAGGGTCCCCGAGGGTTAATGACGAGTGGAAACTGTGACCCCCAGACTGTGACCGTTGAACCTGACCTGTCGAGCCGGCGGGATAACATCAGGGGGAAGCAGGGCAAAAGCAAGACTGACTGCTGAACAGAGCAGGATAAACAGCAGAAGGACTGTCACAGTGACTCCAGGTGAAGTGCTGCTGACGACAGCCATTCTGTGGTTAATCTGTCTGACGGCCGAGACCACTGTTCACACTGCTGCTCGCTGCTTTTTAAAGACATTTAGAAACTGTGTGCGCATGGAAGGCACATAGACATGAAACTCTCTTTTTTGTGCCACTGACAGGCAGCAAACTGTTAAAGCACCCCTCCAATCAAAAATGTTTTATTTGCCTATTTCCACTTGGATGTTTGACCTTTGACTATGCAGAGTTTTAGGTTTTACACTGATCAATGGTGTCACAAAATGGTGTGCTTTAAACAATGGATACAGTTGATAAATGTGAGGTATTTATGTTCCTAAAATATCTAATACAATAAAGGAAAAAAAGTGATAAATTGTCTGTTCTTTAAGATGCGAGACGTGATCGGGTTAGAGTTTTGAAGTTACTCCAACATTAATATTCAAAGCAAGAGCTTAATGAGTGTCCATGTTCTACTAAACATGTATAAATAATGTCATTATGTGCATGCAGATGTAGAAAAGTATGAATAAGTTTGAATAAAGTAACATTACAATGTGTTGTATTTGCTTTATCGTACGCTGTTCTTAAGTTATTACCCATTGTTTACCTTCTTGCACTGTACTGTATATTGTAAACTTAACTGTTACACTGTAGATTAACCCTTGTTGTGTAAGTTGTAACAATAGTTGTTGTTGAAATATTATCATCATTATTGGAGGGTGTGATGGAAACAACATTCAAGAGGATTACCAAGAAAATACATAAAACATGTAACATGAAATTGACCTGTAGTCTTAAAACTTAAACTCCACCAGTGCAAATAAAATAGACACACCAATTTACATAAAATAATGGATTAATAGCCCAAGTAAGTGTCACCTCACTCCATACATAAACTAACCTGACCCCTAAATATAAATGTTGTTTTCGTCAACTTCATTGTCAATGAAAATGAAAGCTTTCGCTACCTTACGCACATTTCACCTACAAAGCTGAACATAGTCACCTCTGCAAGAATAAAACCTGTTTTTTAAACTCTGGCCAATCCTGGCATTTTCACACACCACTTGCAGGCAGAATATTAAATGAACTGTAGATACATTGATCACATTGCGGGCTCCTTGGCTCTCACAAGTTTGTCTTTGCAGTGTGAACAGACTAAGCCCCTCTACTCAGCTGTCATAATTTGTTAACGAGCCTTTTCAGGGAGGGAAAAAAGAAAAAGAGAAGACAGAAAAAAAAGAAAAGAAGGCTCTTCACGAGTGACTGAAAGCAGAGGTCCATCCAGAGGGAACCCAGGGGCGACATCAGACCGATTTCAGACCAGCCCGTGATGGCATCTCTGTATATTTTAATATTAATGATCCCGGCCGCAAAGCCGCCTCTAAGCCTCCAACAGGTGCCCCAGTCCCACTCGAGTCTGAAAAACCGGGATCATTCAACACCCCACTATCCGCCAACCACCGGGAATCAAAGACTGCAAATGAGGAGGATGACGGCAGAGAAGAGGGGAAAACACATTAAAAAGTGGAAGAGGAGTTAGAGAGTCAGCCATCTCTTGCAAATAAGTTTTTGAGTCACTTTCCCCAGCTGAAACACCGGTCGATATTCCCCCACCCCTTGAGAAAGAGATTGACTTTTGTTTGGAGTTTGTGAGAAGTGGGAATCAGAAGCGGGACAATGGGACTCCCCACAGTGAGAGGCTGAGAGGAGCCATCTCAAATCAGTCAGCCAGAGGACTGACTAATCCGTCCATTGTCCCTCCCCAGCCACCGGCCGCACATCAACACATTCGCCCCCCATTGTCCCCCACCCTCATGCAGCGGGATTTGCTCTCCCCAACAGCCAGTTTTGTCCACGGCAGTTCGAGCGGAAGTTTCTCACTGACAATTTGCCCCAAATAGATTTGTCAGAGCGTCCAACTGCACCGCACCGACTTGTGGGTTTCTGGGTTTGGGTTCTGGGTCTGTGTTTTAATGGTGGGACTCTTCCACGGAGAGGCCTTGGCGTGTGTGTACATTGTGCACGAGTTTGCATGTGTGCGTGCAGAGGTGTGTCTGGGCGTAGATTACGCCCAGAGATGGTGGGACTGGGGTAAAGTCACTGTGGTGTTCCTGAGGGACTGGGATCTCTCCTGACTGGGTGCACTGGGATTACTAAGAACATCTGACACCTCTGTAAACTCCTGTCTGGCATTCAACAGCCACTGTGGGCCACCAGCAGCGGTGGGAGACGTTTTACAATATTTTATTTAAGTAAAAGTATAAAATCACACAGTAAAAATATTCCATTAAAAGTCATGCATTCAAAATCATAAGTGAAGTGTGAAAGTATAACCAGGAGGATGAACTTAAAGTATCAAAAGTAAAAGTACTCCGTGCAGAAAAATGTGAGATTTGTATTGTTATATATCACATCATTAGATTATTATACCTCTTGCATTCAAATTGCAGCTGTAGCTGCTTGAAGTGGAGCTATGTATTCCAGACTGCAGCTGATGATTAATGTCATTATAGATCAATTATTTTCTTGATTTGTTAGTTGATTCATTTTTTGGTGTTGTAAAAAAATCTGAACATAGTGAAAAGTGCAGAGAACGCAACCTTTACAATGCTTGTTTATTCCAACCAATACTCCAAACCTCAAAATCATTAAAGAATACATCAGAATTGAAATAATCAAAATGAGCCGCAATTCCTTAAATTTGAGAAGAACCATGAAATGTTTGAACTGGAAGAATTGAGTAAAAACGTACTCAAGTACTTAGTTACATATACCACCACAGGCCACCAGAACTAAACAAATGAAAGGCCATTCATCAGTAGAAACATGTAATCAGACATATGTGTTATCATCAGGTGTGACTGCTTATGACTCACAAACCCTTGAAGGTAAACAGTTGAAATGTTTATACTGGAGGACAATGTAGTCTGAGTTATTGCTTGGGTTGACTTAAACGGGTTTGTTTATTCAAAGCCAGGGTGTAAAGACAAAAAACAATACGTTCCACTTGTATTTATCTTAACTCAGTGGAAGGTAGGTAAATGAAAAGCAAACATACAATGATACATCTTTTTTTTAATTATTGGATCAACTTACTTTATTTCACAAGGTTAATCCACTAATACTGCTTTCCATTGAGTCCTACACGTAACAAACAAAAAAACACATCAAAAGGTCAGTACAGTCTGTTGATGGTGTCCAGATTTCAGGTTCCATCTGAAAGCCAGTAGTTTACTTTGTTTCCTTGTCGAACAAATGTCTGATATATGTTCATGATTTAGCTTTCAAGTAAAGGCTCCAATTGAGACGAGTCCATCTTAAAGTTTTGATTATTCTGATGTCGTTAAAGGCTTATTATGTTGCATGGGAGAGCAGTCACCAAAAGAGCGATTACTGGATTAGGAGACTAAGTCAAGATCACACCCAAGACACATTTCTGCTGAGGGAGAAATAATAAAGGCTCATCTATCCGCTCTGCAACACTGACTGCATGAGGCAAAGATGGATTGATTACAATACAATGATTTTACATTTAGACTCATATAAACACAATACAATTTTAACTGCATCTTCACTGAATATCTTTGAATAACATTTCGAATAAGCACGCGGACAGGTAACCTGCAATGACTCCTGTTGTAGAACTGTCCGTGGTGCTGAAATCAGGCTGCCATATCTTCCACTTATTTGGAAAGTGTAATCATATTTTAAGACTATAAAGTATTCGTATTGTGTTGGAGAAGGTTTTCTGTTATTCTTTTGTAGCTTTGTTGAACAAGACTGTGCCCACTCACATGTTTTTTTTTATCTGTCATCAAAACAGCTGACGGAATGATTCTTAAAACAATTACCTCCTGAGCTAAACAGCAGCGGTCTGTGGGCTATAAAATGACTGACTATGATCTCCCCGGTCACTTTTAAAGGATGCATGGCTGCGTGGGTCTTTGGTCGTCTTGAATTCTCCCCATTATTTGCTCTATGGAGCTTAGTGACTTCTCACTAAAGCCGATTGGTTTACGCCTGGTCGGTTAGGGGCCTGATAGCAGTGCATAAAAAAGATGGTTAAACTCGGAGAACATGTAGACTATAGGAACAACAAGATTGTATGCTGTAAATATCAAAACTGGTGTTTATCATCTTAATGGACGAGTGCTATTGTTATTATAATTTTCACATCATTAAAATGTCAGCCCGAGTTGGAAAAATAAGAAGCAAAAGGTGAGCAACATGCTGTTTACGCCGGAGTTGTGTTTCTACAGGTGTTTGTCATTGTTCAAAGACCACAACGGATGTCAAGACATTTAGAGCCCACGTATTGTTTTGGAGTGACTTGTTGGACTCTCACTCGTTTCTCGTTGTTTAAGTCTATCCCATAGCATGTCAAGTATCTGCATACTGATGCTGAGCTCCCCAAAAAAAACAGATACACAATCCACTGGCCCCTTTGTTAACGTCATTTCATTGACTGTTGGAGGAGAAGAGAGTCACTAATACAAAAAAAGTGAAAGAAGGCAACCCCGGCAACCATGATGTTGGTTATATTTGTGTAAAGGCTATCAGTGAATGAGGAGGATTAGGACGAGTTAAGGAGATTATGTCACACATTCACCATTCACCCCACCCCGGCAGCCACCCACACACATGCGCACACTTAGAAATAACTAGAAATGTTATTGATCTGTGAGAATGTACATACGATATCCTGTGCTAAAATGTAAGACACGTTGATTCTGCCTTGTTGGCATGTGTAGTGTTTGATTTCTTAAATGAATTACCAACAAAATAAGTGGTCGTTAAATAATCCTTAAATCCGCAAAATGGTCACTTTGGAACAACACACTCCTCTCCACTTGCTTTCTATTTATTAACAACGTTTCGGTCAATACACTTTCATCAGCTTGCTTTTTTTGTGGCCCCATAATAAAGGTGTATTGTAGCTTTTATTGTGT
Source organism: Leptoclinus maculatus (assembly GCA_032191485.1). NCBI lineage: Eukaryota > Metazoa > Chordata > Actinopteri > Perciformes > Stichaeidae > Leptoclinus > Leptoclinus maculatus. The sequence continues at coordinate 31,632,124 of JAVDOI010000003.1, read as the reverse complement.
GGACTATTTATAAAAGGTATAAAAACACGATATGTGGCCATAAACTTCCAATGGAGGACGAGGCTTTCTGTGGGTCCCTGCAGGGAAATCAAAGGAATATTACAGAGATTTCTCCTCAGGCTTGTTAGTCTCCAGCCTCGGCTGTTCAGCTAAAGGGAAGGCTGAAAGACACAACAATAGCTGATTGCAATTAACTACGCCTCTCCGCCTCGCCCCTGTCCGCTTAAATCGACACTTTGTGAGTCCATATGGCCTTCAGTGTACCGTGGGAATGAACACAATTAAAAGCAGAATATGGATTTCTGGAGTTACCCGGCGAAAGCACAGCAAGCTGTCAAGGTCAGGGTGTCAGTGAGCGGGGCCCTGCAGCCCGGCCCGGCCCCGACCCACCGGACCGCCGGGCACGGGTATGGGAGGTGTGCACCGCCAGTAACTGTAACTATTTTCCTCAAGACAGTTGGTAAAGGGATTGCTTGATGTAAAGGCATCATTACAAAAGAGATTCGTATGTAATTATTTATTTGATTACTACTACTTATTAGTAATATTATAATATTGTTTATAATCAAAGTGATTTTTTCTGCACAAGATGTTATGTTTTGTACACTTTTGTTATCTTTTTGGTGGCCAAAGTGTGAAGAGTGTTAAAACAACAGCATAGGTCTACAGTACATGCAGGAGAGAAGTCAAATGGATAAACAATAAGTAAAATATTAAGTGTGATGATGTTAGAACTGACATTGCCTTACTATCTTTATAAGAGCTACGTAAGAGGTTATTATGATTGTTGTTGTATCGTCACTTCTAACGGCAGGATTATTTATTTATTAATGTATATATGTGTATATATATACAGTATTTGTATTTTAGTTAACGTTTCCTTAAGCCATAGTGTTTAAAATGTAGAAGAGAGAGTGCATTTTCTGTTTGGATGTATAGATTGTTTTTTAACTATATTGAATAAATTGCGTCTGTCGCGCAAAAAAAGCTTTTTATTTATCATTACATCACATGCAGGAGCCTCAGGTTTAACACGTGCAACAGGTTGAAAAACACTGTGATTAGTGAAGCTAGAAATGAGCTTTAAATTAACACATTGAGAAAAGGAAAGACAAATTGCTGACATGCAACAACCTTAAAAAATTAAAATTGAAAATTATTATTTAGCAGTTATATGTATATGTATATGTAGCAATATGTTATAATAACAAATATTCAATTAATCATTAATGTAGCCAAAAGAAAAACTATTTCTTCCTCCGCTATTTGACAGTTGTGACTGATCAGTGTCTATAGTGGGCCAACACATTCCCAAGCACTTATCCATGAATCTTAAGGACTGCATGTGTAACCAGACACACTTATGGAGGAAATGAGGAGCACTGACACTTTTTTTTAACCACCCCACCCCTCTAGTAGCCTCTTGGTAATCAAACAATATAACTCAGCATTCCTGATATTGTTTATGGTCATAAACTGCAACTTGTCTGAAGCAACGTCTTCAATTCAGCTCCATTTGTTGTTTTATTTCGAATATGCAATGCATAATGTGATATTTAGAATTGTGTTTTTAGATACGGTTTATATTGGCATTATTAATGCGCAAGTCTTTTGAGTTGGTTTTTGGGAGAAGTGCCCGCTAAATAAATGAATCTGGAGCTAAAACAAATCTAAATGTATAGCAGAAAATATGCGTGCAACACATGTTTTTTTGCTTGCAATGCCTTTTGATCCATGAGCAAGGCACTGCCCATCACTTGCAAGCACATTCACACGATCACTCACACATACACAGACACACTCGCTCACACGCCAGTGACGTCAGGCTGGAGTTTGGAGTAGAAAGCCAAGTGGATGAAGGAAGTGGAGATCTCCACCCTCCAGCCTCCCCCTGACACTTCTCATAAATATTACCGAGGCTTATTTGAGGATCTCGTACCACAAAGTCACACCGTGTCCTGGTTTTAACAAGCTTGCACCTGTCAGAATATCCAAAAATTGTTTTTTATTTTTCACATCGGGTTGGCACCGTCGGAAGCGCTCTAGGCTGCGTTTTTCCAACTCCAACTTTATGCACCGGCTGTTGCTCCGAGAGCTGGAGGGCTGCTGTCGCCGTTAACCGGTCGCTACAGTCCGGTTCTCCTTCCGTAGCCTACAGGGACCCTGCACATCGGAGGCGAAGATTGTCTGATACAATGTGCAATTGTGTGTCTTAATTTGGGCTCGGCGATCGGCGATCTACTTTGTCAAGTTGGGCAATTCGGGACATTGACTTGCCGATCTTATCGCCGCCGGTAAAGACGTCAAGGAAAGTGCTGCGTCTCACGAGTTTGCTTGTTTTTGTCAGCAAGAACAAGAGAAAGAGGACATTTTTCATTCTCAACTTTGTTATTAAGTCGAGTGTCCACGATGAGCAAACCCGCTGGCTCAACAAGTGGCTGTCTGGATATTCTGAATGTCAAATCAAGTAAGTGTTCTCTTTCCTGATGCTCCTGGAGAATATTGAGTAGCCCGGTGTGTTAGAACAAGTGGTCTATAATGGACCTCTCTCTGACATGTAAAACATGAACATAAAGCATGCTGCACACTGACTGCACGCACCCGAGCTTCACTACAATAATTAAGTCGGCTCGTTCCTCGCGGTCTTGCAGAAATGTGAGTAGTGATCCGTGGGGAATAGCTGTTTCTTTTCCCGAGTACACACACAGTTGGCTGCGTAAACTTTGTGTCCATGACCGATAATTAAAGCGGTCTCAGTTTGACATCCCTTAAGTTGGATACTTTTTGTGAAGTTGACCAAGTTTTCAGAAAGAAAATAAATAATATCCATGCTCCGAGATGCCACTTGTTGCCTGTAACATAATTGAGCAACTTCTATAAAAGAGTATAAAAAGCGAGATATTTAATCACTGATAATATACGATTTTAAAACCTGTAGATTATTCTCTTACTGCATTGCTGGTTTGCTATTTTAGACAAATGAATCAACAGCGTTTATTTGTCTGCTACCGTGCATTTCTGTACTAGCCTACTGTCAAAACAAAAAAAACGTATTTATATATTAATCACAAATGCGTTCAGTGGTTTTGAATACAATTGTTGAGTATTTTTTTGTGGTATTGAAGATTTTCTACTAGATTAAGGTTTGACATTAAATTTGATTTTAGACTTTGCAGTCTCTGTTAGGCCTCACAATAAATCTAAAATTAAATCGCAGTTAGCTATAGGCCTAAAGTATAGATTATTCTTGTGTTTCAAAAGATAGGACATTTCTATAAATTGTACATTTGCCTGTGTGTCTCTTTCAGTATCGTTTACCTTGTTCACACGTGTTATTCACGTCAAACTGTTGCTTCTGTGCTTTTTATCCTGCAAGCGGTTACATGTGTTCAGATTTCACTGATCATAACCAAAATGTTTAAAATTAGAATAAAACGAAGAAAACTACAACATTACAACCACTGTCACCTCAGTTCTCACCCACATTATGGGTGGTCAGTAAAAATATTTCCTTCAAACTTTATTTCCAGTTCTTTTGGCCATGATGGTGATTACGTTAATAGAATATGCCATATATCTTCTAGCAATTACTCAACACAATGGAGACGAATTGGACCCCCACAGCGGGAAATTAAATACATTTCCCCCCTTCACAACAAAATTATGCGCGATTTTATTTAATTGACTCTCAGCAATCTACAGTTTAAATAAAAGAAAATCTTTTGAGTTTACATTTTGGGCACGTTCATTCATCTTCAATTTAAATACGTTTAAAACTTTTATTTTGGGGGTGCGCAAATGAACTTGACTTGCTGAGCTTTGGTTCATTAAATATCTGTTAATCTGAAATTTACTCCAATAGTCAACATTTTTATCATTCATTTAAAAACAATTATGGCCTATCGACAACTACAAGTGGGGATATAACTTATTCAAGCCTACAGCAGTTGATTTTTTATAATTACTCCAGTGATGAAAAGATGACTTTTAACATGCCAAATAAACTCTTTCGAGGCAGAAATGCTACATAAAAAGTAGGTTCTCTATATCTTATTGCAATTACACGGCTGTGGCCAACAGTTAAATAGCCAACATGGCCTTCTGATTCTAAATAATCTGTCAATTGAAGCCCTATAACTCTCCTCCTGAAGTCATTGTTTTTGCTGCTCAGTAGTTATTCCCATGCTACCCTTTTTGACGGGTCACTGGTGAATCAATGAGCAGGTGGCAAAACGTCAGTGTAATTACATAGACGGCTTTTCCCTCCAGAATAAAAAAAGACTCTCTCATTTGCATACAAATATACTTCTTTTTAATAGATTTGAATACAAAATCTTCACACAAAAAAATCACATTTTTTCATCTACACCGGGGTCGATTTACATACACTTCATTTGAGTTGGTGAAACGAGTTGGTGCGCATTATTCTCATGGTGCAGTGTCACTCCCTAATCCTGGGGCCTATAGACCTGCGGAATAAAGCAGCTGTCGAGTCCCATTATGAAGGGGAGTTGGCAGCTTGTCGAGATCCAGGCAGTCAGACGAGGTTCAATGGGGGAAAATCATTAAGTTAACACTTTCCCCTAATGTCTCCATTGTGCGCCCTCGGGCCATTGTTTTAGGGAGCTCAGATATGACGCTTCCCACCGGACTTTATTCTTGAAATGTGCGCCGTGAATTCCCATGCTCGGCCGAAGTGCGGGGCGCTGTCCAGTGTGTGTGTGTGTGTGTGTCAGACAAAAAAAAGTAATTTGTAGGGCGATTTGTCCATAGCTCCACAGTGAAAAGTCTAAAACGAGTTCCTTTTTGGGATTACTGTACGTCCACAGGGCCAATTTAAGCAGCTGGTCTCACTTTACTGAACTACAGAACTCGACTCCAAAACTCAGTAAAGCAACCACCTTCTCAAGTTTTGAATCAACTTTATAAATTGTTCTTGCAATTTATCCAGATGTTCAGTATTCACTATAAGCAATAGTCACAATTTGACATGACATTTTATTCATTTAAATTTAGCCCAGGTATTATTCAGGGAATGGTGTCTTATTTAAGTTTGGGCCTTTCTCAGGTCGGATTCTGGACATCCCATGCAAAGTGTGCGGAGACCGCAGCTCGGGGAAACACTATGGTGTTTACGCTTGTGACGGCTGCTCGGGATTCTTCAAGAGGAGCATCCGCAGAAACAGGACGTACGTCTGTAAATCTGGCTCTCAGGTAAGACCTCCTCCTTATTTCTTATATATCCTAATTTATGTCCTATAGGCTGCGTTATCCTCCTTTCCACCTATGTATGTGCGACAAAGGTGCAAACTTTATAAGTTAGTACATTTTTGATTGTGTCGTTATGCAATATTTTGGGGAGAATCAAGCAAGCTGCAGAGATGTAAGCGATCACAGGAAATTGTAGTGATTTATGCCTAATAATTCACTCAGTGATATTGTATCAGTAATCTACATCCACTGCACTTGTACCAAGATATAATTGTATTCTCACTGTTATCAGAAGCAGGATTTAAGTGACTCGACGTTCCTGGTCCTCATCCAAAAAAAACATTACGTGCTTTACGCACGGAATGCGTATTTTACGCGCATATTCTATTTGCTTTAACCTTCTGGTGCCGCATTAAGTCTCATTTAATCAGCCTAATTGTGTCATGCCTGGACCATTAAGTATTGGGCTAAACATCGTGCTGCTATAATATAACAAATGTAATCCAATCTAATGTGATGACTCGAAGGCGAGGATTTAGGCAGCAGAGGGCGGGATAGAGTACTTATCCTCCGGGATGAGGCCGCACTGGAGCCGCAGGGGAGCAGGTCGATAATAGCTCGATCTCTCACCTGGAGATTGGCCTCCCAGGAAGATAATAGCAAGAAGCCTTCGGTCGTGCAAGATGAGAGAAATTCAACTGATGGATATTTCTCCCTTTCTCTCTCTCAGGGGGGCTGTCCCGTGGACAAAACTCACAGAAACCAGTGCCGAGCGTGCCGTTTGAAAAAGTGTCTAGAAGTGAACATGAATAAAGACGGTAAATGGGTGTAATTGAATTATCACTTTGGCCATTGACATGCCATGCAGTGACCTTTGGTTTGGAGTTGGGCAACCCGCATGGAAAAGTGTATTAATGCTGTTTATGAAGGCTGAAAATAAGTAACAGGTTGATAATTAGGCTACCTTATCTTGTTATAAACGGGATGTTATTACACTCTGTGGGAGTATTGATAGATTACATCTTTCAAGCAAACAAAACATGCAATTTGACACGACTAGTCACTATAGTTTTTGAAAATATATATAAAATATAAAATTCAAACAAGCCATTCACTCTAGCAAGAGGTCATTCCTTCACTCTGTGTCCTCGCTGTCCCGTTTCACAGCCGTTCAACACGAGAGGGGGCCCCGGACGTCCACCATCCGCAAACAAGTCGCCCTATATTTCCGAGGCCACAAAGAGGTGAACGGATCATCGACCCATTTCCCGGGATCCTCTCTGGCCGGCCCTCCCTTCTTCACCACGGTCACGCAACTGGAGCCTCACAACCTGGAGATGAGTGGAGTAGCCACCACACCGGAAAGACAGGCCATCGTGGGTCTGGCACAGCCCACCCCGAAGGTATATTTTGTACGTTTTTTTCCTTTTCTTCCAGTTTTACATAGCTATACGTTATAAGTAGTTTTCTACCTCCACATATTTAGTTGCAGTGTACCAATAAATCTGTGCTTTCTTTAGAGTTTTCACTTGACATGTATAGCATTTCATGTAATTTTTTAGAATTATCAGAATATACAATTCCTTTAATAGTTTTTGATACTCGGTGGATATTTGTATTATAGGATTACGGTTTTCTCCGTCAGGGTTAGAAGTTGAAATTCTTGTCCTGATTTAGCAGCAAATCCGCTTTCGTACTGTAAATCCACCACAAGTAACACTAATGATTATAAAACCAGGTGCTGGGGCTTGGAATTTGACCTTTGTTGTTCACCACTCTGTAAACTGTGTTTCATTCTAACATAAACTGATGATGGGGATGATGACAATCTCTTTTTTTACTTCCTCCAGTATCCCCATGAAGTCAGCAGCACCCCCCTGTACCTCTACGAGGTGGCGACGGAGTCTGTGTGCGAGTCAGCGGCGCGCCTCCTTTTCATGAGCATCAAGTGGGCAAAGAGTGTTCCCGCATTCTCCACTCTCCCCTTATCTGACCAGGTACGCTTTGGAGCCAAACATATTTTTCCGTAGGGGCTTTTAACACGAGCCACAGCCAAGAAAAAACGGTCAGGAGTCGATTCGGTCCCCAACTGACGTTTAAGATATTTTGATTTGATTACATTTTAAAATATTTTACGTCAAATGATTACCAAACGAACTATCCTATGCATAACAGAAATAAATACCCATCATTACGCACAAGTTACTACTGCATTAGTACCTTATAAGATAAAAAAAAAGCTTGAAATCTATAATCAATTTCTTCATTGTGGTGTGCAGTTTAACACAACTATTCCTCTCTGCAGCTGATTCTGTTGGAGGACGCTTGGAGGGAATTGTTTGTTCTGGGTATCGCGCAATGGGCCATTCCGGTGGACTCTACTACTCTGCTTGCCGTTTCAGGTAAGGTTATCAAGGCACGAGAAAGCTTACCCGACTACAGATCACTGACAGGTCTCACTGACTGCATATAATGTTGTCCTGCATAATGACATTGTCTCCATATTTATTGGTAGGAATGAACACCGAAAACACAGAGTCTCAGCGGATGAATAAGATCATATCTGAGATACAAGCACTTCAAGAGGTGGTAACCAGATTCAGGCAGATGCGTCTCGATGCAACAGAGTTCGCCTGTTTGAAATGCATCGTGACATTTAAAGCCGGTGAGTGCCGTTGTCTTAACGGGTATTTTACCGTTTTTCTCATTTACCGGAAGTTGTTATTTCCACTGAAATGCCCCGAAGCTTCTGCTGCCTAAACTCAACTCTGGAGAGGGAAGAGGAATTAGAGCAAAGGTTATTTTAGCAATTAATGCATGTCACTATTTGTGTAATACACCTTTTTGATAGCTAAAACCCTTCCTCTGTCTTATAGTTCCGACCCACGGCAACACAGAGTTAAGAAGTTTCCGCAACGCCAGCGCCATTGCTGCACTACAAGACGAGGCACAGCTCACTCTCAACAGTTACATACACACCAGGTAAAATCAATCAATCAATCAATATCATATTTCAGGCCTATGTTGAACCGCCTCCTGCAAGTATTAGCAGCCAGAGTCATTATGAAGTGAATCAGGCAATAAGCCACTGTAATTGTGAACAGGTGCGACGGCTGAACCTCGTTTTTAATTAGCAGCCTATTGTATCACAGCTGTGCGTTAATTGGATAGGCTTCATCATATACTCTGCTTATAGAACCGGAGAGAGGCGCTGTTCTTGACCCCAGTAATGTGTTCCAGATACCCGACTCAGCCGTGTCGCTTCGGAAAGCTGCTCCTGCTCCTGCCGGCGCTCCGCTCGGTGGGTCCGTCCACCATAGAGGAGGTGTTCTTCAAGAAGACCATCGGCAACGTTCCCATCACCAGGCTCCTCTCCGACATGTACAAGTCCAGTGATATATGAATTCTCGCCACCTGGAAAAAGACTTGAACTGAAGGCCAAGAGACCCACACAGCAGTCGACATAACGTCAAATCATGGCAGGTGTAACCGTGGGTTGAATTATTGCTGAGCACACAATCTATTAGGCTGTCTTAAAGTAGCCTATTGAGGCTTATAGGCTCTGACTGCAACACAGCCGGAATTCACCAAGTAGCCTGTTAACAGTTGCTCTAGTTAAAGAATAGCCTGTAACTTTCATTAGAATGACCTGTGTGAAACTGAACACGTGCAGTCTCTGGTGTGGGCACAGGCAGCCCACAGTGTTTAAATATCGCCTAAAGACTCTGGAGAGCATCTGACAAAGAAATGTTATATATTAAGAAGTTTTTTTCGAGTGTCTGTGAGACCAATGAGCTTGACGACCAATTCAGTCTTTTATTGCTGTGATCAATCCCAATGGAGGAAACCAAAAGAAAAAAAGAAAAGAAAAAAAAAAGATGACGCATGCGTAATGGGGGGGGTGTGAATCGCTGTCCCTCGATCTGGTGCTGAAACCAAATGCACGGGGCAAAGAAGAAGAACTCTGTGAAGATTTAGGGGGGGAAAGACTTTTAAAGGACATGCTTGCATTGCCTCCCGACTGTAAAACTACATTCATCTGAAGATGGTGTTTGTGTTTAAGTGGTAACTGTCCTTTTTCGTGTTGGCGTGTCCTGTTTGAGGCTGTTTTAGGTCGAATTTTTGAAGTTAGGCACTAACACTGGATAAAAAATATTCAGCACTTGGAAATGTTTTTGTGGCCTGTGATGTTTTTATTCTGTTGTAAATATTTGGAGTTAACACCATTTAGAGTTGTAACCGAGAGAATAAAAACACTGAACTAAACTGCTCTTAAATAACCTAGATATAAAACTACCAGCTGAAACGTAATGGTCAACAATGGTGATGCTCCTCTCAGATCTAAATGTTGTTATCAATGTAAAGTATATTTTCAAAAGATTTGTTGATACGTAAATTTATCTACCACCAAATTAGCTGGAACCAAGTTTAAAAAAAAAAAAAAGGCATTTCAGATCCATGCATTTGATCAGCCTCAATTTTGACTCTGTCACATTTATAAGCTTTAGGGTGGCACACAGATTAAGTGATTACAGAGTGTAAATAGTTCCTGTAAATACACCAAAAGTAAAGAAGTACAGATCAAGTACTGTTTTGCTTTAAGAGAGGCTAATCAGGCCCTCAGGGTACAAGCAAATGTAACATTAACAATCACTATATATTATCAGTAAAGTCTGACTTGATCATAATAAATCTTGCATTAATCCATGCATTAAATGATCGAGTCATTCATTACATAGGGATTACCTATGCATGTGTTTAGCACCCTTATTATAGAGGGCTACTGACTCCCCTTTAGAAGTAGCCTACTCTATTCTAAACACTCAGGACAGTTTAAATAAACTCTGGTCATAGGCCTAAACTTTTTTTTGTGATTAAAATGACAGATTATGTATTCATTAAAAGAGTAACGTAATAATACATTTGGAGTTAGCTGCAATGGTTGTGGCAGCTTGTTTTGAAAGGTCAACAGTCCAAATCAACAAATGTAATTATGCATGGAGACATTTCACCTATTTTATTGGAAAATCTTCAAAATAAACAAAAATGGCACAGCAGTATACAAATCTCAAAATGCATATAACCAGTAGAAATACTGCAGTTCCCTCTGTGTAAATTACTTCTTTCGTACTAGAAAATCATTGTGATAACTGGGCAGGTGCTGGTCGATACACACACATGCTTCCTTTTTGAGAGAGGATCAACTAAGTGTGATTTGAGAGTAAAGGCCCATCAAATATATGTGCGTGTGTGTGTGTGTTTAGTTGCTAATTATGGTGCGCAACATGCCAGTATTGGATATATATATATATATATGATAGGAAACTCTGTGGGTTTGACTCAAGAGCTTTGCATACACAGAACGCTCATTAAATGTTTTTTATATAAATGAATATATTCAAGACATAGCTAAATGATAAATACATAATATATCCATGTTAGTGGCATTTCCAGACATAAAAAGAAATCACGATAAATTACTGTCAACCACAGTTATGTGTCGAACATTCTTGACTCCAATTAGAAAGTGAAAACAAACACCAATAAGGGTCACTAATTTAACTAACGGAAGTGAACAATAGTATGTTGGAGGGCGCGGGGAGGGGGACGTTGTCATTGAAATGTTTATTGTCTGAGAGAAACCTGGAGCAGTGAAGAGAGCTTTGGGTTGTCGGGCCAAGCTGGACTGAGTAGGGCCGAGTCAGACCAGGCCAAGCAGCGCCATCTTTGTTTCTTTCAGGCTTGTCTGATTTTGGATGGGGTGTAGTTCTTGTCCACGGACTCGTCCTGTAGAAACATGTGCAGGCATCGTTCGTTCTGAGCTAGAGGGTGACCTGCCACTCTGAAACACAGAAGAGCAAAAAGGCAGGTTTGAAACCCGAGGGACAAGTTCAAAGACGAGGCTTGGTGACTTGGAGACACGAATGTACCGTTGGACACAAGGACACACATGAACGGACAGAACGGGGGCGGGGTCTGACGGGGGGGGGGGGGGGGGGGGGGGGCATTGGACTGCTGGATTCAAAGATCAGAGTCTAGATTCAGCATCTACTGTCTATATTTATATAGACAATAGATTTCTAATTTAATTTAGAGTTCTAATTTATATGTAGATATACACACCGTGTCCCACGTCCACACTAAGGGTTAACAGTATGTACTGCATACTTCTCTTTATAGCATGCTGCTTTTGCAGTCAATACATCAACAGGATATTATACTGCCAATTAATGTTGCTCCAAAACTGAAATAGTTATTTTTTTATTATCTGAGAACTATTATATTTATTTTCTCCATTTCCTTTGTGCAAAGCATTGTGGGAGATTAGCGTCACACTCAAAAATAAAGGGTTTGCGGCATATTGGTAGCCTAGGGGCAAGGGACCTTTGTTGCATATCCTGGCGTCACTCTACTGCTTCTATAATAACATGAAAAACACAAAACCTGCTGAGAGTTGGTGTTTAGAATGGATTTGGGACACAAACATAAAAGGTCTCTAGCTGGACGGGGGATGTTGAGAGTACATGGTATTCATCTTGACCACTCGTCTACAATGAAACTTCAGGCTTCCATCTTACAATCTATGCCATAATAAGTAATCAATATGCTATTAATGAATCTAGTTAACGGTGATAAAGCCTGCATGGTGGTCTGAGTCACCGTGTTACTGATGAAGAGTTTCAAAACTTGGACCATACATACGGATTAGTAGTATAGGGCCTGTAGATTTCACTTGTGTTAAACTTACCATAAACTTATGGTAAGTTTATCTTGTGTCTTTATTATCCCATGATTTAGCTAAATTAATCTGCACTTGTTATGCCCTTCATTACCAGTCATACAGAAAATGCTGTATGACTGGGACTGTGTCTTCCTCCGTTAAAGTCACTTTGACATTTAGGCTTCCCCGAATGTCCCTTAACGAGAGGAGCTTAACGAGAACAAGCCAGTGCACCTGAGACCCTAAAAACATCCCATTTTTTTCAAACGGCAAATTTCTCAGAACAGATCAACATGAAGACATTTGTACGTATGCATCCATCTTAACCTCTCACGGGAAATATTTTAGACAAATTAAGCGGGGGAAGCATTGACTGTGGTCTAATACCGGGGCAATCACTGGAGAGATCATGCCTGCTCCCCAACATACCCTGTTTAATGGGTTTTGGAAATGGAGACGTTGACATTGAGGACAAGGTGCAGCATGTTAAAATGTCAAGGCACTGCTTGCTTTTTGAAGTAGGGATGTAAGCCCGTCCTCTGTACCTGAAGCATGAATTATGGTTGACTAGCCTAATCAAAAACTGATGGTTATCTCCTCTCCTCCCTCTCACTTGTTTCACAGCGACAATCATGTTTAGCATTCCAGAAGATTCCCTCTTCACAATGCTCTCAATCACAGATTAAACAATGCTGCCAGCCACATCGAGCAGTATTAAAAGTCTGAACAATGATATGATCAACAGCAGTGTTTCATTCATAGGAAGCAAGGGGAGGGGGGGTCTTAATTACCAACACATTCTCATCTTCTTTAAAAAAAAAAAAAAACATATTTATGGATTTTAATTTTCTCAACTGTCTTTGAGCACTTAATATTCCGAAAGGAAACATTGACGCATTTGCACATGAAACAAAGATAATGGCCAAGTCTGCAATCAAAGCAAATAATTACAATCACACTGTAACTTTTATTGTTCCGCAGCTGAAAATGAGGACATGCCGGATCAAAAATAAGCAGAGGTACACACACGATCCAACGGAACCACGCGCTGTAATTTGAGCCGCAATTATCATAAATTACACATCAACAATAAAACAAATGTGGGGAAAATGATGTTGTGGGGGTGCACACTTGAGTCCTGTTTGGTTGTTCTTGTCCTTTTGCAAGGTAATTATACCGGGGAATTAAGGAGGATAGGGAGGAAAAAGACCCGTCTGTCTCTGCCGGTTCAGTTTGTTAACAATATGGAGAGAAGTGAAAAAGTTGAATCCACTTATTGCACAAAGTGTTTTTATTGTTCTTGAGAGTTAAAATAATACCTCACTAAAAAAAGGCCAGAGCTGCAAACAACTGCAGCTACAAAGAAAACAAATTGAAGGAATAAATTATGTTAAGCTCGTGGCAAAGTAGTAGAGGAAGACTGAGAAGATGTGGAAAGGCTTACTTATTGAGAAACTGCTCCAGAGCCTGTCGCCGCTCTTCTATGAAAGAGTCGTCAAATATCCCATCATCCCCTCGAAACGGAAGCTGCCGGAAAAGAGCTTTTCCTGGGAGAGGTGGGACGACCACCTGCGACAAAAGAGCATCCACGGAAAATCATACGACAGCAGTTAAACGGGCATACACGACTTATTAATTAATCAGTGCTTACAATTAACAGAGTAAAACATTTAGAAAGACATGTTTTTTCTAAGCTCACTAAACTATGAGCCTGTCGTGATCGTGTACTGTTTTATGTGACGGGACAAAGAACACGGACCACATTCAGATCTTCTTGAAAACAAAGATCGATGAACAACTTTCTCTCACATACAAAAACATTGCACATGTGATGAACGTCTAATGCTGGTTTAATAAGCGAAGTACTCAAGAACCTGTGTGTCGAGTTCACCTCAGTGGCTCACCTTGCTTTCCCTCTCCAGCTCTGCTCTGAGCCACTCAAAGTCGCTGTACCGCCTCCGTACACTCGACTCCTTCAGCTTGAAGATTGGTAGGTTGGTCTGTGGACACACAAACGCACACAAAGTTGGCAAAGTGCTATATAGCTGTCTCCTTTAAGTGTTTTGCCTGGATTTACGGACAAATTCTCCCGTTGCCTGCAGATGGAAGAATACATTTTTCAAGAAATGACAGAGATGGTTTTCATTTCTGGGAGCCCACGTTTAGCCAGTGCTTTAAATCCCATTCAGAGTGTCTGTACACACTCGTAGTGTAGGTATGGCTACAATGAAGCTATTAGGGCTTCACTATTATTGTTTCATCCTAAGACATAAAATAATGTTTGCTTGTTTTGTCTGACCCAAAGTCTAACACAAATATTTTTACTTCACAAAAGAGAAACCTGATGGCTGTTTTATGTAAGCGATAACGCACCACATGGTGTGTCAATAGAATAAAATGATCAATACTTCCCTTTAGAGCCGAAACAATTATTTGCTTCTATGATCAACAAAACACTAATAAGTAACTATTTTGATAATCCGTTCAATGTTCAAGTCATTTTATTCACCATCAGTTGTTCCCCACCTTCTCAAACCCGAAGAAGAAAAAGACTCAAAAATTGAAAAGTTCACTCTTGTTTTGCTCACCAAGGTCTATCGCACTCCAATTTTTTTTTTGTTGCCATTTCTGTGCGTGTTCTTGTTAATGTTGCACGGTGTATCGATACTAAAAAGGTACCGCGGTACCCGTACATTGAAAACGATACGATTTTGCATATTTTTAGTATCGATACTTCATTAAAATAGCGCGCGATCAGAGCGCACTGACTGTTCCGCTCCCTGTCATGCTGCCTGCACGCATTGACTGCAAGGGGGCGGGGCTACCCAGCGCTCACACACGCAACAGGCAGCGCTCACTCACAGCGAGCGATCGCAGGGGAGACATGGCATCAAGTGCAGGAGCTTTTGCCGACCGTCCTCTGTTTGTTGGAAAAAAAGATGCCAGAAGTGAAATCTGGAAGTACTTTGGCTACATTGCAGACAGTGAAGGAAATCCCACTGACATACAGAGACCCGTCTGCAAAACTTGTTTCAAAGCCACACAGACCAAGGGAGGCAACACGTCAAACATGGCAAAGCACCTTTCAGACACCCCGAACTTTTCAAAGAGTTCAAAGAACGACAGTTAAGCAAATGTGATTATAAACATGAACCAAGTCCACCCATATACAGCCTAACATGAGTAGCCTTATCCTTGTTTGACGACAAGCCTATATGATCATGAGGTCACAATGCACACAAAAGTGTACTAAATGAAACATAATTGATGCAAAATTGCTACATGCTGGTGAAGCCTGAGGGTGGATCTTGAGCTAATTATTTTAATTTTTAGTTAAATGTTCAAAAAGCTGGGCAGGAACAAGCTGGTAAAAAAGGGAACCATACAGATGTTTTATTTATTACTATTATAGATAAATATACCAGTATCGTATCGTATTTGTGGTATCATATCGCATTTGTGGTATTGTATCGAATTCTGGTATCGTATCGCAAGTATCGGGTATCATGATATTATGGCAGGTATCGTATCGAAGTCATAATTTTGGTATCGTGACAACCCTAGTTCTTGTACACCAAAGCGCAGATGTGTGCATAATTCTAAGCTGCTGTTGACAAGCACTCGAGAGTGAATTTCATATTAGAAGGGCAAGATGTTTCGACATTGACAGAACATTGAGCAAACGGCACATTACAGCACAATGCCAAACCTCTTCAATAGTCCCGACAGCACATGGCCATCCCATGACAATGCACAAACAAGGGGGGGGGGGGGGGGGAGCATTTCATTGGTAGGCCACATTCACAGAAGGTCAGAATTCATGGAAGAAGGAATCTGCGAAAGCAATTGAGCAATAGGTGCAGCATGAACACAGTGCGAGCTGCACGCTGATCGATAAGCAGGCGACTGACTGTGTGCAGTAGAGGGGATGGAGAGTTAACTGGAAGGCTGAGTAAATGGCTGAACAAAAGGAGAGAGGGAGGCGCTGTATGTGGTCATAAAGGAAGAGCAGAGAAACTAGAGGGGTTCGGGAGCTTCATCTGGTCTGTGCAGGACTAATTGAGGAGGAGGGAGAGCAGGAGTGGTCTTTTCACTCTCATGGTCTCTCCCATTCAGTCTCTTTCCTCTTTATTTCCCTTGCTCTGCGATAATAAGTCAGATTTTCTGCCCTTGAGACTCCTCTTGTGGCGTTTCAATGGGGAAAATGCCGGCATTTGTTTTATTCCCTCTTTGCGCCGCCCTCTCTTCAGAAATTAAAAAATGATGGATCCTACCCAGATTTGGTAGGAAAGCAAATGAGAGCTGCCTTTCTTTCCCGTTTGACTGTAAAACAAATCTTAAATCATTGAAAGAGAATCCTGGTTTATGTCACAGTATACACTCCGGTCTATTATAAACACCTCGCTAACACTAATGCAGTGCAACAGTCCTGCAATATATATATATATCATTTGGAGGACGTAGTTAGTGGGGCTCTTAATTTGAATTGTGTTGCGTTTCTATTATTTGTTCCACTCCATTTTGTCAATGAGGGTATCTCTGTAAGTGTTTAGATGTTTGTTTTAAAGAGAACTCATGACAAATGAGAATATGTATTTTAAACATTGTACATTGTGTTTCTATGAGATTGAATTAGTCTGCGACAGAGAAAGAGGTGCGAGTGTGAATATGAAGTGTAGTTTGTTACCCTGTCCCTTTATTACTCCTGTGTTTCACTGTTATTTACTTTTCTTGTGCGTTTTGAAAGCTGATCATTACGTTACCCGTGTTTGTGATACCACCCGATTTCAAAATCTGCTCTACAAACTCTTTAGTTAATGAGGCCCTAACTTCAGTGCTTACTGTAACACGAAAGCTGTTCCACTCTGACCCCCCCCCCCCCCCCCCCCCCCCACCACCACTAGCCTCAAAGCTATTTTTCTAATGAAACTAATTATTTTGTATCTTTCTGCGACTCTATCAGCGCTGGAAACGTCCCTTTTCCCACTTGTTTCAGGTTCTCCCCAGGTGAAGCTGTCAGTGAGCCCCTCACTCCTTCTCTTTCTCAGGTCACAGGAGAAGTGGATTATCTTAGCTTTATCACCCCCAGTGCTCCGGCATTAACTCCACTCTCCCTCTCACCGCGGCCCGTCCCCGCTGCGTCATGTTACCTCACAGCATGGAGCGCCGCAAAGTTAATCCCCACCACAACAGATCACAGTTACAGGTAATCTGCCACCGCCGTGACTCTAATCCCATCATGTGCACACAGAAAACACTCAACCACGCGCAAGCACACACTGAACGTGCATGAAGAATGCACGCACAGGTGTTAAGTATGAGGTTTGACCAGTCACACAGTTAACAATGTAAATATAATAGCTATGGCATTCAAGCCGTGTTTATGCACACACAGTCAAACCCGGCCTACTCTCGTCCACACAATGAAGCTAGCAGTGAGAGTGTAAGGAAAGAAAGTCACCTGGCCTTTCAATCCCCTCGCCCTCTCAAACCCGGTGATTAAGAGATTGGCCTTGCAGGACAAGGGGAGGAACGAAAACCACAGAACTGAAAAATGAGAGGTCTCACTCACTCTCTTTCTCTCTCACACACACACACACACACACACACACTGAAAGAGGCGGTGCGTGAGAGCTCTACGAGTCAAAGATAAGGTTTCCATGGCGGGTTTTTTCTCTTCACGGCTGGTTAAAGGTGAGGGCCCGGGTGTCTCAACTTACTGGCCCCTGCAGTGATTGGGAGGTGGGACCAGCCCACATCCAGCCGGGTGTTAGCATTACATTAATTGTCTTAAAAAGGCACACTTCGGCTCTTTCACGTTCTACAGGAGATGTTAAAACATAAAAGAGGATGGAAAGCACAGTGAAAGACATCAAATTAGACAAAATGCAACGTCCAAACGCCCAAATAACAAATTAATGGTCATGTTAAAAAGATGCTGTATTATTTTTTTTTATAAAAAAGGACCATAAAGCGAGATGTACCTCCTTCAAAGTAAACCTTCTAGCTTCACTTTCCATTAGGAGTGTACAGGGTGCAACCTACGCTACATAGGAAGAGCATGTGATTCATAATGTGTGGGATACAATACCTTCGGCTCATTGAAACTGGGCTGAAAAGAGACCCTTAAAAAACAGCAAGACAGAGAAAGAGGGAGAGATGGGACAAAGATCACTCATCTCCTGAGAGAACAGTTCAAGGACACCATGCATTAGCTTTTAGCAGGATGGATTAAGTCAAGTTTGAGTGTGTGCATCCTAAACCTCCCCCATGCCCTCTTCTTACTCCTCCCATATACTCTCCTTTTCAGAAGAATAGCATAAAAAAAATGGCAACATAATACCGTCTCATAGCATCATATTCCAAAATGGGGGAGAAAAAAAAAAAGACCGGGAACAAAAGCTCTGGGGCTTGGTCTTTTGCTCTCGCCTTTCCATATACCCTCTCACTCGTTCACTCGCTCGCCGGCTCTTGCGGCCTGACAGCCTACCCTCTCTCTCTCTCTCCGACTCGCCGAGCTGGCAAAAAGCTGCTTTGTTGCCATAGTATCAACTCCCACTTTTGATACTGTCATTTCAAGTAGGATATGGTAGCCTTGATACAATATGTTCCCTATTTCCATTAAAATAGTTGTCGAAGAGGATGCTGTAGACTTTGGATTACACTTGACTGTGCCTGACAAGCCCCCCCCCCCCCCCCCCCCCGAAACACACACACACACACCCCATCTCTCCCCATTTTATTAATGACCAAAGGCGCCCGCCCCATAGCCCAAATGGAAAAGAGAAAGAAAGAGAGAGGGAGAAGAGAAGAGGAGGGGTAGGAGACTGAGTGAGCGACAGAGCTGTAAGAGGCCTTTTATGTACTCCAAACCATAAACAAAGTGAGATCCCAAAGTTTGCTCCCCTGAATGTGCTCTCTGGATGAGATGGGAACCAACTAAAGACAAGACATTTTGATAATACCCAACAACCCCTCCTCCCACTCTCACACACACACACACACACACACACACACACACACACACACACACACACACACACACACACCAACACCCTGTTTGTTGAGGGTCCAAACAAATACAGTATGCTGCTTCAGGGGATCCTCTCAAACCAGAAACCACCAAAAAAAGACATTAAAGTGGTACGATAGGACTCTGCAGGACTCCATTAGAAACATGACGCACATGTGCAACGGCAGAAAAGAAAGAACACCAAAGATACCGGCTTCCTGTGGTCTATAAACCATTTAAGAAACTACGCTTAAAAAGAAGGGATTTAGGTGAGAACAAAAATCCATTGTTTCCGCACGACTCTGGACATTACAAGTCTGCTCAGGCAAAAGGAGATATCCGCCTCCTTTCACGACGAACTTAGCTTCCACTTCTTTAAAAACCTGACTGAAATAAGTGGATTAATCCCATTGATTTTAAACACCAGATGCAGGCCTGGATGTCAACAAGTGACGGTGTAACCTGCCTCACGGTTAACTTCTCACATGATAACCCAACCGTTAGTTTGTTTCACCACTAACTTGATGAACATCCAAACGCTGCCAATGAGTCACGAGCCAAATGCATAAACTGACATTGGAATTAAATATCGTCAAACTAAACTTTAGAATTTCATAGCAGGTAATAAGCCTCTGCTGTGGTGTCTCCACTATACATTCAACCACATATAGTTATCAAAGGGGCTTCAGTAACACATTATGAACGAGGCAAGTGACTGCACACAGCTGGGAGTGAAATGGGATAAGTGGGCAATGGGATGAAGGCTGGTGAGGGGGTGGCTTTCTGCCCTCCCATGGGTGGGGGGCGGGGGGGGGGTAAGGATGGGGAATAAACTCCAGCTCCCCCACACCCTGGCCTGTTTCATTCTTCTCTTCTCTCAATGAGGGGATTAGAGAGACTCTCTCAGTGCGGCCACAAGGGCTCTCTCGATCTTGAGGTGGATAGCAGGACAGCAGTGGGAACAGGAGACAAGGGAACGAGTTATAAACAGAGACTGTCGAGCATAATGCCGTGATAGAATTAAAGTTTCTAAATATTATAAGCAAAGCAAAGTCTATGCATTCCAGGCCGAGGCATTGTGGCTAACACTCTTAGCGTGCTGGAGATGGAGTAAAACGCTTCTAAAGAAAGCTGAAGAAAGGAGAAGGAGAGATGCAAAGCAAAGTTGACACCACGTTTGTTGAGAAGTGAGGGATGCGCCGCTTCTTCTGTGGTCTTATGCAAAGCAGGGTCACACAGGGCTATGAGGTGCACAATAATGGTGATTACACGCATATGCTAATTATTACACGCTAATCAAGTACAGTAGCCTTATATTCAACGCTAATGCCTGGAGACGGCTTCTCTTCCCTCAACCCCTTTCTTTAAGGTAAAGCGAAACTATAAATACTTTAGAGCTGCTCAACAATCTAAATACTTCAGGCCACTAACCACAGGGGTGTCAGTCAACTGAAATGACAACTTAAAGATAAGAGATTGGGCAATCAGATGTGATTAGTGACTGCCTGACAATTTCAGACTCTCAATACAGCATTAAAAGTGCACACAGTAGAGTCCTGGAATGGCTTAATTTATGCACCATTATATTTGGTGACAGACATGATGGAAAATGAAATGTGCAAATGTCTTAAAAGATGTTTTTGTCAAGTCCTGAAAATGGTGTCATTATAAAGATAATCATACCACTTCCTCGTACGTTTGTGTTGGCAAGCTATTGGATAAAGACTCTTACAGCTGATCAGATCATAACTGAGCACTGAAACAATACCTAATTTAAGCTTGATAATTCGGTCTTGGCCTTGGAAACAGCAGGTGAAAAAAAACTCTCAAAGTCGCTTTACTCTGGAGCTTTCAACCATACGACATGTAGGTTCATGTAGGTTTCGTTTGAACATCTAGATTTTCGAGGACAACTGAGCAAACTCCTATCCGCTGATAAAGGCTGTGTGATATGTTTTT
This sequence comes from Leptoclinus maculatus, assembly GCA_032191485.1. Lineage (NCBI taxonomy): Eukaryota > Metazoa > Chordata > Actinopteri > Perciformes > Stichaeidae > Leptoclinus > Leptoclinus maculatus. Next base: position 31,611,221 of record JAVDOI010000003.1, on the reverse strand, counting down.
TTGGTGAATTATTTAGTATGATCATTGACACATGAAACCACCAAAAAATACACAGGATCTGTGTTTTGCAATAGCGAAGATTGTCCAACCGTTATTCTCCTCCCCGATTGCTCAATAATGCCAAACTTCTGGACAGTGTGAGCCAATAGTCTAATGCATACACAAGCATTTAGACCCACATGCTTCTTTACAGGAAGGTACATGCAGACACCAGCAGTAATGCTACTGCACTGTAACACTATTAAATTATTACGTCCCCCAGCTTTTACTCCATGTTTTTATGCTTAGCTTTTTGTATGTGGATTTGGTAGTATTCTTTTTCTTGTTTCTATGTATATTGTAAAAGCTTTTACAAGTCTTATTTGTCCATTGCCCAAATTTAGTTCCTTGTGGAAATGTAAGTATTTTGAGTTAAACTATGGATGGTAGGAGCTAAGAAGAAAAGCATTTGTTCCCCACTACAAGTTCTTCAGAAGAGTAGGAGGAAGGAAATGTGTTTAGGGGGGGGTGGGAGAGACTGGAAATGATCCGGCAGCATAATACATCCTGCCTACAGTTCCAGAAAAGCTGACTTGCTAAGTTATGTTCCCCTTTGGCCCACAACTTTGGATGACTTTTGATGAATAACCAGTAAAGTCAGGACAAACTAAAGCATTCTTAAACCTACCAACATCTCCTATAAAATAGCATTAGTATGTATATGGAAGGAGCAAGCAGGGCATTTGGTCATACAGGCCTTTTAGGTTTGATCAATAAGTGTAACAATTCTGTTATCTATTCTTTGCAGTCAGAAAATGGGGTGTGGCTGTAGTTCAACACTGAACTGTTCGGGAAGGCTTCAACTTTTAGGAGGAATCATTTCATCATCGTTTATTCAGCTTGCTGCACGGGTTATATAACTTTTATTTGAAGACATGTGACTTGTGTGAATTGGTAAAACAGCTGCACTGTGGAAAAACACTTGAGGCTAATGTAAACAAAATCCCTTCATCAGCAGAGCGACAACAACATGTCTGTTACCAGTAAATAAAACTATAGTTGAGTATTTGTACTTGTTAAAATTGTTGTCTAAATCTCTCGATTACCTAAAACGTTTAGTCAAATAACTTCGACCCATCGCTAACATCAGTAACTAACGTTAACTCGTTAATGTCAGCAAGCTAACCAGTGCTAGCTAGCTTAACGAGCTACTAGCCCGCTTGCTAACGTTGGCTAACTCGTTTCGCACTAAACGCCTACTTTTCGTAGATAATCATTCACACATTTAAATATCGACATCGTTATTACGTGCACGTCTTCTTGACAGCAGTGAACCTGATGTCAAGAAGTCATTACTGTTTTTGACTGCAGGAAAAACGTTAGGTAGCTCAGGTAGCTATCTTACAGCTAACGTCATTAGCACTTGTTACTGCAGGCTCACCTTCAGTCTGACTTCATACGTGGTGTATCTGGTCCTGCCGACCCCGGTGGTATCAGGGTTGCTCACATCAATCTCTAGAAAGTTACTTGGGGGTCCATAAGCATCATTTAAGTTCTGAGGCTTAGAGAAGAGCCGTCTTGTGTCAGCTATGGTGTCAGCCATTTCTCCCCTGTCCTTAGAGCAGCTGGAATAGTCAGTTAAGTTAGCCAGAATACAAATAGTTACATCCCGTTGGTGACCTTCAAAATAAAACATTTGGTGGATGTTATTTCCGCGTAATAAGAAATAAAGACGGTGAAGCGCATAATATCATACAATTGTCTGTATTTACAGATACCATATATTATATATGTACTTTCCAACGCGATTAAAACGCTAACACATCTAAAAAGTATAAGAGTAACTTTGATGCTGAAGGCAAATGAGGAGACTTCCGGTATTGTTCTGTGCCTCACTATCGCGAGCTTGAAAGGCCAGAGCGCTGCACTTCCGATCAGCTGAGGTTCAGCTGACGCTCCTCGGCCAACAGACACTCGGTTTGTTTACAACCTGCAAGCCAGCACATTGGCCATAATCACGTTTTTTGGAGGATATACATAACTTAAATTGTTTTAATTGTACAATCGGACCAAGCGTACGTCGCAATGTAAAGTAATTGCTGCTAAGATCAACATAATTGAAGTGCTTCTGGACTTAATACTCAAAATATTGCTTATTAAAACAAACCTTACTTAGAAAACGACAAGCAGAATATATAATCGTATTAATAAACAAGTACATAGTATATTAACCTGGGTTATTTTATAAGTAAGGCTTTTATTTCTACATGTCTTACTTTATTGTTTCATTTATTTACCATTTAGTCATTTATTTACTTATTATATGGCGGATTTATTCCTCATAGTTTACATGCTTGAATTTAAATAAATGAGTAGGAAATGTGTTATCTCTGATTAAACGTATTCAAGACATGCCATGCTTGTCATGTGGTTCATATCTGTCAAATGATTGTCAATAAAGTTTTGAGCGTTTTGAAACATCATGGCGGCGTACACGGCCCCCGCAGCCGTCAGACACTCAATATTTGTTTTTCTAAGAGACAGTTTTCTGACCTCAAAGAAAATGTGCCGACTGTCAGCCATTTGCTCTGGAAACGGTGCGTGTCTTTCAGTTATATTGTAGGTGCATGGTATTCAGAGATATCGTGTATTAAACCCTGTCTTCTTAGGTAACTACATCGCTTATAACCTTCGGATCACACTTCACTGTAGCGCCTTCTCTTTCCAGTCACGGTTGCATTGCATCTAACTGTGTATATAGAGTCAAGGTGTGTTTGTAAGCTTTGTGTAAGGGTTAACAGAGAATGCTTTTGCTGTAATGCTTCAAGGTTACGCTAGTTGGAGGACCTGCAGTTCATCCGCATCCTCCTGCTCCCCTGAGTCTCCAGCAGCAGATACTTGTGCCTTCAGTGGACACTATGGTCGCCTAGTTCAGAGTGGCTCCCTGAGGAAAGATGCTCAGCAGAGACATGTTCTCCAGCAGCTGTCTCAGCTGCAGCACACCCTCAAGAACTACAGTAACAGCATCAACTCTAAAGATGATAAAGACCCCCACTTTACAACAGCTGAAAACAAAGGTGGTGGATCTGCTACCAAGGTAAAGGAGTTATGGTAACACCTTCTATGACGCCCATGTCTATAATGCATTATAAACATACTGATAATGCATTATAATTATGTCATTATAAGTTACTCTGAGTGGTCATTGTTTGCTTTAAGTAAAGGGAAACATATTATATCTATGCAAGAACAGCACACATAATGTACAATACATTTTTTGTTACCTTAAAGCGAACAATGTCCACTATGAGTAACGTATAATCACATTGTAATGCATTATAATCACTGTTATGATGCATTGTAAAAAGATTATAATGTATTACAACTATGGAAATTATAATACACTATGATCCTTGCAAAACAATGTCAGTGAGTGACCAGCAATTATGACATTTGATGACACTTTACCTTATAAGTCATAATAAAACACTTTATGATGTGTTATGATAATTGTTATAAAGCATTATGCATATTTCTGAGTTCTTATAACTATAATCAAACAGTGTTATAAGCGGACTATAACGCATGATAAGTATGTATTACATGAACTCATGCCGACGAATTATATTCCACAAAATACAATGAACTTTGTTTAGAAAAAGTGTTTTGTGTTAGTTGTCATGACAAAATGCATGATTCTTACAAAACAGTACTACATCAACGTTTTTTAGCTTAATTTAAGTCTGTATAGATTATTCCTTATTGCTAGATATTTGACATGGTACTGGTCTTCAAAATTAACAACAACTAATCAAGACCACACCAGAGACCTAACAGCCATGACATAAAGCAACCGGGTTCCCTGATGTGTCACTCTTGATTTAGCCTAATTTAATTTGCTATAATGAGCTCAATGAAACATAAACTAACAAAACATTTTGAACACACCTTCTCCAAATTCTCCCAGAGCAACAAGTTCTTCATTTCTGCCAAGTGCAGGAATTCTCAAAACATAAACTCAATACTCTGCAATAGTTCATGTGGGAGAGGGAGTATTTGCATGTTCAATTTGCAGATTACACCAATTCATACAAGACCACCAGGTCTATATAATCAAGACTAGAGCTTTGACTAAACAAGCTTTTTGTCAAACTCCAGCCCCTCATAAAGACCATGTGATGGGGTTGAAATGCATTGTTTGAACATAAAGCAAAAAGTAGTGTTCATGTTGTAGAGATATTTTTTCTTCCTTTATGGGATTGTTGAGTATTAATTCTGACACAATAAACTGTTGAAAGGTAAAAATATTGGACACTAGGTAGAAAATAGCGAGTGATTACAATACGTTCATAATTTGCACGACAGCATGAATTTGTTTCGAGTCCTTTACAGTGTGGCATCTGGACTCTCTTTCTGTTCTAAAGTCTCATTGACGTCCAACGTATGAAAGGTCTCCACAGAGTCCACTGTACTGTACTCCAGTTGTATCACTGATGGTGGCCATGGGGCTCAGGTCAAAGGGAGGGTAGGGGTCTGGGAAGTGTATTGTGCATGTGAGTTTTGGAACGGCGTAATGTAGGGGGCTGTTGTTGTTTTTAGGTCAGAGGAGCTGACTGTCTAGTATTTGGTGGTGGGAGTTGTTTTGTTGGTTGGCTGGCACAGACAAATAGGGTTAGGCAGAGATTTTGGAAGGCAGCAGGGCAGACCTCCTGCTGGGCCCGTCCCGGCACTCCTCGCAGTCTCTCACCATCTCCATGCAGTAATGAGGGGATCCCCATTGTCTGGGCCATTCTTGTCCTTTTTGCTTTTGATTCGGGACTCTGACAAATACTTTGGTGTTAGGCTATCAACACCACCGCCCCCCTCTCCACTTGCACCTTATTTCTTGCTCTGTCTCTCTCTCACACACACACACACACACACACACACACACACACACACACACACACACACACACACACACACACACTGACTGGAGGACTTATGCAATTAATGTGGTTTGAATCAGGTCATACCACTGTCCTTTCGGTGTCTGTTCTCTCTTTGGAAGTGCCGCCATTGTCCTCACTAACTGACCAAGTCTGTGAGGAGAGTACAATTGACTTAATATTGACCCAAAGTGGCGTGGTTTTGCGGATGGTCGGCTAACAATGGGCCATTGTTTAGAGAGAGACACTCTCTACAAGTCAGACCTGCGTCACAGAGTCCTCCTGTACACTGGAGGTCTCCAGCAGGACAGTTGTACCACTTAGACCTAACGTAGACTCCCTACGATCATTCCTTTAACCTTCTTAGTGAGAGACATGGCGTCTCTGGCTGCAGGTAAACATGTTCAAACGCGGTTTTCCTGAAGTCATTTCAAAGTGACCATGTCCTGCATGTGAACTTTCCACTCAGTCTGTATCCTCCTCCAGGAGGTGAGACAAGGCCACAGAGCTCAGCTAGACAGAGTGGCTGTGGGACAGCCTTGTCCTTCTCCACTCTTCCGTGGCAGAATGGCTTCCAGCCACCACTGACAATTACCCCGCCATGCCAGAGGGCAGCTTGGGAAGTCAGGGAGAAGTCACACACTGTTATGCCAGAGCAGACAGGAAAGGCTTGTTGCTCTTCCAGTATTTCACTCCAGCACAGAACAGGAGGGATGGAGGGATTGGAGGGGGTTGAGGGGAGGAGCGGGGGGAGAGGGAGAGAGGGAGAGAGAGAGAGGGAGAGAGAGAGAGGATGGGTAACAAGTTTGTTTTTTTCATTTGCTTTTCAATTGGCCATTGTCTGCATTTACCAGAGTCAAGTGCTCCTTGTGCGGTGGACCCTGGGTACCGTCTCCATAAAATAGTTGCTAAATTGAATTTTAAGAGGACGAACCTTTCTATTTAGTGCTTAGTTAATTCCAAAGCTATTTGGCGTTGCCTGGTTACAGAGATGGATTGTCCTCAACCCCACTGTTGTTAGACCCTGTATTAAGCATCTATCATTTGTCCTCCTATATACAAATATGCTCCAAGTTATCATTACATGTCATGATTAAACTGATGACATGGCTTGGAGATATTTGGCTTTACTTGATTTTCTCAGCTTGGTCACACAGAAGACGTTTTTTTTTTTTTTTTTAAAGCAAGAACCTTTTGATGATAGGAGGCAGGCAGCACAATGACTTCCAGCAGCACCTCAATGCAACAGTACCGTATCACAATTAGCAGCGCTAAACAGGCTGCACAGACAAGTCCACTCCATCTCGTATGGAGCCTCATCCAGTCCTCTCCGTTTTGTCTGACAAATCCCCCCATTGTTCCTCTGATGATGCTTTTCTTTCGTGGGAACCCTGGCTTGTCTTGTTGATTAGATCCCCTTTGTCTTCCTCCCCTGCAGTGGGCTAGTCTGGAGAATGTGAAACCTCACACTGTAGTGGTGGCTTAATGCCTCAGCATACTTTGTTTATTAAACGATGGATCAGTCTTGTATGTTAATGAATATAACAAAGTTTATGTAGGTCACCAGCTATAGTGTTTTGTGCTTTCTTTGAATCAGGAATTCATTTTGAATAACCATCGTGATTTATGGTTAACTGCTGTGCGTTATTGTTTATGATGACAAGGAGCTGTTAAAAGATTTGATGTAGAGCAAACATACTTTAGTCACATCCTCATTTTTCCTCTTTCTCCCCAAAAGGAGGAACCCTCTCCACCACCACCCAAAGGCTTCTACATCTATGGAGACGTTGGTAGGATCACAAAAGAAATAAATATTACCATGGTATTTTTTTCTATGGTGCTAAATTCTACAAGAAGTTAGAATAATTGCTTTTTCTTAAATCCCTCTCAGGCACAGGGAAGACCATGCTCATGGATATGTTTTATTCCCATGTGGAGAACACTCGTAAAAAGAGAGTCCACTTCAATGGCTTCATGTTGGACATCCACAAAAGTAAGTATTATCCTCCCACTCCACAGCGCTAACTGCTGAAGATTTGCTGGCTTGACTTTATGGAAGTTAATGACTCCTCGAGCGCGGGAGATCCTATATTTATATCCCTGTGTTTGTCCTGAAGCCCTCCTGCTAATTGTCTACCATTATGCGTACAAGTGAAATTACCGCTTTATTCAGTATTGTCATTGGGGTTTGGGGTTTGCCGATGCAGGTGTGCTTTAAGATGTGCCTGACGTTTGTGTACTGCTTAAAGGGATCCATCGGAGGAGACAAAGCCTGCCAAAACGCAGCCTAGGGAAAATGTTCACCTACGACCCCATATCACCGGTTGCCATGGAGATCAGCAAGGAAACTTGCCTGTTGTGTTTTGATGAGTTTCAGGTGAGCGAGTTTGTTACTGTGTGTGTGTGTGTGTGTGTGTGTGTGTGTTCTTAAAACCTGCTTGAACATTATTTGCAAGTAGCAAAGCATATATCAACTGCATACATTTGATTAAACAGTACTACTCTGACACTAGTACTGTGTAATGATATACTATTAAATATACTGCTAGTACAACTCTATATACAAATGTCATGCTGATGCTTAGGAAGGTTATAGTAAAAACGATTAAATAAATATAGTCTTTAAAATGTGCCAAAGATTTAAGGTAAATATGTCTTTTGGAGCATATTGTGTGTGTGGGATAGATCATATTTTTTAAATGGCATTTTAAAGGATCAAACGTTGGAATTTAAAACTTAATCTGTTAAATAATGTTCCAGATAAACAGACAGTCAATCTGACCTACAGTCATGCTGAAGTCATTATTTGTACTGAGGGGGAAGGCGAGCCGACAGCAGATACGTTATAGATTAGAACACAAAGCCAGAATCAGTTTCGTTTTCAGAATGTGTGATGTTTTACCACTTTTGTTTCTTTTGTGCGTCGTAGTAGCTGCTTTTTATGGTTTACTTTTCTTTCTTGCTCTATCAGAAACAGAAAAAAAACATGTTACATTTTGTATTCTGAGTTAAGAAGTGAGTGTTCAATCTGTGATCACTGTTCGTGTTCGTTTAAAGCCAGAGTCTTTCCTGTCTGAACAACTGGATGCTTCAGATCTATGATACCCCCACAAAAACAGAACTGGGGACACCTAGTGGCCTTTTTGAATATAACATCATTGTAAATGACTTCCAGTAGCGATGAAACCTTCTCTCTCCTTAGTATTGATGTATCATATTTCCTTGTCACTACGTTGAAACTGCAGCAGTCAGTTCACTCAATGATCTGCTCCTGTTGCTTGTTCATGCTCTCACACTGTTAGTTTGCTCCCAAACCATGAAAACCAAGTCACCCATTTTTTTTGAAAACTGGATTTACAGAACTGAAAGGCACTGTGAGCCATTAGTGTTGCAGAACTTTAACATGATTTTGCTCTCTGGTGTCAAAGGAGAGAGTCTGTCTTCTCTGTGAGGTAGCTAGCCATTCACCGAGTAGAGAGAGATGTGTGCTTCTGTCTTCATCATTAGCCAGCCGAACACATCTGTTAGCAGCACAATGTCGTCCCTCTTACCGATATCATTACAGTTAATGCCAGCAGGTCAAGGGTCACAGAAGGTGCGCTTGCTCTCTCTAATCACTCTCTATGCATCTGTGAGGATCAAGAGCTGCTCCTTTCATCCACCCGTCTTTCACATTTTAAACTGCGGCGCTGTTTGTGCATTCTCATTGATTTGTTTTGTTTGCTGTCGCCAGCTTTGCTGTTTTCGCGTGTCGACTGTTGCTACCGGTGAATGGGAGGGGAAACAAGCAGACATGTGCACGTTGTTTGTGATGCATAAACAAGAGGTTGCGAGGTTGGGAGAGTTGGGGTGGGTGGGGGGCAGGGGTGGGGGGGTGGGGGGGTGGGAGCCTATACCAATCAGCATCCTCCTCCACTCAGCCATGCAAATGAGGCTCTGGGTATCAGTCGCACTCTCCCGCTTCCTTAAGTGAGTGGAGCTAGAAAGCGACTGGCGGCGGCGGGTCAGATGGATCTTATCCTCTTAAATGCTAATGACATTTCTCCATTCTCTTCATTAGCGCCGTGCCATTATCAGTAATTTGTAGCCCCCCTCCCTCCTTTTACAGCCCCCACCCGGCTCCCCTAATGAATACTCGCCATTGAGAGGTCCGAGATGGAAAGATGGGAAGAGAGCGAGGAAGTAAGGCGAAGAGTGAGAAGAAAACGCTTGAGCGTCATTGTCTCAGGGCCCCAGTCACTGTGCAGCCTCAGTGAAATTGCTCATAGGTTGTGTACATAAAGAGGTGTAACATCAAAAGAGGTTTAATTTGGCACCCGTGTGCCTCGCTGTAAACTGACAGCCGCTTGAGTAATTGGATGCTCATTTAAATATCGGCATTGGCTGACGGAGATTGCACCATTATTTTTGTGTTCCACAAGTGCTACATCAGTCCCCTCCACCTTTTCTCATTCTGTGGGTACCCATTCTCTTTCCCTCTCCCCCGACTCATTCAGCAATCAATATTGCCCCTCATACTATGCCCATGTTGAGGGCACATGAATAAACAAATCCAGGTTGTATAAAAGGTCATTTTTAAATGATTCTTTTGAAATGAAAATAAAATCCTGCGGTCGGAGGAAATGGGGGCCCCTTCAGAGAAACACAGAGCCTTGGCTTTCTGTTGATTCTCATTACCCGCACACACAATCACTCACGCACACACTAATTTGATGCCCCTAGCCACCTCTCCTTAGCGAAATCAAGGCTTTAACACAAATGTTAATCAAGTATTGGCAAGGGCAGTGGGGCTAATATGCAAAAGCAGAAGACTCTCCAGAGGATGAAAAGAGGCATATGCCATGGGTATGGCCATCCGAAGTGCCTGTTATGTACAGGAAAGTAGGTAAGAGGGAGTAAAAGGAGAGGGCGGGACAGAAGTCTTCCTTTTCATTCAAGACATCCCAGTTCTTAAAAGGTTTCGTGTCCTTTCTTTCGGAAAATAGCTAAGTAACTTTAAATGTATCTCAATTGACATCAAATATGGATGGTATTCTGTGAAATGTTTCTCCTCAAAATGTCTTTGTACTTCCTAAAGGAAGGTTAGTTTATTTGTGTGTCATATTGGAATACAACATTATTCATTATTATTAGCATGAGACTAACTATACCCATCTCGTATCATACATCATGTCGTGTTATACAATGTACATGCTGCATTGACTACTGTGCAAAAGAACAACAGAGGTGAAAGAGAGAGAGAGATGAGAGAAATTCAAACAAAAGTGAGAGCACTGGATCACTACTAGAAAGGTCAGAGCTCTTCATGTAGCGGCCAGCGACTCATGAACGTCCTTGCTTCAGTGTCATTATCCACTGTTTATTGTGGACTCGTGGAAATAATGTAGATGGGAAAAGGCAAGTGGACAGTTGAATTGGATTTATGTATAACAGCCTTGTGTAGTTCATACAACACACACCTTTTATATGGTCATTTGGATAAAAGCTTTGTCTGCCATCGTGACCCCAGTCTGGATTCACATTGCTCCATCTTTCTTTTTTTTTTCTTGCTTGCTTGCGTTCAGTCGTTCTCACGTCCGCTCAGTTGATCAGCTCGGGGGCCGCTGCCTTGTCTCAGCTACTTGTCCTCAGCAGAAAGCCGCTTCATGGCCATTTGCAGTCACTTCAAGTGGTTTTAGGTGTTGTGTATGTGTATGTGTAGGCGTGCGTGGATGCGTGTCAGTGTGAATGGGCATGACCAGACACAAAGCATTGAATGAGCACACCTGAATGACCCTAATCAACATGGAGTGTTGATGGCATGGTTTAACCTTAGAGGCACACACGCACATACACACACATGTGCTGTGGCTAGAAAAGGTACATTATACAGTTCATGAATGTCTCTCTTCTTCTCTGGTTATGTTCTGTCAGGTGACCGACATTGCTGATGCCATGATCCTGAAGCAGCTCTTTGAGACGCTGTTGAAGACCGGCGTGGTGGTGGTGGCCACTTCCAACAGACCCCCTGATGGTACGACGACTCGTGTCTTTAAGCACATTCATTGTACCTTTTTCATGTGTGTTTTTAGCTACTGTTTATTCTTGTTACCAAACACACAGTTCAGTTAACAGGTAGGATGGTTTAGTGCAAGATTGCAGTCATCAGAGTAACACTGTTGTAGCACTCTTTTCTTTTCATCTTTGTAACAGAAACTACCACAGCAGTAATAGTAACGACAACAAATATTAAACTCTACTCGTATTGCAGGGACGAATAATACATTTACATAATGGTGGTAAATTACGACATATATCTGAAAATGTTTTTTCTTGCTGTGGAAACAGTAGTTTTGAACCAAATCGTCCCGATTTGTGAAAAATAACGTTCAAATATGGACTTGCGTTTATCGAGCGCCTTTCTAGTCTCCCGACTACTCAAAGCGTTTTACGCTACATGCCAACATTCACAAGGTGCCAGCCGTCATCAGGACGTAAACTAATGCTCATTCACACACACACACACACACACACTCACACACCGATGGCCAGAGCCTTCGGAAGCATTTTGTGGTTCAGTATCTCGCCCGAGGACACTTTGACATGCGGACTGAAGAACCGGGGATCAAACAGCCGATCTTCAGATTAGTGGACAACCCAAAATATTTTTTAACATACCTTCATCCAGGTGGTATCTGAAGTTGTTCCCAGTTTCTTGAGTTGCAGTCCATCAGTTCATTATGTGACTTATAAATCACAATAACTTCGAGCATGGTATGTTGTATAACGGCTTACTGTCGAGACTTGTCAGCTTTTACCACTTCAATAATGAAAGCGACTCTATCTTCTATAGAAAGCTCAGCTCAGGCTGACGGTGACACATTGTCAATCTAGAAGTGCCCTCTGAGAGCGCAGACCCCCGCCAAGGCCAATCTGCTCTAAAATGTAATGGGTGTTTATTTGGCCCATGTTACACCCTTCCACCAATATTCATAAGAAATCAGGCCTGTAGTTTTTTTCCGTAATCCTGCTAACAAACAAACAAACCAAAAACATAACCTCCTAGGAGGAGGTAACAATGCCTTAGCCCCGAAGGTCCTCTTAATGACGCAATACACCGTCTACCTGCTGCTGAAATAGTAAGTACTATTCCTGGAACACCAATGTTTGCCTCGCCTCCTCTTGAACCAGCACATTATTCACCTACTTTACATACATCTACATTATTCACTTAATGTTCACTTAAAACTTTTATCCAAAAGTGCTTGGCTCCATCAAGGATCAATTGTGCTTTACAAGACCCACCTACACCTACGTCCTGTTAACAGCAAACAAGCAGGGGAACATTTGAAACGGCTCTCACTCATAGAGACCTGACAACAACCTTTTAAACAAGCTTTGATGTTGCATTTACTGCCAGTGGAGCAAGGTTGGAGGAAGAATGAGCAAGGCGGCGATCAAGGTGGAGATGAATGCACGATGTGCTATCTGACGTCTTTCTTTCCCGGGGGAAGACGTTGATGCCTCAAAGTCTTGAGTGGGTAGGAAGTGGATGGCAGCAAGATGGCTCTCGTAGACAAAGACGCTGTCTCTGATATTTACTAGCTATTAAGAACAAAGCGCCAAACCATGCAAACTTGATAGAGAGGCTACTTGGTATTAATTACATGGTTAATGGAACACTGAAAGCCATAAGAGACAACTGGACATGAAAGGCGTACATTTTCCATCTTTATTGATGTGGAGATCCCGGTATCAAACAGCCCTAGATGTGTTTGGAGGGGATATTTAGAAAAAAGGATTTTGTTAGAACGGCTAAAGTAGTGGTTTATTGTTTTTATACACTGAAGGAGTTTAATGAGATTGAGGAGGGTTAGATGGATAAATGGTGTGTTTTTTGGAGTGGAACCCCCTCAGTGCAGTGGATCACATGCAGTTTACATTAAAGGGCTTGAGTCCATTCAATTATTTAGTAATTTAACAAGTAATAAGTGTCCTTGTCAGCAGCATTGGTTACATAGATCTATAGCAATCAACAATACAATATTATGAATAGTCCTTTAAAATGAAAAATAATTGGCACATGGTATGATTTAGCAGATTAACACACAATATACAACATGTTAATTAGTGAATTAAGGTAACCTATACTTAGTGTTTGTGCTAAGCTAAGCTAACTGTCCTCTGTCTCCAACTTCCTATTTACTGTACAGACATGAAAGTGGTCTCCTAAAAAAAAACCTCTCGCCAACAATGCAAATAAGGTTTTGTCCCAAAGTATTTAACTGTTCCTTGGCAATAGTCTCATAGACGGCACAGTCCATCACAGTATAGGAGTTATTTAGCGAGTGCGTCGGGTCCAAGGCTACTGTAATAAGTTTAAGCCCAAACATCAACATCAACTACTTGTTTACGTTCGCAGCTGGAGAAAGATTAAGCCTCGCCATGTGTCTGTGGGTGTGTGTCTTTGTCCGTGTTTGTGTGTGAATCCCTATCTGTTTTATCTGTCTATCAGGGATGCTACTTCAGATGTAATTTGTTCCAGCCGAGCTAATTGAAACATCTATTCAGAGAGCTGCTGTGGACATTGTCCGCGCTGAAAAGGCGACAGTCCTTTCTCTCGCCACCATTGTTTGGGAATGTAATGAATTTTATGTTGCTGCCGCTGCCGGTAGAGAAATCCATTTTTCTCTCCTGGTCCCAGTCCTTTTGTCGTGCCTCCCCACCCATCCTTCAGTTCATCAAAAGCCACTTTATCTGCCAATCTGCGGCGAGGGAATGACATTATTAGGAGGCTAAACAGCAGCTCTAATACAAGCCCTCCCTCCTCTTTCAGATCTGTACAAAAACGGACTTCAGAGGGACACCTTCCTACCTTTCATCGACGTGCTAAAGGTAGAGACAAAGTCATCCCTCTCTCTTGTCTTGTTAATTAAATCATTTGTTTATCACAAACACACATACACACACACTTGCGTGTGCGCCTCATCCCTCCGTGTCCGTCTTGTTTTGCAAGTTGCTCTTTAGTGGTTTGATGTTTTCTGCTTCCTGGATGCCTCGCACAGTGTCACAAAGCTGTCTTTGATCATACCAGGGCACGGTGAAAGACTCACAGAGAGAAAGGTAGGGGGAGATGGAAAGAGCGTGAGGGAGCACAGGTAATGTGAATGAGAGACGGGCGGATGAGCTGAGTGACTGACCCAGACTGCTTGCATTTCAAAAGTAAGGGGGGGTGGTGGGGGGGTGGGGGGGGGTGGGGGGGGGTGGGGGGGGGGGGAGAGTGGTGGGCGAGAGGAGAGGAGCTGTGGTTAGCATTTCCAGCGAAAAATCTACTTTGCAATTTTAAGCAGGTAGCACCATTATCCTGCCTGCATCTCAGATGATCATTGATGTGTTTGGAGTGATAATGATCATAAATAATTGCATAATAATTTCTTGTCATGCATTTTGCAACAGAGGAGGGCAGCATTCTTGCACCTTTTATTGGTATTTAGTCTAAATTAAATAGTAATGGCAAGCAATATCCAACTGTAGTGTATCGGGCCACACACGTACTTGTATATTCTTATACTATTCATAAGAAAAAAACACAAGGTAATGTATGTACAGACGACACTTTTTTTCTTTACATACAGACATGTAAGTTCTCAGCAACGGTCTGGCTGAATTACACTCACAGCCGATATAATGTAGCAGAAAAACACTCTCTTGTGACTGAAGTTCTGAACATCGCCACTCAAAGTGCTACTTGAAATTCATGGCTTAATGAGGCAAACAGTTTTCAAACTCTCATTACTTTTTAGAGATAATAGACAAATTTATAATGCCTTACTGACGCGACAAAAAAACAACATGTTTATCAAACACTGATATTAAAATTGTATAAACACAATAGTTATAGCCCTACCAACATATATTGGTATATTGGTCTTGGGTTAGAATATTCCCTAAACTAAATATCACTGCTATAATGGTAAAAAAATATACAGTACAAAATGAACGAAAAAGTTCTTCGCATTATTTAGAAAGCAACATTTTTACATAAATCAACTAACAGCGCAAAAATAAGTTTAGCACAGCATCACATCTGAGCAAATTTTGGAACATCTGGTAAGAGTAATACTTCATCTGGTTTCATTCCTCCCAAATAACACTGTTAGTCTGGCTTAAAGGCTAGATATTATAATAAGTATATTGTTGCAATATTAGAATGTACCCACCACATGTATCTGTTACCAGTTACATCACAAACCTCACTGTGAGTGCTGTTGTGTACAAAATAAGAAAATAATGGCAGTAAAGCGCAACACAGGTGCTTTAACAAAATCTACATGTGCCAGTTTCTCGGCCACCAGAGCTCCGCCGTATCTTTAAACACACACACACATGGACACACACACACATACAAACGTAAACGCACTACAACCGGGGAGGCCTTGGAGTCACCCTGCTCCCCACCCACTCTTCCGGCAGCACCCTTGCCCTCTCTAATCCACCCTTATCAAGGTCCTGAATGCCTGTTGTCCCTGTCTGCCCCGTACTACCTCCTCTCTTTCAGGGTTCCATGTTCCCCTTTGTGAGGCCATCTGGTTTTCGGGGTCGGGGTTTTTTTTCGGGGTTGCACGGCGCTCTCTATAGCGGACCGTTCTGTGAAGTTAAAGCGTGTTTTAGCGAGGTCACGCTGCTAACTAGCTGACCCTTGATAGATTGAATTAATGCTTGCGGTGCCCGGTGGTGCGGGTCCTCCTCCCTGATGCAGCTCGCTCTCGTATGTGCGTGCCTGAGTGTGTTTCTATAGCGGGAGAGGGAGTGAATGAGGGTGTTAAAAAGTAAAAAAATAGCCTCTGACCTCTCCTCCCTATCACCTGAGCTGGAGTGGAAGAGGTTAATCCATCGCTTCTGTCCGCCTGGGTTGACGTCTTTATTTAACTATTGACTTCTGATTAGTTGGGACCCCCTTTTCCCCTCAAACACCCCCCAAGTTATCCAGCGTCCTTGTCTTAGAAATAAGAAATGATCAAATCATCAGTACAAACTTTCTAGTAGACCCACTTTCCAGACATGGAAAGCATATAACTTCCCTGAACCTAAAAGTCTTTGACTGCTTTTTGATTTTTAGTATGTTTTCTAGTTTTTCCATCCACTCAGTCATTTGTAATTTCTTGTCCTTTTAGTGTCTCTGTAGACTACATCAGGAAAGCTATTCAGTTGTTAAGGCTTCTTTTTCTTTGTAGCCATGGCAAAGCTCAGAGTTCTGAAAAATACAGGGTTTAAGGGCTTTTTTTTTAATGGATACTGCCAGTATTGTAACTAAGACACTCTTTCTCTCTCACAAACTGTCCTCCCTCTCCACTCCACTTCTCATCGCCCATCCTCTCTCTAGCCCTCCATCCCCGCTCTTTATTCTATTACTATCTCGCTCTGCTCGCTGGCTTTACTTACCCAAGGTCAGGGCTCTGTATTTTGGTAGCAGAATAGTGACTTTACAATGCTACCGCGGGGAGGAAAACATGACAACAACCCTGAGGCAACTTTGAGTATCTCTGTGTTTCCGGCTGTTTTTAACCCTTCTTTTGATCCACTCTCCTTCTCTTGATTTGTGTCATTGTTAATAATTGCTGCTGTGTGCTGTGCAGTTGCTGATGAGAGGAAAAATAAATATATAAATAAAAAAAACGGGACGATAGAGAAAGAAAAATGAAGAATGGGCTGAAGAGAGGGCCGTGGTCCTCCAGTGAAGACCTTGGTGAGAAGCACTGCCTGTGAAGAGCCGGCAGCCTGCCAGTTCAAATCAAATGGATGTTGATATTTGATGACTCTCATTGTCTTCCAGAGCATTTAATGGCACCGTATGCCTCGAGGGCGTACCTCACTTTTTTTCATATTAGTGTCTCGCTTCTACAAAACTGAACAATTACTAAAAAAGAACAAATCAGTTTTTCTCCTTTTTGAACACCAGGAATAAATTCTGTATTTCTCACCTAATTTTGAATCGATCCACTTACCTGCTGCCTAACTGATGTTTTCCCACTGGTTTATTAGAAGTGTGTGCACGTGAAATGTGTTTGATCAAGCATGCATGCATGCACACAGGTGCATTATTCTGTCTGTGTTCATTTGTAAAGCAGACCACCTGCAATCTGAAGGCAACACTTAATTCAGAAATGTCGCCGTCACTTAACTTCATTAACATGTATATTTAAAACCATTTCTACAGCTCGGCCTCTGTTCGACTCTTGATCAACCCGCTCGCCTCTAGATGTTCTGCCTTGTTTTTGAAATTTGTAACATCATGAAGATGAAAAGACCAACGTTTTTTTTAGATGTCATGAATGAAAAGAGATTCTCTTTTTATGACGATATGGTAACTTGTTTACTGGAGCACAAGCAGGTTCTTATACCTCAGTAATACATTGTTGGTGATAGTCGTGCTCACAGAAGGCGAGACAACTTTACATGGTAAAAGTCAAACTGCTTCACATGAAAAAAATCCAAGATCAACTACATGAAATGAATAATAGTGGCAGACTTAAAACACAAATCGATAAAATGTAAAGAAAAGAAAATAGATCAAAACTAATACA
Source organism: Leptoclinus maculatus (assembly GCA_032191485.1). Taxonomy (NCBI): domain Eukaryota; kingdom Metazoa; phylum Chordata; class Actinopteri; order Perciformes; family Stichaeidae; genus Leptoclinus; species Leptoclinus maculatus. Next base: position 31,593,751 of record JAVDOI010000003.1, on the reverse strand, counting down.
GGATTATCTTATCTTATCTTAAAATGAATCCAATTTAAAGTGTACATTATTAGATAGCGTAGTGTAGATAGTAAAGATAATCACTTAATTTACAGAGTTAATTAATTCATTACTGCCACCGCCGTTTGTCTTCTTAACCAGTGAAAGCGACAGTATTATTATTATTATTATTATTAATAATATTATAATAAAATAACATCTCCTAAGGAAAAAAAAATCCTTTCAGCTCTCTCCAAACCAGTACTGCGACTACAAAAAAAACTGGCGTGTGGTCGCTGCATGGGTCCTCATTTGAACCTCCAAAATCTAAACAAGATCAAAGCAGTTTGATGCGCCTCATACGCTTTTGTTGTTCAGCCATTTAAAACAACAGGTGTACTTTATCAACGCGTGCGTTTGGGCCTGAAGAGGTGCTCATGTCTGCTTGAGGCTAGCGGCTCTACATTAGCCGCTACTATAACTATTTCCAACGGAACTGTTGGCAGTCACGTTGCATTGTGGGTAATGTAGGCGGCAGGTTGTTTTTCGACAAGGAAGAAGACCGTGTGGAATTAAAGAGATACTATCTTTAGTTCTGCTGCATTTTTAAACAGTCCGTCGTGAGTCTGACAATGTTATAGGAGTGAAATGCTGAATTGGTGAAGAACTCCTTTAGTCTGGTGAGTTGATGTTCTACTAGATCAAACTATTTCAGATCAAAAGCGATCTCCAGATAGTGTGTTGCTCCCAACGCATGGAGCCTCTGTTGGCCAGGTGCGGGTAGCACAGACTCCACAGAGATTTGGAGCGGTTTGGTTTTGGGCCTCATCAGAGCTGGAGAGGGGTTGAGGGTGGGGGGTCCAGTGGGGTCCTGGATCACGAAAGGTGGGGCCTACAACTCAAAAGATGTTTCCCCAAGAGGAGCAGCCGAGGCAGGGGGAGGTTGTGAGAACGACCCCTCAGAACAAACCATCGCTGGCCCAAGGCGGTCACACTTTAAGGGAATAGATCATTAGGTGTAATTAGGGTGTTCACATTGTCACGTACCCCCCCGACTGCCAAAGAATGAATAAAATCACCAGATACACCCCCACTCACACACTCTCTCTCACACTCACACACACACACACACACACACAGCAGCTCCCCAGTTACTGAAAACACTTTGATGTCAGAAGAGTCGTCCACAACTTGCCAGCATAAAGGCAGTGTTTTAAGCTTTCTCTCTTTTCTCCCCCGTCTCTCTCTCTCTCTCTCGACCCCTCCATCCCTCCCTCCCTCTTTTCTTCTGTCCCTCCACACAAGGCTGTAAGACACACATGGTTGAATGGACGACAACCTTTCCCCTCCTCCCCTCTCTCCCCCCCCCCCCCCCTTCGTCTCTTTTTCAGCCTTCCCACCCCGCATTTCTTTGAGGCCTGGTCAATTCTCTGGGCCAAACAAAAAAAGCATCAAATGTTTTCTGCTGCCGGGTAATGAGGGAGTGGACCTCATCAGGGCCCAATAGTCAGCTATCCTTGGCTTTTGTTGCAGCTCAATAGCACCGCGCTCTTTGAAAAACTCAAAAGCAACTTTTTGAGGAGTAAAGGATAGAGAAAGATATGGCGTAGAGGGAGCGGGCGCAGAGGGGAGGCAGCGACTAAAAAAAAAAAAAAAAAAAAGCCACTCTGTTTTTATGCTAAACGGCTGTCCAGAGAGAGCAGTGGACAGATTGGACAATGCCATGATTGGAGCTACATGTGTTTGGGTGACTTTCTTCTAAAGAGACTCTGATTCTCATGTCTGTCATCTCTCTCTCTCTCTCTCTTCAGTCTCTCCCTCCCCTCTTGTGTCCGTGAGTTTGTGAATGCACCCGAGCAAGTAGTGGAACTCTTAATTTGCAGCGCCGCTGCTTTCATGCTGCTTTTCTGTGGGTCGGCTACATATAGGACTAGTTTTCACACCACTAGTACAAAAGGCTAATATTATGGGATGACTCATGGTGAAAATTAAACTAGCAACGATTGATTTACTTCTTTATCTGTCAACGTTTTTTATTTTATTAAGAGTTAAGTTTGACAATGTCAGAAAATAATTAGGAAATGCTCCTCACAAATGCCCAACGTGACAACTACAGATTGCTTGTTTTGTCCAACCAACACGTCAAAACCCAATATATATTCCATTTACTATCAAAATATTTTACATACTTTTGAGAAGCAGAAACTAAATTAGCCAGTTTCCACTGCAGTTTTCCCACGGGTCCAGGAACATTGAACATTTTTACTTTGATGAATGACAATTAGTCAATTATAAAATTGCTGTCAATTAATGTTGTGTTGATCAACTCATCAATTAATCCTCTAACCGTTTAAAAATAAGACACAATATGACTTCAACTGGACTGCAGTTCAACTTTGCTATTATTTCTTTTGAGCCAATGCTGAGACAGAAAAGTCTTTGTGCAACAACAAAAGTCCTCACAAAGGAAGGTCAGAGATGCTGTCACATATTGGAGGAATTGGAATTGGTAATTTGACCATTCTAATATAAAAACAGATCCCTTATGCCAAGTAATTTTGCCTCACTAATATCCCAGTATTTTGGCATTAATAGTATCCATTAATTTTGTTAATTAAGCATATATGTAATTTAGTGTAAGTGAACATACTGAGCGATGTTTAGATTTTACGTAGGTATTGTCAACTAAACAGAGTGTCAGAGAAATAATAGAGTGACTTTAACATATATGTATGTATGTATCTATGTATATCTATATCTTATATATCAGATTGTTGTGCAGCTGTACAGCACGATATACAGAATAAGCTAAGTGGGAGATGAGACTGTAAGTGGCCTGACGAGGATTTGAGTCTGTGAGAGGAGCGTGATGGCGGAGGGGGGAGACCACAATGTGTAGGCGGATGAAATCTTGGAGGAGTGAGAACTTGACAATCCCCTCAAGATGGATAATCAAGTAATGACCCGCAAGGCCTCAGCCTTATCTGATTATAAATAACCAATGGAATCATCACCACTGATTGTGTTTCCATTCCTCCCTTCTTTCCTCTCTCTTATTTGTACCTCCGCTTCTCCGTCAAGCAAAATGCCTCCGCCGCCTTTACCGCAGGTAGAGACGGTTCATAAAGGGAGGGAGTGGAAGATGGCAGGAGAAAAGACAGACTGAGACTTTAATGATGTGGCGGCGATAGTGACAAGTTTTTTTTTTTTTTCTTCCTTTTTTTTTTTTCATTTTGGAGGGACTATTTACCCGTTGGTGGGGTCACAGTAGGTTGATGAAATGACACCTCCCTTTTGTGCATGGGGGAGGGCGAGTTTGTCAGGTTGTTATTAAGCCTGATTCAGCCAATTGGCTCAGAGTGGGAACCCCGTTTGTGTGAGCGGACATGGAGATAAAAAGTTGACAGCGGAGAAGAATAGAGTATTTCCGTCCCCTTGCTTTGTGATGATTACTAATTATCCTGCAGCTTAAGGGGGCCAGTGGTAGAAATTCACTGATTTCATAATTTCCCTGAGCTGTCGGTGAATACTCAGTCAGCCGGCAATGGCTTGGATGGGATGATATGCAATTCCTTTCTCTTCTTTGATAGAATGGTGGAGATGATGATTATAGTTTGTGGTGCACTCCCTGACATGAATCCTGTTGACGTTTTACACTATCTGGAAAAGTTTGAACTCTGCATCACAAGTTCAACCCTGCTGTAACACACTTGAATAGCTGCAGGAACAATAGACCGGCTCAATAAACTGTCAGAGGAGAGGAAGATGTCTCCTGCCTTCTGTGTTGCCCTGCTTGTTTAAATTGTTCACTTGTTTCATATTTGCTGTTTGTCCGTGAGACACGAGCAGTACAGAACTGTGTTATAATGTCGGTACATACTATAGCATCGCATGGTAAGAATAACAAAGTAGACACCTCCGCACAAACTCTGTTATCTCAGAGATTTCAATGAGATGATCGATCTGGACTGAAAAAATAGCATCTAACCGGATAGCCTCCTGAGGTTTATTCCATTTATATGGTGCACAATTTCCTTTTTATATTTTCAATACTTCTCACACATTGTATTTAGTTAGATTACAAAGTTTTTAAATATATATTGCTACAAGAAATAAAACCCCAAAAAATCAAAACAAGAAACCAAAATCTGAAAAACCTCTAAAACTGAATTTGAAATCACAAAATGTTAAGGAAATTTGTATCCAAATTTGATGCCATACTGAAATAACACAAACTACTTAAAAGGACAAGTTGGTGCTATTGCTTATTTCCTAATATTTACTGACCATATGAAAAGACCAAATTGATCCTACCTACAAGTAGTCTCTGTAACAAAAGCCTGATGTTTTATATTCCTCTGTGCCATAGAGCTCCACTGTTGAACAAAAACAATTAAAAACACATCAATACACACACACACACACTGTAGTTTCTCTGCATCAATCACACGTACACTGTTCTGCTGCTGTAAATACTTGCTAGCAAAAGGAATCCGCAGCCTAACAAATGCACTATTACGTGTGTTTGAGTTTAGTAACAAACACAGTGTGCAGCTGTTTTAGGAAATCATTTAGCCTTTTTTTTTGTAAATGAGACTACAGTAAATATTTGTGACCTGTTTTTCAAGATTTCCATCTTCAGTGGGAACCAATGGGTTTACAGCTGAGTACCACAGGCGAGGTAGGGAAGTCGCAAAGTATTGAGAAAAACCAAACACATTGTTGGTTTTGGCAAAGAATACGCTGTAGCTCCGACAGAATAAACAGAGCATTTATCATTTAAAGAAACTATAACCTACTCTTAAAAGAAAACAAATCGAAAAAATCTAACTATAGTGTGCAAGTGTATCCTAAAATGTCTCATTTATATTTAGGTTATAATAGTATAATTATAACCCTACTGTTACGTTTTTGCCACTACATTAAAAATACAGAATTTTGAAACGTTTTTCACTTTAAACATAGACTGGCCTACTTTGAATATTTGACCGTTGAGGGACTTTTCATTCGTTCCATTGTATGCTGTGTGTTTGTGTTTATGTTTGTGCGTGTGCAGGAGCACTGCCACACCATCTGCCTAGACTCTGGGATCGACTACAGGAGGCTGGACAACGCTGGAGCGGGGAAACTCTACTGCCTGTAATACACACACACACACACACACACACACACACACACACACACACACACACACACACACACACACTAATAATGGTCACATTTGTTCTGCAGTCCAGCTCAGCTCTAAGGCTGTGCGAAGGTCTGGTAAAGAGTCAACATTAACCTGCATCCACAACATGCACACAAGCATTCACACACACACACACACACACACACACACACACACACACACACAGGAAAATATTTTTGCACATCATCGAGATTGATTTTTTTTTTTTAAAGGACAGAAAGAGAAGGCAAACAGATGGAGAAATGAGGAGTAACAAACTGGGAGATTCATAAAGACCTTCATTACCATGAAAGATCCATGAAAAGAAGGAAAGAGGAATCAATAGAATATGAGAAAATGGTAGAGCTTTAAAAGCTAGTTTTCTATTTTCCTCATTGCATATACGCTGCTAGGAACACGCACACACACAAAAAAAAGGTATGAATGGCACTGCTGTTGCTCATCCCTGTATTGGAGCTTTCAAGTGCTTTCGTCTTTTCACTGTATGTAAATGGAACACAACACACGCTTTTACATAGAGTTAAAACACAAGCACAAACACGCACACTTTACAATCTCATTTGGCGTGCATTCACAGGCTAATGCTCAGGTTTAGAGCCTAACATCATATTTTTTACTGATGGAGTGAAAAGCTAAGTACCCACCCTCCGGTGCACTCCTTTCTGCCATCGTTTGATGTGGCCACTTCAACATTATTAATTTCATTTCCTATTTTGTCTTCTCTGTTTTGTTGCCTGTGTGTCTTGTTCAGCACGGGGGAGCCTGGTGCGGAGGCCTTCTTGGATGTGCTGTTTGAGGAGTTGGCTTTAAGACAAAAGAGTGGTAAGGAAGGGGAACACCGTCTTTAAATGATGTATACTGTATGCCCCGTGTAAATAATTTAAACTGATGCTGCATGATAACACTTTTGGCATACACCTTATTGAGTGATAGTAGACATATAGCATAATCCAATGAATATAATGTTTTTTTCTTGTATTATTTTATCTAAAAACTCTATTTTAATGAGGAGGATTTGACTTCTGTTGTCTCAGATGGATTCATTTCTTTGTAGACTTTTTTTTTTTTTACTACCATTCAACTGTAAATGTGATGATAAAAGCTGTATGATATGAGGATCAGTTACATCTTTGGGTGTGTGTTTCCGTAGTTACAGGCCCTCGGGTGCTCACAGTTCTGGGCAGAGACGTGACTCTGGAAAAGACCTGTGGCTCCATCGCTGACTGTAGTTTTGATGAGCTGTGTGGCAGAGTGAGTGTTTCATCCTGGTTTGTTTTGTGTTATAATTCTGTAATTGTAAAAGAAAACTGATAATCACCATATTTAGCTACATATATCATTTTTCTCAACGTGTTTACAACAAAAAAGACATAAATGACTAGTTAAAAGTATAGTTACAACGCAGGAGGGGAGTACAAATTTTACTCACACACACACACACACACACAGTTCATTCTCACACACAAGATCCACTCACCACTAATCAAAACTGCTCAAATTCAAAGCACTTCTCTTGCCTCTTTATTATTCTGTTTCTTCCCACCTCTGTGTACTTATTGTCCAAGCCAATGCTCTCAAACTGAATCACCTTCCCTCAATCTCAGTCCTATTTTCTGCTCAATGTCAAAAAGCAGTCTATTGACGATTTAGTGAATAGTTGAGCCTGTTGTGCCTCAAATAAAGCAGTGTGTGTGTGTGTGAAGTCTCAAGCCTGATGGACAGCGGTGAGCTTTTGCAGGCATCTAAGCTTCAAGGCTTCCTCTTCCATCTGACTATATACTGTATGTTGGCATGTCCACTTTCATTTTGAGAGCAATCATCCTGAATGGCAAAGAACCAAGGACAGGGACTGAACATCAGCCTGAGCCTTTTGCACAAGGTGCCCCATCATACAGCTGACATTTTTTTTGTTGCAGCCATACACACAGACTGCAACATTCATAGTGTGTGTGTGTGTGTGTGTGTGTGTGTGTGTGTGTGTGTGTGTGTGTGTGTGTGTGTGTGTGTGTGTGTGTGTGTGTGTGTGTGTGTGTGTGTGTGTGTCTCTACAAGGGTGCCGTGCATGTGTGCTATACTGAAACTATTTACTCTGCGTTTTGTGATGTGCTCTGCTGTAGTTTAGAAGCTCATGTAACATGCCCACTTGTTTTGCAGCCCATGGGTGCCAGTGACTACCTGGAGATGGCGCGGCTCTTTGACACCGTATTCATTCGCCATGTTCCCATTCTGACACTGACCCTGAAGGACCAGGCCAGACGCTTCACCACCCTCATAGACAACTTCTACGACAACAAGGTGCTCCATCTAATTGGAAAAACTAAAATTGGGCTTAAAAATAGACAAAAGCAATAAATCATGTCACAAATGCATTGTGTAAAGGTTTGAAGCTCAAGAAAGTGGTGTAGCAGCAATTTTCTATTTCTATATTATCCTGTGTGCAATGCACAGAGAGGATGATGATCAAGATGGTGCTTTGGATGGCAGCCTCGGTGTTGCGTTTTTTGCAAATTCACCCAGCTCACTGTGCCAGCCTCCACCTGTCAGTGGATTACAAACTTCCTGACAGACCAGTTGCAGCAAGTGAGGCTCATGAAAATCACATCCAGCACCCAGACAAGCAGCACTGGGGCACCGCCCAAGGATGTGTGCGCTCCCCACTGCTGTTTTTCCCTTTACACCAACGACGGCACCTGAGGAGGCCCGTCTGGTAAATTCCTGAAAGACGACACAACGGTCATCGGCCTCATCTGGAACGGTGACAAGTCTGCATACAGATGGTAGGTTGAACAGCTGGCCCTGTGGTGCGATCAGAACAACATGGAGCTGAACGCTCTTAAGACTGTAGAGATGACAGTGCCCCCCCCCCCCCCCCCCACTGCCCCCCAACACCACTCTGAACAACACCATACCTTTATTTTCGAGCGCCGTCTGCTGTAACCCTCCAACATCGCAGCTGCAGTTACACTGTGCATGCTATACCCCATAGCTCAAGACCTTGTCCCAGCCTTCATTCAACAGCCTTGCCAGTATCAGGAAAAGGGGCTGGTAACATCACTGCAGGCCCTTCACACCCTGGTGGCTAAGGGATCTAAGCGCCGACCATTAAACACAATGTGCCCAATGTGACGTTGCATCGGGCTGGGGAGTTTTGTTCTATGTCATTGTCCATCTCTCTCCATCCATCCATTATCCGTAACCGCTTATCCTGTTCAGGGTCACTGGAGCCGATCCCAGGTGACATTGGGCGAAAACAGGGTACGCCTTGGACAGGTCGCCAGACTATCACACGTAGCGACAGACAACCATTCACGAAATTGAAGTAGTAAATCACTACACTGTTCACTGCAAAAAGTACTATTACTGCCAGCCTCATATTGGCTCACTTCCTATAAACTGTGTATATATACTCTATATTTGATTCTGCAAGATAAAGTCAATATGTACATAAATCCTCTAAGGGATGCAATACAACACATCAAATTGACCAGAAATATAAGTACTGTCATTTTAAGGAGGCAATAAATGAATGAATGGGTTAACTGCTCTCATTTAATATTGACCACTCCTCAATCATTAATAATAGAGGAAGTAACCTTCATAAATAAAGTGGACATTCCTGTGTCTCTTTTATTCCCCTTTGTGTCCCAGGTGAGAGTGGTGCTGCTGGCAGCTTCTCCTTTAGAACGGCTGTTTGCCCACACTGGAGGGGACGATGAGAGGGACAGACAACTGCTGGATGACCTGGGCCTCAGCGGGGTAAAACTATAACCAACACTTCCTATCAGCAATGAATGCAAGCTGTTCCTAAAATCTAAATATATGTAAATCACATCACTGATTACTCTTTAAATGATAGTTCAGTTCACCTCATAGTACTTCCAGAAGGATAAAAGGACTTAATCCTGTTTCTCTAACCAAAATAAGTTTAAATTTTCATTGGATTCAAGTTAATCAGCCGTTAACCCTGGTGTTGGCTCCTCTCTCCAGGAGGCAGCCGAGCACCTCACGCTGTTCACAGCCGAGGAGGAGATCTTTGCCTTCCAGAGGACCGTCTCCAGACTGATGGAGATGCAAACTGAGTCATACTGGATGAAAGGAGACCGCAGTCACAGCAAGAAACACATGGACACTTAACATCCGCTGCTGACCGCCTGATAAACATGTATACCTCCAGACAACACAGTACCTCACTAACTACTGACACTACTCAAGAGAAGTTCAGAATTAGCAGAAAAAGAAAAGACTTGATTTCCACAGTAAATACAATGCCTATAAAAAGTATTCACCCCCCCTTGGATGTTTTCTCCTTTTGTTGCTTTTATACATGAAATCATGGTCAGTATAATTTGGATTTTTTGACAAGAATCACTCTGAAGGAGTTCAAAGCTTCAGTGGCTCAGATGGGAGAGACTGTACATACAACAACTGTTGGCCGGGTTCTTCACCAGTCGAAGCTGTATGGGAGAGTGGCAAAGAGAAAGCCACTGTTGAAAGAATTCACCCAAAGGCATGTGGGAGACTCCAATGTCAATTGGAAGAAGGTTCTTTGATCTGATGAGACAAAAATTTAGCTTTTTGGCCATCAGACTAGACTCTATGTTTGGCGAACACCAAACACTGCACATCACCACAAACACACCATCTCCACCATGAAGCATGGTGGAGATGGTGGTGGCAGCATCATGCTCTGGGGATGCTTCTCAGCAGCAGGCCCTGGAAGGCTTGTAAAGGTAGAGGGGAACATGAATGCAGAAAAAAAATCGCCAAATCCTGCAGGATAATCTGACTCAGTCTGCCAGAGAACTACGATTTGGGAGAAGATTTATTCTCCAGCAAGACAACGACCCCAAGCATACAGCAAAAGCTCCACAGAAATGGTTCAAAGACAACAAGGTGAATGTTCTGGAGTGGCCAAGTCAAAGCCCAGACCTCAATCCAATCGAGAATTTGTGGCTGGACTTGAAAAGAGCTGTTCACGCCCGATCCCCGAGCAACCTGACAGAGCTTGAGCTGTTTTGAAGAAGAATGGAGAAAAATCTTAGTGTCCAGATGTGCCAGCCTGAGTGAGACGCATCCACACAGACTCAGTGCTGTGATTGCAGCCAAAGGTGCATCTACTAAATACTGACCTGAAGGGGGTGAATATTTATGCAATCATTTACTTTACCTTATATCATTTTAATTAATTGACATTATTTTGTAAAAATCTGTTTTCACTTTGATATCAAAGAGGTTTTTTTTGCAAATTCTTGTCAAAAGAAGACAAATTATACTGACCATGATTTCATGTATAAAAGCAACAAAAGGGTGAAACATCCAAGGGGGGTGAATACTTTTTATAGGCATTTTGTTTTTGTTTTTGATCTGATTTCCCTTAATCTCATGCATGTGTGTTATACGGTTTTACTGTTTGGTCCTCTTCTAAGAGGTGTGCTCTCTCCCCCTTGTGGACTATTTACTTTAAAGAATATGGAAACCTCCCCAACATGTGTGAACCACAAGGCAAACAGGTGCTCACTTCAGAGAGACACAGTGTCCCTCAGAGTAGTTGGCTACCTCCCTCTAGTGGGCGAATGTGAGAAGGGTTTAACAATTCTAAAGCCATTCCTGTTTTTAATAACAATATTGGTCTCTGTGCGGTTTCTGTATAAAATCTGGAATGAATTTAAAATGTTATGCATGATATTAATCCATATATTCTACCCATGAAGCCCAGTAGCTGTTAGATTGACATTGATGTATTCCAGATTCCAAATCTTGATTTTGGTCTTTACCAAGAGGGTTTGACTACAGTTTCTATTTTCTAACAATGCAGCAAGCTGCAAACGGCAGTAAAACACTTTGTGAACATTTATAATAAAATTGTCAACACAAAATAATTGTGAGGTGGGTTTGCACTCTTTAATCCAGACTTTTCAATAAGTGGTGTAATGCAGGTGTGTAGATAAGATCAACAGTCCAATCTGATTTTAAAACGTGCACATTCACACGAAATGCACAAAAGACAGACACAAAAACATCACTTCAAAAAGTAAATATATGTTTTAAGTGTGAAAGTTGACAAAATTGTCACATTTGGTTTTTGGCACACTGAATGAAATGTATTCTTTTGCATCTGAGGAGCCTCTTCTACTTTTATTTCTATGTCATGGTACAAAAAAATAAATAAATCCTGGAGCCATGCAAACATATTTGGTATTACACAATTTGATACAGGTAAAGGTATGTTCATTTCTGTGTTTTTTATGATTTCAAATTCATATGAAAAAGACCACAACATTTAAGCAGTAATCTAATTTAAAGAACAACAGACAAACTATAAACACCTTCCGAGTTTTTCATTTATAGTTACAATTAAAGAAGGGCAGATATGTTGTGTGCGTGTTGTTTTGGAAGTTCTTCCTGAGTGCCTGTAGGTGGCAGCAGAGGGCAACCAATTGCTACAAGGTTTGTTATTGCGTCCATCTAAAGATGAGGTCATTCTAGTGCACCATTCCAGCCTGGACCAGCCCATGACAACTACAGTCAGAACAGCGAGCAGCACCTACAGCATCCGATCCAAGAGCATTATCGAAGATACTGTGTTTGCACCAAGCAACTAAAGTGCAAACACACCAGAGTAAATATAAAATATCATATTTAAGGGACAGTAATTGGCTCAGTATGCAGGTGTGTGGGTGTGTGCACGGATGCATGAGCATGATGTGTATCATTAAAAAACGCTTGAGTCGGTAACAAGGCCCCAAGTCTATCCCACCATAACTCTCAATTAAAGGAAAATCAATCACGCCCTATGCCGAGGCCCCTAATCCAATCAGAGCATTTTGCTGTTTGGGGGAAACATCAGACACAAACAGAGATGGCCACCGCGCTTTATGATTGTCTTAATTGGATGATTCGTGCAGGCTTAGAGGGGTGGTCGCTGTCTCCAGCCTCTCTGGACCACAGTTTTATGCTGATGGAGGGAAAATGGGAAATGGTTCACCTTTTGTCTATTTCTCATTGTTGTTAAAAGGTCTGTTAAACATGGATGAAATTACATTTTGAGAGAGCACGTTGACAATACTATCTATGTTACGTTGATCCAACCTGAAAGACCTTATAAAGTGTTGGGTTAAATGAGTCCCATGTACTGAAAAACTAATAATACAAATTGCCCAGGGTTGCATCTGTGTTTGCTTGCCCTACATTAATGTGTCCTTGTGCAACACTACATGGTGGCTCTCAAAGGGGCATTTAAGGTGGAGCTATCTTATCTTGGTGCAGAAGGAAGTGGCTAAATGCCAGAGATACTGCAGCAGGGTATCAAGGGTACATGTCTGACTTTGCTTTACATGACGACACACAGCGGGAAACATATTTACAACAGTCTACTATTTTAAATGTGCAGGTACAAATCTAAAAATATCCCAACAGTCTGTAGGGTTCAGACAATGATGGTGCGCTCAATGGGATGCACTCAACAATCGAATGCTGGTGCTCTTGAAAAAACAAAGTACTCCAGGCAGTCCCATGTACAGAGACAGGAGCAGTGTGATTTAAAGCCGTTATTAGTTACATGGCTTGGTCATGAGACAACTAAAAAAAAACATTCAAATTCTGCAGGTCTGCTTATCGTGTGTTAAAAATGAAACAAAAGAAATGCAATGCTTTACTGAATAATTAGCAATAACAAAATATCAAAAACACAAAGTTATCTTTAAATGTACTTAGAGTATCTCAGCCTGATACAGCTGGCTACATACTGAATTTCTGCGCACACACACACACACAAACACACACTCAGACACCATGACCTCCCGCTGTACATCCAGGGAACAGTTAACTCTATAGTTCTCTGCGGGAGCCAAACTGCTGCATCAGGTATTCTCTTTGATGTGAAGGGAACAAAAACCATCACACAATATGTGGTACATGCACTGACTATCTGCCTGTAATCCTGTACAGTACAGACTCCAGACTGCAGCTGTATATGAGCGTGTGTTCTGTACCAATCTGCCTGGTTGAATTTAAGTCAGTGAACACAATTAAACAATAATGTTCGACCTATTGAGAGGGCATGTCTGTCAGCTTTGGACATAAGGAGCCCAAAACATACAATAACACTATACCCTAAATTAATACTATATATCATTGTGATGTCAAATAAATATTACAAATATAAAAATATGCATTTAAGTATCATATACATATAATAAATCAATGCAGTAATTTAGAAGTGATATTTTGTTATGGTCAGCTGTGAGCGCGCATTCCAGCACAGATAGACGCGAGCACGCGCAGCTGGACGCGCACCTTGCATGGCAGGCAGCCCTCGAAACAAAGAAGACCTGGACCAGGCTGTGTTGATCCGCAGGACGAGGAGTGGGGGAGGGGGAGGGGCGGAGAGGGGTCCAGATCATCACTTACAGGATGGAGAACCATCTAGGATTTCTTCCCTTATCTCTAGCTAATAAACGGGATGACGTCATCCTGAACAAGGTGGAATGAGGCTCCAGAAAGGGGGGCGTGGTCTGAGCGCAGTGACAGACTGATTGACAAACTGGTGCGCTGATTAAAGGCACAATCATCCATTACCAATGAAGCAACAAGAGGGTGATGTGAACAAAAAAATACACAGGTTAAAGATAAAATCAGAGCACGTGATATTATCAAATCTTTAAACTGTTTTCATTTTAAAGCACCATCATGTCAGTAACATATAATAATACAATGCATATTTTTGTACATAGCAATATATGCTAAATGCACATAGTACAAATGTAGACCAAAAATCACAAGTGATATTATGAAATTGTCAGTAGTTCAACGTGGGCTCTGGGAAACTGTTATGGACATGTTTTTATTATTTTCCAATTATTTATTGATTAATTGATAATGAAAGATATTCTTAGTAACATCCTTCAGCAGCTTTAAAAATAATCTAAGTAAATGGATTCTCAGAAAGTAGAAACCTGTAACACACCTGCAGTGCCAGTTACACTAAGATGTGTCCCGCAAACTTAATTGACAACCTTTTTTCTTTTCCTGTGACAGTAAAACAAAAAAAATCTTCCTAAAATAAATGCATTACTCGACTTTAATGATTCTCCCTTTGGTCTTCTGTTGTGTCTCTCTATCTGTCACCAACATGCCAAGACGTGTTCCCAGCCTCCACCTGCGCACAGAAAGCTCCGTCCTGTTGGACTGTAGTGTCTCTTTAAAAGGCGATCCCATGCGCAGGATCCAGGGGGCTGGCCCTTGATCGACTTGCATGCGCGTGTCTGTGTGTATGTACGTAAGTGTGTGCGTGTAAGTGAGCGCGTGTGTGCGAGTAGCGCTGTGTGTAGAGCAAATCGGGATACAGTAGTAACCCGGAGTGAGGTGGCAGTCTTATTCCACATCGACACTGACTTGCCCTGCGTACATCCAAACGGTCTCTATATCGCAGCGCGCACTTGAGGAGTGAAGGAGGAAAGAGTCAAGATGGCATCTGGAAGTGGCTGTGGACGATCCGGGATCTAGTCTCTTCGGGGTTTTTTTTTGGTACCACACAGCACAAGTGACTGGCTGTGGTAGGTATTCCATTTAAAAGTGGCGAGAGCGGATTTATTTCCCAGAGAGATGATGAGCTTTGAGCACTTTCTCCTCAGCCAGTGGGTGGATTCAGACCCTCGCACCAGGACGGAATTTTTGTAAAGAGCTCCTATTGATGAGCAAGTCGTGTTTTATAATGAAGACACGCTTAGGGGGACGAATTGCCTAAATTAAATTCCTTGTTAGTAGTTCATTGTTGCATCATTGACAGAAATAGATTAAACATACGCACTCGCGCTGCTGTATTGTATCTGTTAGGCTGTGTTTTAACTCGGCTATTACCGAATGTGTTGGGTTCATTCTTCTGTCTTTATGTCTTCAACAGGCGTTAATAACTAAGTTGCTCGTGGCCCAGTTGGGACTTCGCTGCTGTGGAATAGCAACAAAGGACGGGAGCGCGCATTCATGGGACGCGACTTTGACAGCTCCTCATCTCTTGTCTTTTAACTTTATTACCTGGCAGCGGGGGAGAGATAGTGGTAGGAGATAATGGCCGAGGCTTCGCTCCCTGACCCACTCCCGGATTTGGACGTGGTCATCGACCCGGACTTCGAGCCCCAGAAGCGGCCCAGATCTTGCACCTGGCCGCTGCCACGACCAGACTCCAACACGGCGAAACCGGAGAGCAATGACACAGATATTATACCTGAGGAAGAGGATGATGAAGACGACAACGCCACCCCTGCGGCCATCGGTCTCAATGGCTTGGCGACAGAGGACCAGAGCAGCAACAGCCCCGTGGCCGATGGAGCGCTCTGCTCCTCCGGCCAGGAGAGCGGAGGCTCCCCGCATTCTGCGCACTCCCCGACGGCCACCTCCGGCGCGCTGACCGCCAGCAGCTTGGCTGCCCAGCAGACCCCGAGGAAAGCATCATCTCGCCGTAACGCTTGGGGCAATCTCTCGTACGCCGACCTGATAACCAAAGCCATTGAGAGCGCGCCGGACAAGCGACTGACACTGTCTCAAATTTATGACTGGATGGTGAGATCCATCCCTTACTTCAAAGACAAAGGCGACAGCAACAGCTCTGCAGGATGGAAGGTAAGAGTCGCCCCACTCACCCATGCAGCCCCCCTCCTTTCTCCATCAAAACAAAAACAAAAAGCATGTGGCTTGTAAACTCACTGACGTACACACACAGACAGACACATTCACGCGCACACATTTATCCCCGCGCAGTCGCGTTATTACGAGCGTCTATTTGGAAGTCTGGCTCTCATTGTACCTCTCATTATAATTCTAATGGAAATTACAGATCAGTCTGAAAACGTACAGCAAATGAGGGGGGGGGGGGGGGGGGGGGTCACACCAGGGAGGCATTTCAGATCATTAATCTCTTAAAGCAGCGTCGGGTTTGGTGACCTACACATAATTATCTCATAAATTGACCAAAACGTGACATCTTGCACTTAATCCCAGACATTTAATAGACATATAAGGCTGTGGAGTTGTGATTGAAATTGCATGGGATGCATGTCCTTTGTCTTTTTTCATTGGACGTTTCTGGTGAGTTGTGTGCATGATATTCCTCTGAGGCCACAGTCACAGTCACATGGCTGGAAGTAGAGCAAACAGAAACGTTGTAACCAGTTTGTCTGGAAACACAGTATAGCCTATTTTGAGTGACGCAACCCCGTTTAAGACGGCTAAGAACAGCAGCTAATCCATTAATAGGACAAGGAACTGGATGTAAACAAAACGATTTAACATGCTGTGTGTGTGAATCCTGAAAAGACCTCTGCTAAAGGCAGAGGTCTTTTCAGAGGCAGAGGCCTGTAAAAATAAAAATAAATCCATGTGATACACTGTCTTTTTGAGGCTGTGAATACTGAGGTTATAGTCACATCATTTTTTTTTTTGCTATTATATTTAGAGGCTAAATTTCCATCACGCTACTGTATCCACAGTGGGCCATTTGTTATGTAAACCTTGGCAGGGATCTATCTCTTGGGTCAGGTAGGCAACTGCCAAGGTTGCTGATCCGGCCATGGGGGAATTACATAAGTACTGGGACGCCGTGAGTTTAGGTGAGCGGTAAAGGGAAAAGCTTTTCTTTTTTTTTTAAAGGCAGTTATCTGGTCACCCATAAAACATATGGGGCCAGAGAGGAAGGCGGTGCAGAAGGTCAGAGAGCAGAGATTAACACCCATCAGAGGCTAAAGGACTAGTTCCATGGGGCGTGGAGCCTATAGGCCATATTTTGTCAGGGCTTCTCAAGTTTTGCTATGTGATATGCTTCAGTGAAGAGCAAAGAGGGAGGTTGTGTGTGTGTGTAGCCGCACCAAGTCAAGGCCGGGTTCACCGTCCCCATGCAGGTTTGTTACTCCTGGAATTTCGGGCATGAGGGCCAGGCTGTCGGTGGTTTAGTGTTACGCATGGTCTGTCAATAAATCTCTGCTGCAGCTCGCAGCCTGTGCCTTTTTTTTTTTTGGTTTTCTTACAAGAGACTCTTCATTACAGACTAGTTGTTTGTTCTTCAGAGTTGTGGCAACACATAGTATCACAAATTAGTACAGTTTAGGCGAAGCATATCTACCGAGACTTTTCTTTAGGATGACAGATCTCTGCCGCTCCAAACTGACAAGCCGGTCCCTCGTCATGAAGGCCTGAGCCTTTCAAAAGCTGCAGTTAGGTTTTTGTTAAAAAAGAAAACATGAAAACAAAGACAGCCAGCAGAGCCAGGTGTTTAGAGGACTACCTCTGTGCGGGCACTTTTTCAGAGCCCCTTTGCTCTCCATTTCACTCTCAGAGACTCTTGGGTTTCACCTCCACACAGAGCCGGGTTTGAACACCTACCGTTTCATGCAGCCAGGGCACCTTTATTGAGGAGATTTGCTGAGCAAATCCGAGTAATCCCCCTGGGTTTCTCTCCCAAGTTCCCACTTACGTCATTCTTTTTCATATCTTTGTCGGTCAACCATTAGCACTTGTAAAAGTTGGTTAAGACAGCCAAGCACAACACTAGGACATATTTCATTACCTTAGATTGCCTTTAACCAAGAGAAGCCACTGCCCACGCTTTAAATAATAATACAATGTTTGATCATTTACTTGTTCTTACATAATGAAGAACTCGGTGTGCACTATTTCAACAATGATTCAACCTTGATTTTAATTTCTTTAAATCTTATTTAGGGCTAGGTATTGATTCTCAGTGCTCTCAATTGGCATCCGGTGTCTATTCAGATTCATAATCAGTTTGATTTATTCTTTGATGAGATAGTTCTAGGTATACAAAATGTTGCCCAATAAAATAAATAACAAATGATACCCAGTTGCAGTCTTTTTCGTGATGGATTCTTAATTATAGCAGCCATGATAATCAAAATCATTCTTGCATCCCTTTAAGAGTTTGGCAGCTTTAATTAAGTGTTGGAGCAGTCGGCCTTTTTTAGTACCACACGTCGTACCAACACAGCCTGCGTTAGAGGGGTCGGTCTGGTTCGGAGCTGCTGAAATGTGTGCTAAGAGGAGCTTTGCTATGGCGGAGGAGTGACGACCTACAACTCAAAATAGCACCTGTAAACACGCCTGTTAGTGTCTGTGTGTGTGTGTGTGTGTGTCTTTCACCTGTGTGTCTTTGCATAATCGAAAGATTAGGTGCACTTGTGTGTATTTGTGTCCACATGCAGGTGTATTTGTCCGCGTGTGTAAATATTTCTAGCAGCAGTGAACCTTGTGCTCTGGTGTTACTTAACCCTGCTTGTAACAGGCTCCCTGTTCCCAGCAGCTGCACATCACAGTCCCAGACCGAGTTATGTCACAGTGACACTCCACATAAACACACACACACACACACACACGTACACACACACACGTCTGATATTCTCATTTAAGGTTATGAGGTTTTAACGGCCACTCTCACTCACATTCACGGTACATACAGTTCTTTCTACCTAGATAAAGTTGACCTTTAAAGTTTTTCAACCTGTTATACTTTTACCTTCCAGACAGACATGCTCAGACATGTACAGTGCATTCGCCCGGTCATGTTCAGGCTTATCACCAGAGTTCATGACATTGAGCCTCAGCTGCGGGTCTAAATTTATGCAGGGGTCTGAAATGAGTTTAACTCATTCATGAGATTGTTTTAATCTTTAAGACCCCTAGGGTTGCAACCATAGACTGTATAAGAAGTGGACGAAGTCATCATGACGTCACCCATTGGTTTGTGGACTTTGTCGTTTTGAAGCCACGAATTCAACGAAGACAACGTATACGGCTCTGGTAGCGGCAGCGACCTCTAAATGGGACCATCATTTACTAAATGAACATCATGCTGTATTGAAAAAGACTTCAAACTAGTGATTGAGACCATAAACTCATGTTTGCAATGTTTACTGAGGGAAAAAAATCAAGTGAGAAGTAGGGTCATTTTCTCATAGACTTCTATACAATCAGACTTCTTTTTGCAACCAGACGAGTCGCCCCCTGCTCGACAGTGGAGAGAAGGAAAGTTTTAAGACACTTCCACATTCGCTTCACTTATCAGAACCAGAGGTTGCCGCCTGGTTGCAAGGAGTCATGAGTCATATCAACATGAAGTTGAGTACATTAGTCATTACGTGTTATGTTGTTTAACTGCTGGCTATTTGCAGGTACTTCCCATGCAGCACAATCCACGAACAAGTGACTCATGACCACACGTGTTGAACACACCTTGTCTCATTTGATCTGTCACTTTACAAAGAGACCAGATAGCAAAGGTTCATCCATGGTACAACCATCACACACACACACAGATACATACACAGTGGGCTGCTGCTTTGCTCTCCACACTTTCCCCCATCTGACATTGTCTGGAGGCGTATGGAAAACAGGCCCCATAAGCCCACCGGGCATGTTGATTATCATTTTAACGGCCTAGCATGTTGAAAGTGTTTATTCTTAGGGCTGACATTATTTATTGTTCCTATCAGAGCAGCACGGGGTTGACAAAAGAAGGGGCTGCCAAAAAATAAAAAGCATTCATCCTTTCATTGGCTGTCCCTCAATGGGTGAGCTTCATGTGTGATAAGATCTCAGTGTCCGCCGCGAATCTTCCTGCAAGACATGGCTACTTACTAGTGGCTAGAATTCAAACTCATTATCTGAAGGCTATATGAGATACCTGACTAGTAAGGAAATTATTATAATACTGAAGAAAATACTAAAAGGAGATATGCTGGGGAAATAGGAACTGTTTTTGTGAATTTGTGTGCGTATGTGTGTGTGTGTGTGTGTGTGTGTGCACTCAGGTACTCAGAGCGCAATCAGGAGGCCCCTCAGATAAAGCTTGCACTGGAGGAACTGAAGCAAAAAAGGCAATAAAAGGGGGGGGGGGGTGTTGAAGACAGTAGAAGCAGGAGAAGGGAGGGGGAGCTGAGGGGTAAATTAACAAGCTTTGCTCTAAATTGGTGTATTACAACTGCCCTCTGGCTGTGATTCCCAAAGGAGGGGTCTGTGGTTGTGCGAGGCTAAAGGGCCGATGGGTTATGGGAACGCACCAGCTCCAAGTCTGAATAGTGTCACCCTGAGCAGTCAACCTCTGTGTGGAGGAAAACCCCCAGGCTCTGTTCTAGTTCCATTTCCAATCAATGAACACATTTTTTTTTCTCCAGATGCCTGAGGAGCTTCATCAAGATTTTACATCTGAAAATTACCCCATTTGGCCAAAAGTGTGCCGACACCTGAGCATCACACCCATACAGAATTTCTTGAGCATTTCATCCCAAAACAACTTCATTAATGTTCAGCGTCCACAGCCTCCATTCTTCTTTGGAAAGCCTTATTCACAAGATTTTGAAAACCTGCCAGCAGCGATTTGCGCCCATTCAGCGCATTAGTGAGCATTAGATCAATACCACTCTCATGTCTGTATGGTAAATATGAAGCTGCTGCTAGCCGCCAGTTAGCTTAGCTTAGCACAAAGACTGGTAACAGGGGGAAACAGCCAAGCCCTGCTCTCGCCAAAGGTGAAAACATCTGCCTGCCAGCACCTCCTAAAGCGCTTTAATAAACACACCATATCTCATTTGTTTAATCTGCACAATAACAGAAGAGTATAACAACGACATACTTTTTGTCATAGTTTATGTCAGCATGTATGCTCCTCTCTTTTTTTGTCTTCATATCCGTCCATTTTGCACTATCTTACTGTCTGTCCTGCTGTTTGCATGTGAAAGTGGACACATGATTTGTCAAATTTTCTGTCATAAATATGTTGAAACCAGTCGTTGAAACTTGCAGACAAACAGTAACAGCTTTTCCCAGTATTTTCTGTGTCCTCACCAACCCAACCATGTCACACTCCGCACTATCTGTTCCCCTCAAAGACACTTCTCAATTATTCAATGTGCTCAGGATGAATTCAGATCACTGTATTAATTTTTAAAAGCTTGTTCTTGGCTAAGGGCTAACCCTCTTTCATCGCTCTAACTCCTCTTTTTCACTACACTCTCTTTCCCTCTCTCTCTCTCTCACACCATCCCTCATTATTTTTCCTGCCAGCTCCCTAATTTGTCTGCATGTAAAACACTGTGGTGAGCAAAAACAAGCCGTCCCCTTGTAGCTTCTACTCCTCTGAAGCCCAACTCTTGAAATCAGTTGTGGGCTCTAATGAATGGAGATAAATCTCGGGCCTCTGCCCTTGTTACACTCCATACTCCCTTGATTCCTTCTTGTCTTTGTGTGGCCATCATGGTAACACTGAAGTATTGGCCACACTGTTGTTGTTGTTGTTGTTGTTGTTGTTGCTGTGAAAATTTGCAGATTGTAAAAGAAATTAATAGTCTTCGATGTGGCCCAGCTGGGCTGAGCTGTTTGCAGAAATCCCAGAGTTTAATGCAGATTTTAGAAATTACTTAGAATTGCTACACATGATGATGATAGTTAAGAGCAGTGTGCCTGAATGTGTTGAACATACATGCGTACCCAGCAAAAGAGAAACCCGCGGTCACCACATACCCAGTCCTTGATAGCATCTAAAACACAAACCTGTGTGTCTCACACACTGATTAAAAGCTAACGGTGGGGCTGATTTAACAGGCATTTTGCCTCACGTAGTGTATGTCCTTGAAGTACATACAGTAACTTAAAAGAATAGTTTAAAAAAAATGCTTCTTGCCGAGAGTTAGACGAGAAGATTGATACCACTCTCATGTCTGTACAGACAATATGAAGCTACAGCTGGGAGACAGTTAGCTTAGCTTAGCATAAAAGACTGAAAACGAGTCTATTCAAAGGTAAGTGTCCTTGTAAAACCACAACATGTCGATTTTGTTCCGTTTGGACAGAGTTAAGCTAGCTGTTTCCAGTCTATATGCTAAGCTAATCTAACCAGCTACTGTTAACAAACCTTTTTTTTTCACTTGCGTGTTTAAAGGCAGCCCTAGAAAGGGTTGATTTTATTAGAAACAGTGCTTCTAATCAAAGCCTGTGTTACTAAGCAAATACGAATTTGTAATATTCTGTTTATTTGTGATAGTGATCCGGACATGTTGTGCGAACGCTGTAATTTTCCGCAGCCCGCATGACAAAAAATCAATAGGTGGAAATTTCCTAGAAAATTAACTTAAACTTGTTCATTATAGTGTAAAACTAGAGCAGAACTATCAAGTTTCAGTATCAAACCAGAGTCTGTTGAATCACCAACATTTCTTATCCCGGTATCAAAGCAGCCTCTCACTACAAAACAATTGTTCAGTAGTTTATACAACATCCGATTATACTGATCTGTTGGAGCCAGATAAGCACAACTGAAGTTACAAGAATTTATCAAGAACTGGTGAATATAAAAACTGGTAGGTAGAAATGCACTGAATTCCCTAGAAACACCAAACAAAAAAGGGATATACAGGAAGTAGAGATGTATTTCTAACATCTAGGACAAACACACAACACACCAGCTCAGTATTGCAGAGCAGAGGACTACTGTGGTTTGTCCTGTGGTTAGAAACTAGTCTTTAACTGGAGCACCAGGGCTAATCCTCCCAGCTCCAAGCTTTCTTTTCTGTAGTTGACCCTGACCTTTGAACTCTCTGGAGAAAAGTCAATCAGTGAACAATTTTCTCCAGCAGGATCAATCAATTAAAAAGGGGCAGAAAAGTTTTAGTGATGTCAGAGAGAATACAGAAATACCAGTTTGACTGGAAAAGCGTGCTGTGGACATACTGTCTGTCTGCCACTGGAAACATCGAGGAAACGTGCAATTACATGTCGTTCTTTGCCTGGTTTGCTCTGTCTAAATAAGATATATTCGTAAATACACAAATGCAAGACAAAAGTGCTCACAGGAAAAAAAACATTTCGCTTCCGCACATAGTGTTCGCAGTGTATTATTCTGGGGTATAAGTGTATTTTTGTCTGAGGTATGTATCAATCATCCTGCAAAAAACAGCACCAGTGTTTATTAAACAAGCACATGCTTAAGGAGATATTTCAGCAAAAGTGAATTATCTGAGCATTTCATTGACGCATCAGCACAACTGAATGCTTTAACTGTGACGGGACTGAAGAGTTTCTTCTATAGTATGTTGGACATCTGTGCCCTGAGCTCCACCAGCTAATGTGCAGATCTTAATAGAATAGTAAGACATTTTGATGAACACGCTTATTTCCTTTCCTACCAAGATTCAGATGAAAAGATGGATGCCACTCTTTCCAAAGACAACAAAATCCACTTACCAACATCGCCCAGCAACCAGAGACTCTGCAACACTTTGATAATTGTTTTACGTCCCTAAACTGTCTCCAGTCTTTTAGCTGAGCTAAGCTAACCGTCTGCTAGCTCCCACTACACGTTAACCATACAGATGTGAGATTGAGATCTTCTAAGTCTCGCCAACAAAGCAAATAAGTGTATTTCCCAAAATGTCAAAGTGTTCCTTTTAGTAAACTTGGACGATGACAGAAGACACATAATCGTCACCTCATTCCCTGTGTCATCTACATCTTTCCCTTCTTCTCCTTTTTTTTTTCTCCTCCACCTGTTGTCATCCAACCCATTTATGTATTGATACAGCAAACAAAAAAGTCAACTTGAATACAATGAAGGAAATATTTTTGTTTATATATTAATCAGGAAATAAGCTGCGGAGCACAGGAAGTCTCACTTGGTAGAAAAGGAGATAATGACTATCAATAACTGCCATCCTCTCAACTCAAAATGTGTATGTGTACATACGGCTACATGCATCGAGGAATGCATACTTGTGTCAACAGGCCGGGGTTTTTTTTGCATGCATGTCTCCATAGAAACTGATAACTTGTCAAGCAGGTGGGGCGACAACAACTCGCAGTTTGTGTGACAGCTGATAACAGAGTAACCCACTGAACGCATCTCCCCTCCCCCTTTGCTTACACACACACACACACACACACTTTAAGCACACACATACAGTCAGACTGCACATACCTCCCATTCTGGCCTTGCGTCTCAGTTTCTCCGATAACCACATTGCTAAAGTGGGCCCCTTGCCTCTCGGCCGCCTCCTCCTCAGTAATCGACTCTCTCCACCACCACACACCATAATACCATGCACACTGCCTCAGTCATATTTTCATAAGTTATTAATAGTGTGTATATTCTTTTTGAGGTGGGAGTTATTCAATGAAGATAAGTTATTATTTTGGAGGATGAAGAGGCAGGTGAAGATCTGAGCGTCTCCCTCTCTGTCTTCCGTCATCATCCGAACTCTGTCAACAGTCATCAGCGTATGGCTGATTGGAAGAGATCATCTCTGAATTTGGCTCACCAAAGCAACGCTGGGCTTTTAAACTTTAATTTGTTTTCTGCAGAGCCTGTCTCTTTCCATTACACCACTCCACCTATCTGGCATCACTGAGTCTGCAAAGGACGGGCTGAGCTACTGTTCCTGATTAACATTTAATTGACTACAATAAAGCTTTCTGTGTCAGAGGAGGGAGGCAGAAGAAGAGAGGTGGGGAATGGGGGTTGGTAGTGAGAGTGATGTGCTACTGACATATGGAGGTGAAAACCCTCTCACAAGTCTTTTCTGTAACCCAAATGCAAATCATGATGGCTTTTTATTCATTTTTGCTTTTATTGGCTAGTTAAAAGTAGAGAGAAAGACATGAAACATTGGGTGAGAGAGGGCGCTTACATGGTCAGCATTTAGCTGCTAGGTCGTCAGGACAGTGCCGAATTCATAATAGCTTGCTTCTCTAAACGCCTAATGTGAGGTCGGTCTTTCCCAGGAAAACTCCTGTACCACACAGGAAGTGGTGCGATTTATGTTTCTACAAAACACAAAGAACTCGGTAGTGAGAGTGAACGGTGGTGAAGAAATGGATGACGTAACGCGCTGCTTGATTGACAGGTGATTTCTGGGAAATGCAGTTAAAATACACGACTGCTTCGTCATCATCACCGAAATAGATAAAAAATGTCCATCTCAGTTTCCGTCAGTCCAAGGCGACATCTTCAGATGTCTTGTTTTGTTTGACCCATAGTCCAAAACCCCAAAAAAAGTTTAGTTTACAAGCAGAGACGAGCAGCACATCCTCACATTTGACAATCTGGAATCAACAAATATCTAAAAAACGACTCAACACGTTTCTTTTTTTTGCCCAAACAACAACTCTAAACCAAAAGATATAACTATTCCTATCACATAAGACAAATACATTTAGAAGCTAGAACCATTGAATTACACTACTCATTGCTTCAACCATTCATCAAAGTTCTTGCAGCATTTTCTGAGAAATCAACAAGTGTTTCTAGAGTTTAACCTGAATTCCCATAGTGTAGTCTGTTGTGTTCCTAACACTGTGCACAGCCAGTGTGCAGTTTCACACACTCTTTAGGCTCCAGAGTTACCGGTGGAAGCTCTCCAACCACAGACGGCACTCCCAGATTTGATAAGCAAAGATTGAGAGTGCCATCAAGCAGCCAGCCTGCCAGCCACCTGTTCAACCCACAGGCTTTCTATCTGGACACACAGGATTCTCTTGTCTCTGTGAAATCCTACAGGTCAGAGTCATACATGCAAAGCGTGTCAGTTTTCTGGTATGAATTACACAGCTCGAGATGTGTTTTCTGGTACACATGCTGGGCTCCAATGTTCCACATCCTCCATGCACCATTAAAACATAGGAATGATGTTTTCAGTTATGTCTGGGCATCTGATAATTGTTCCCATAATTTCCTTGTGGCGATTTGTTTGAACAAAATACTTGTATCCTTGTGTGTGTGTGTGTGTGTGTGTGTTAGCCTTTCAAGGCCTACTCAGATGTTTGCATGTAGCTGGTAATTTGTAGTCCATTGTGTTAGTCTGCCTCAAGGTCCCACACACAGCAGCCTCTTAGCACTAATCCTACTCTTCATGAAGTCACTATACTATGGCGCTGGACTTCAGAGGTTACGTGCGAGAGAGTGTGTGTGTGTGTGTGTGTGTGTGTGGAGGCGGGTTACTGTGGGAAGAAGGCAAGCCATTGTTGAGCCTGCTTTAGCCATTGAACACCGAAACAGAAAGACGAGGCTGATTGCAGCAGCTGACGTTACAAAGAGCGCGTGTGTGTGTTTGTTTGTGTCTATCTTTATGTGTTCCTTTCTGTTTATGTATGCGAAAAATCGTTTTTGTTTGGGTAGTTAATGTTTTCCAACATGGATCAAATGTGAAAATGTCACTGCAAGAGAGGTACAGGGAAAACACGCAAGGGATAGAATTTCAATTTGACAATTTTCCTTTCTCACGTCGCTCTTTAAAAGCTGGAACCCATCTGCTCTGGGACACCGAGAGTTGAAAACTGGATCTGAGATATCGCATCCACTCATTACCTCTCATCTTTTGGTTCGGCCATGCCACACACTTTTCACATATTCTGTAAAATATCTCAGCATCTACCTGATAGATCGGTACTTTTTTTTTTACTGACTTTCATGGTTCCCAGATGATGAATCCTAATGATTTTGGTGGTACATTGTGGAACTTCTCAACAACTATTAGATGGATTGCCATGAAATTCGGTACACACGTTCATGAATTATAATAATTTTGGTGATACATGAATATTTCATCTAGAACCAGGTCAACATTTCAGTGTCTATATGCAAAGATGTAGCCTCTATGTCTTGTAGAACTAGCGATGCCTTGAGACCTCCCTCAAGTTCGTAGATGCCTCATATACGTTTTCCAGCTTTTGACCTTCTGATTACAAAGTAGATAACAGATGTCAGTCACCTCTTTTAACAGATTTGGTTCTTGACCTATGAGAGGATGAGGTAATAAATGACCTTCTGTGTATCTGTGCAAGAACTTCCACTTTTTCTGTCTCTTGTCATCTTGGGAGGAAAAAACTAGGCCAGGTCACAACCCGGATTAGGAGGTCACTGTGGCTCTGAGGAGCTGGGCCTCCTTCCTTTTCATTACTCCCC
Source organism: Leptoclinus maculatus (assembly GCA_032191485.1). Lineage (NCBI taxonomy): Eukaryota > Metazoa > Chordata > Actinopteri > Perciformes > Stichaeidae > Leptoclinus > Leptoclinus maculatus. The sequence continues at coordinate 31,566,629 of JAVDOI010000003.1, read as the reverse complement.
TCCTCTCGTCTTATCTGTTATCCTTTATGACGCCTAGGTAAACCTTTGTGTTTGCACACCTGGGTTTTATAAGAGAGAGTGGGGGAGGGTGGGGGGGGTTGATAAGGATCAGCAGATATGCCTGCAGAGCACAGCAGCAGCAGATATGGGTGGATCTAATTAGCAAGCACCTATGTGTTTGCTGACAGTGCACAAACGGACTTGACCTTTAGTTTGTTTTATTGGGGGGAAAAAAGAACTTGACACTGAAGAGCTGACAGAAGAATCTTGCAAATGAACCTGAGGACAAGACCTTGGAGTTAGTAAAAATCTGACTACGGGGGCGTGGGCAGAGGCATATCTACCTTAAGCTGACGAAGGGAAAGGTCGGAACTTGAATGCTGGCCGGAGAGATATACAACCAGGGTCTACCAGGTCAAATCCTTGGATTAGGTGGGCATATGAAAAAAAAACTTGACTGCGACGCTTATCGTGCAAAGGTTAAAAAGGCATAAACTTCTTTCTCAGATATAATTACTCAAGACTTTTCATGCTAACTGAGACAGCTGAATATGATCTCTTTTTGGTCAATAACATTGAAAGCAAAATGCTGTATGAATAGTTAGAGCACTCTGTGGCAACCATTAGTGAATGCATGTTGTAGCAGACTTCTCTCTTTGCTTATCTTTGTTCTTCTGTCCGTCTCCGCCTCTCACCACGTGCCAATGCCTTTTTTTCATCTGATGCGGGTAGCTGGGCAGAGAGAATGCCCTGCAGTGAGTGTGTGTTTGTACGTGTGTGTGTGTGTGTGTGTGTGTGTGTGTGTCTGGGACTGTGCGTTTCATTGCTTATGGGGGCATGAAATCGGTCGAAGGCCCCAAGGCACAATGAGCACCGCTCTGCCCAGACACAGAGCCTTCCTCTCCGCTTTACACACTCTCCCTCAGCCCTTCCTACGTCTTCACCCTGGTGGTGTTTGTAGGCGTTATGGGTGAATGCATGTGTGATTCCTCTCAACTTGTAGCTCATCCCTCTGTTCCCACGGCGACCTTCATCCCAACCAGCGAGCCATCTGTCTATCAATCACTTAGTCCCTCTCTGCTGTTGAGGAGAGTAACCGATACCCAGAGACACTGACCCTTAGACCAGAATGCTCTCAAAATGGCTCTACGGCAAGGAATGCCCAATACACACATGTGCATTTGGAGGGAATCAAGCATGAATTATTATTCATATGTAACATACGTATATAAAACACAGTCAAGCACCTAGCCAGGGAGATATTCACGAGTGCAAGTTTCTTATTTCCATGCTCTGCTCCAGGAATTTGAATTTAGGGGGGGGGGGGGGGGGGGTGGCTTTGTGTTTATTATGAATGTATAGGCATGTGTGAATGTGTAGTACTATACACAGAGGGGGCAGGACTAATGCAGGGGAAAGCCCTGGCCTCAGCTGTTGTTGTACATTTCCCCCCCCCCTCCCTGATATCCTCCCTTTCCCTGCACAGTAAACTTTCTCTCCTACTTCCCATTCTGGAGGAGGCCTTCAGGTCGCCGTGACGTGTGAGGACTTAAAGCAACAGAGTTGAGAAAAAGAAAGTGGGCCTCTCGCCTTTTCCTCGTCTTTGTCTATCTTCCTCCATTTCTTCTGTCATTCCCTCAGCATATTGGTGGTGGGGGATGGGTATGTACAGTGCTGGAGCTCATGTGATCTGGCTGGAGAGTCAAGCGAGCAGTCCCACCCTGGTCCACTTACTATCTATGTAAAAGCCTCTACACATACTAATGGAGACTGTAACCGAGGATCATTACAGGGATAAAGGAAACCTTCTGAAAGTTCGACACAGTTTTAAGCCAACATGTCGATGATATACCTTACATCTCTGAGAGCATTTTTAGTGGCGTTTTTGAAGCATCGGTGCTTTGTTATTCCGAGTTGTATGTTTAACAATCATACAGAAGGAGATTATAGAAGGCGGCTCAGTGGAACAGAATGCATAGCAGACAGAAAAAGTTATGCATTTTGAGCGACGGTCACCTTCTCTCAACTCTTTTTGCTTTATCACCAGCAATAACACAGTGCTATCTACACCTGCAGGCAAAAGAGACAAGTTCAGACACACTCTTTTTTTGACAGATGTAGATATCGATCATTATATCGGCCTGGTCGATTTATTGGAGTGCATTGTCAGCAGCTGACCCACAGATATGCACAGTTGCTGCCTGACGCGTATGTTATACATGACACTTGTTTACTAAATCGCACACTGGGGCAAGAATATGCCGCCATTGTTTGGTTCCGTGTTAAAATGTAAAGCCGGCGTAACAGCGTCTCTTGTTTATAGCAGTAATGCAGAATCCCTGTGTGAAAACGGGCTTATAACATGCTCCAGTATGGTCCCGCCCCCTTGTATCATGGTGAGGCCGCTCTGTAATGGTGCAGTGTTGAAACTGGAGGGTCACACCAAGCCCTCTCACTTTCACTATACAGTCTAATTATCCTGGACACCTCGCTCTGGAGAGACCTTAAAGTGCTGCTAGTCTTTTTTTTCTTCTTGTTTCAAGTAGCCGGGTCAATATTGGTCAGGAATCCATTTTCATATGAGCACTTCAGTCAAATTATTCATGAAGACCCATCGCCCCTGATAGGCTCAGCTGAAAAGAGGAAGGCGAAGGGGGGGGACGCCATGTATGGACCACCAGTGTGAGCCAGACCTGCGCTGACCACTGTATCCTCAGGGATGGATTATCGCTGTGCAGTGACATCACTGTGTGGTTGAAAGGCTTTTAGTCTGATTAATGTACTGTGTGTGTGTGTGTGTGTGTGTGTGTGTGTGTGTGTGTGTGTGCATCAGGATATGTGAACCAGATACAAATCTGGAGTGCGAGTGTTTTTGAATGTGAATATATGTAAGCGCCAATTTATGGTTCAGCTTAGTGCATGCATGTCTGCATGTTTAAGTGATTTGAATCCCATCTTGTCCCTGGGCATCATATTATACCTTTTTGTTTTCCCTCTACTTCTCATAATCCATTATTTCCAGAGTTGGCTGTGTTGTGGGGGCTGTATAAGCCTCCATCTCTTTAAATATGGGTTAGTGTGCCTCACGCTGCTTCTCTGCACCTCCCCGCTGCCCCCTCTTTTTCCTTCGGTTTGGCTTTCTTGGCTTTTTTATTGTCTCGCTTTTGAGACTCTTTTTTCCATCCGGAGTTTGTTGCCACCACAGCAAAGCGAGGACACATAGAACAGAGAAGAATGTAAATTCCTTATCTATGTTGGACTTAAAATCGCTTATGTAAGGTTTTTTCTCTTAGAGCCCGCAGTCAATTGGCTGCAGGTTGAATTTTCCATTTCGCTTGGTGCCAGGGATGCCCTCATCCTCTCTGTGGTGGCATCATGCTGTCAAAGGTGTTTGTTTGTAAGTGTTTGTGTATAAGTGGTGTGCGTGTGTAGAAAGTGCATGTTGTGTGTAGTTTGTCGTCTGTGTGTGTGTGTGTGTGTGTGTTTATGGGCGAGAGTTATTTCTGTATCTTTGTCTTCAGGCTGTGTTTAGATGAGCTCAGTGTTACTTTTGTTAGTCTCAGTCGCAGACATCTGCAGTAAATCATGTACACTTTTATTGATTGTTTTATTTGGCACAAAGTCCACCTACATGTGTGACGTCTTTGTGCAAAAGTAACAAATAAGACAAAATGAAATGCAATAACAGCTCCCATCTTTATCTTGGGATTAAGAGATATAGCAGCTACTGTACGAGAGGGCATGAGGTGGAAAACTGCTAAACATGGACAACAGGTGCTGAATGAAATCTAGGGCTGTCCTCGGCCCAAAAGAACGATTTTGTCGACTGATCGATTAGGTGATTTAACGGACAGATCTGTAAAAGTTTCTCCACAAAGAATCACGCAAAAGCACGTCTTTAAATCTTGTGTTTACCAGAGATGTGCTTATATGTTTCTCGGAAATAAGTCATTCAGCATGAAGAAAGCATTAAAAAACGAATAAAGAGATCTTAGTAGACTAAGACCACAACGATAACTCAACTCATGGAAACCAAAAAGCCACAAAAAGTAGACTTTCGAGGAATTCGAGCATTTCTAAAGTTTAATTACCGTACATGTTTTGACTGACTTTCATACAAGTCCGGGGGGGTCATGAAAGCAAGTTCAAGCTCAAGTAAAAACATGATGATGATCATGACCTTGAGTCATGAGGTGTTTGGGAAGCGGCAGCAATAAATTCTGCCGCTTTAGATATTTTTGAGTGTCTCTTAATGAGGTGAAGGGGTTGTTTTAGAGAGCAGACTTCTCCGGCTCAGAAAAGGCTAGCCTGGTCCTCGGGCTGGGAAAGGAGCAAGGACAAATATGGGGCACTAATCCACTCTTTAACATTAGCCAGTATTAGCCTTCATCTGTCTACTGTTGTCGCGCCATAAGACACTGACGCTGAGCGCAAACAAGGAAGGAAACACCGTTTATTGTTGTCTGTCTGAGCCACATTCTGCCTCCAAACTTTGCCTTTCTATTTTTTGTCTCTCAGCCTCCCAAACTCCCTTCGGTCTCTTTCTTTCGCTCGTTTTCTGTGATTCTCATCTGTCAAGCTCACCCTTTCTGTCTACGTCTCTCTCATTCTCTCTGCCCCTGTATGATTACTGAAAACTGTACGGAGACAGTGCAAGAGCTCCGCGGAGAGCAGCAGATGCCATTGGCTGGCTGGCACTCCACCCCCACTCGTGATTGGCCGCAGGCCTCAACGTAAGATTCAATCAGCTGGGTGGAAGTGTATGTAGGTCAGTGTGTAGCGATGTGAGCCTTCTCTCTCTGTTCCCCTCCTCCACCACCTCAGCCGGCTGTTGTGTTAATTGGCCATGTTCCAAGTTTCAAACCCAGAGAGACTTGAGGCAAGAGAGGAAAGGGGGAATAAAGCAGGGAGGTTAAAAGAGGAAGGGAAGTTGAAGAGGCGAGGGGGAGGAGAAAGAAGAGGGCAGAGGAGCGTAGGTGGGGGAAGGGAGTGATTTAACACGGGGTGCCCTGTTGCACTCAACAGTGCAATAGTACAGTGTGTGTCAGTCAAACACACACACATACACTATCCAAACAGACAACTCCTGGCGAATATAGCAGCGCAGGGTATTTGTTTTCTCTCTGTTTGAATGTGCAAAGAGATGTGGTCGAGAGGGAAAGGGAGGATAGAGTATTATAAATAAAAGGTGGCATGAACGACAAAAAAAGGTTTCTGTTGTTGGTTTTCTACCATTTCAAACTCTTCATGCTACCTAGTTCAGCCCGTGAGTCTCCCCGCTGCTGGCTCCTCACCCAGACGCTGATCCCGGGGTGTCCTCACAAACTTGTAGACCCCAAACGGCATAGGTAGAGGATCGTTTGAGTATCTAATTTGTTAGGTTGTGACTTTGAGGACACTAAACCAATTGATACACACAGCCATCCTGCCAGAGCTATCCCACACGCCCTATTCCAGCTTTTAAAGTGAGTGTGCCGCCCAAAGAGAAGCTCGCTCGGCACCGCTGTACTCGGCTACACCAGTGAATAATTCACGCTAACCCAAATTCTTCTACAGTGCTTACTCTACCCCTAAGTGCTCCCACACAGACACAGAAACACACACAGACTCGAGCACCCCCCGTAAGTGGTGCTCCCAAGGCGTTGCCCATAGTAGTCTAACCCAGACAAGCAGACTGTGAAAAGCAGACAAAATAAAGTCTTGTACACTTCACTTTACTACTCCCTCTGCAGCAGTGTCTGTCTGCATACTTCACAATAAAAGCACCCTACAGCAGTTTGTGTTCTCTGCAGCCCTCCCTTTCTATGTCTGTCTGTCTCTCTATCTACACATCTCGCCCTTTTACACCCTCCTGCATTTTTTTTTTTTTTTTTAATAGGAACCCGTTATTACGTACAGTCGCACTCATTGCATTTTAGAGGTAGCCCTGTCCGCATGAGGTGAAGTACATTCCTGCCTGTCTGGCTTTCTCGGTTTCCTTTTTTAAATATCTTTTGTCTGTCTTCTTCTCACTCTGCACTAGCTTTGAACTTATTTTGGTGGATGTAGGTGGTTTTTCCCCACCCATCCACAATCACACACACACACACACACACACACACACACACACACACACACACACACACACACACACACACTGGGTGACTTTAGCCTGACTTTACCCTCTTACTCAGCCAGCCACTGACCCACTTAGTGTGGAATAGAGCATCAGACAGACGGCAGGCTTTTTACTCCAGGGCACTCTGGGAAAACTAAGGTAAAAACAACAAAAGATGCACATGTATACATACTCACATAAACACTTACATGCACACAATGGACGAGTTTATTCAGAGTCTGATCATGCAGACGATGGAACGCATTCTGCTTCAATGCCATCAAGTAAAGTCACATACGGGTTGGTCCACTGATGTCATCACTTGACACATCAGCAACGCACAGAAATGCAGACAGTCCCATCTACGTTACTAATGCGAGGACCCTCATTAAATATACTCTAGTCTCTGTTTTCTGCTATGTGCCCTCCTTTAAAGGAATCTTTAGATGTGCTGATTGACACATTTTGTTACCTTTGTACAGAGCCAGGCTTGCTGTTTCCAGGTTATTGCTAAGCTAAGCTAACCAGCTGCTGACTCCAGCTCCATATTGAACACACAGATATGATAGTGGTAGCAATCTTATTTATTTCTCAAAATGTCAAACTATTAGTTTCATTCCTAGCTACTTATTTGGTCCTCAAAAGTGTAGAGGATATAGTTCAATAAATAGCAACATACACAAAACACACACACCCTAAAGCACGTGATATATATATATACACTGTGACCACACCTTGAAACTTAAACACACTGTGATAATTATGTAACACACTGAGGACGATGCAACACAGATGTTCACCATAGCACCGAATATTTAACTTCATGATTTCACAGACAGCAAGATATCTTCCAACTCTGCAAAAAAAAAAAAAGGTTGTTTTTTTGTTTGGACACAGGGGTCAGAGCTACAGCCAGTTCAGCTCTTTCTTGCACCTCAGTCTCGTGACCAGGGAAGCTAGCGACAGACCGATGCACTAACGTAACGCCACCACTTCCCTTTTCCTCTGGTTATTTCAGTCGGTTTGAGGCTCGCGGCTGCCGACTGCTCGTGCCACATTGTAGTGACCGGGGCGAGGTCAGCATGTGAGTTCAGAGGGGTAAAAGTCACAAGTTGAATTTTGCTCAGACATTGCACATTGGTCACCTGAAACCACTTTCCTCGTGCAGGCTGCAGTATGTCCTGTGTTGCACTTACTGCATTTATTCCTTGATTACCTTTTGTAAGTATCCTTTTTTTTATTTCGCTTCCTTATAGACTCCTGGTCTGAAGCGATGTGAACTTGTTGCGTGACTAGCATTCATGAGCAAGCCTTTCATTACCGTGAGCATGTGTGCGTTTGCTTCAAAGCGCTGTCAATCAGCTTTGAGGTGAGGTTTTCCCGAAGAGTCCAACATGAAAGGTTCACACACTCTAAGGTCAGTGTGTTGTGTGAGCACATGCGTGCATTTGTGTGCTTTTTTTTATTATTAGCATGTGGATGCTGTGGTGCTGAGCCTTTTTATCAGAAAGAGGCCCGCTCGGCCGAAAAGCCTGTCAGCGCTTTCTTTCTCTCTCGTTTATTTTTTCCCTCCAATCTTCCTTTTTTCTTCCCCTTTTTCTTTCCCCCCTCTCTCCGGTTTACAAGGCCTTCGCTCACAAGCTCCGAAAGATTACCAGACACACCTCTTTCAGAAGCACCAATCACCTCACAGTTTGTGTGTGTTTGAAAGCGAACATTAGAGCATTCGAGATCTCACACGTTTTACCCGCTCTGCCTCCTCAGAGAAAAGAAAGTGGAGGAGAAAAAAAACTAAAAAAAAGCGAGGTGGAAAGAGGAGAGTGGGGTGGAAGGGAGAGGAAGATGTAGTGATTGCTGCTCGCCAACACAGAGCAGGAGAAATAGCGAGAGCGGAGTTTTGGCCTGCAGCCAGCTAGTGCCACCATACAGCTTTTGTGCGGAGAGTTGACTTAGAAAGAACCTTTCAGAGAGGGAGAGAAAAGAGTGGGAGATGACAGAGAAATACAAAAAAACGGGGGCAATGAGAGGACGTCAGAGCAAGAGGAGGAGGAGAAATAATCACAAAAGGCCGCTGTAAGGGAGAGGACAGACAAATAATGAGAGAGGAGAAAAATGAGGAATGGGAGGAGGGTTTAAAGCAGATGATAGAAACTAATTCATGAGCCTGTACAGTAGATTAAAGAGATCAGACCACAGCTAAACCCTTCTATCACTTCCTCCATCCCCCTTCAGCTTCCCCAAACTCACTCTAGTCTCCAAAATCTCACGAACTGTAACACTTTTCATTTTCATTTGGGCATCACACTCTGTAATTTCGTTTATTTCCCCAGGTGAGGTCAGAGGAAGTGCACTGATGTCACTGTGTCACTAACTGGTCATTCTGGGTAATGCCGTCAGCCTCAGCTTAGATGAGGTTGATTACCTGCGAGACCATTGTTTCCTGCCATGCCAACACAAATGCACAAATGCATGCACGCACATCTCGTAATGAGAATCCTTCAAAACAAAACTTAAACATAGCAAGGGCCCAAAAAAAAAGGAAACTACTTTTGGTGGCCGCACGTGCAAAACAAAAATACACACTCTACACTGACACAGGAGACAGAAGGGGTAGCAGTGTGGTTGCCAGTGGTCTATTAATAGCGGGGTAATATAAATACAAAGTGCTGCGTGTGGGGAAAAGAGCTCGACTGGAGAGACGGTGGGAGGGGACACTCTGATTCAATAGAGGCCACTGTTCACCTGACTGTATGTGTGTGTGTGTGTGTGTGTGTGTGTGTGTGTGTGTGTGTGTGTGTGTGTGTGTGTGTATCCTCGTGGATGTGCATAACATGCTATTGTGTGTAAGGAAATACCAGCCTGACCTGTGAACAGTAGTAAGTGGGTTTGTGTGTGTGTGTATTGTCATGTATGAAGCCAAGCTCTAAGCTGTGAGCGCCTGAGAGAGCGAAGACAAAGAGAAGGATGAAGGAAGGCAGAGGAGGGCCTCTTGTGTCCCCACTGAACCCTCTGTGCTCAGGCTAAATTGGGGCCCAGATGCCCATTCTCGTACCCCCAAATAACCCCCTACAGCATGGGGGTAAGTTCACGCCGCCCTTGGGCCCAAAATAAATACTGAGACCTGATAACAATATACAGTCTGATAGGCTAATGAAATTCCAACACTGTCACCATGGCATTGAAGTTCACTTCAAGCAGCGAGGACAGAAAAGGAGGTGTGTGGCGTTTGAATTTAGCCAGGCGATGGAAATGAATGATAACGTCCAGAATATGAACAAAAACATGGAGCTTAATTTGCTTCAATGCTTTTTTCATGGAAGACACAGCTTGGCTTCCAAGTGTTGAAGAATGTAATTGGCTGTACATTCTGCAAAGTGGAAGAAAGAAATCAAAAGAGTGGGCGAATGAGTGGTGGGTCCCTTTGGACGAAGATGCATATTTGAAAATTCCTTGCAGTCTTGCTCATAACCTTTCCAGCATGTCCTCTCTTTCTCTCCCAGACTTCCTGTCATTCTCCTTTGGGTACTTTTTTTTGTCAAAAAAACAAAATGCCATAAAAGAGTAACATGACTGAGAAGAATGAAGTATCCTGGCAGCACAGTTGTCACATTCTTGCTTTGTCTCTTTCTGCAGTAAATAATCTCAACATGTAACAATTGATACAGATATATTGCACACCAGAAAGCCTTAATGACTGCTGCAGACAGATCAGGTCAGTAAAATATCTAAAAGCGGAGGTGGCATACTAACAATCTCAAAACTGGACCTATTCTATTTACATTAAGAGTGAATTGATTGTAAACATGGTAAGACATGGAGATGAAAAGTCATATATTGTGAGCAGAGACCTATTAAAAAGATAAATGCATATACAACAATGGCTGAATTAAGGCGAGGAGGAAGTGCAGATTTAAGCTGACACAGCAGAGTGGAGGCACCACGGCTACGTCATCATCATCATCTCCTTTGGCAATGATTAATGAGCTTAACAGAAACGTGCTCCACACACGCAAGTAGACCTGTATAAACAAAAGCTTGGGCGCACACGTTTGCACACACACACACACACACACACACACACACACACACACACACACACACACAGACACACAAAAGCTCCAATGATGCACACACGATCAAGCATAATCATATTGGACAAACAGACACATGCATGCACAGAAACCGGTGGGGTGGGTTATGCGGTCATGAAACGCTAGCTTTTCAAAGGATCCTCTGAGGTCAGTTTCGCAGGAAGTAATGCAATAATAGGAGAAGACAGCAGTGAGCACACCAGTCCTGAGACAAACTACAAAGTGCATGTCCAAACCCAGGTCAGAATAATAGGAGAAAAAGAGCAGAGAGTGAAGGCAAACTGCTGCTCTCCTTCCTTTTTGTCTCAAAGCAGGAAGTCATGTGACTCCTCAAAAGGGCGGACCCTAGAGAGGTTAAGGAAGAGGCTCGCTGTTGCTGAGAGAAAACTCTCACAAAGTGTGTGTGTAACTGTCTGTCTGCCTTACTGTGTGTGTGTGTGTGTGTGTGTGTGTGTGTGTGTGTGTGTGTGTGTGTGTGTGTGTGTGTGTGTGTGTGCGTGTGTGCGTGTGTGTCAGCCATTGAGTGTTTTCCTTGCAAAGGTTAGGATCTCACCCCATGCTAAAACACACACATAAAATACACACTCAGTGTACGTGTGTCAAAAATCACCACCACCTCCCTCTCTTTCTCCAGCTGCTCAGGGCTGACATGCCTGGAAATGCTGACATCAGCTAAGAATGAGACACACACACACACACAAACACAGACAAATACACACGGTCAAACAGAAACACTTTCTAGTTCAGAGGTGTCGTGTATTAAGGTCAGGCGAGTTAAACTGACCTATATATTCTGAGCCTGAGAGAATGGGAGATGGATTGAATGGAAACAAGTCAAATTTTCGACATAAGTGCTCTCGCCTGCACTAATAGCTCAGTATTAAATCAGCAGGCTCAGCTCTTAAACTGGTATAAATCTTGAAAATAAAACTTAAAGACAGCTCTACACCGAGTCTGCACCATCATTCATCATTATCACTTAGCACCTAAGGTTTATTTCAAAACGTAAAAAGGAAAATCTCTGGTTTATTGCAACTTAATCTTTTAGCTAAATTACTTTAACTACCCTAATCTGGTTGTAAAACAGAAAGAGAGTGCACCCAATATAATTCCTCATCCCATAACTACAGTGGGTGCGGTGGGTTAAAGTTGAACTAGAAGTCTGACTGTAAACCGAGACGGATGTTTACAGTGGAGAGTTTGGGGAAAAACATATATGATTTGCCTTCGTTTTCACTTCAAATTAAGTTTGTTTAAACTGTCTTGATTGTGTTTCCTGCGTATTTTTAGGAAAGTCAGATTTCCCAGATCTCAGAAATGAACCTGGTGAGTACAACTAGGAATGATGGCTAACAATAAAAAAAATAAAACCCAAGTTTTAATAAACAGGAATTATCCTTTAATATGTGTCATTGAACAACATGCTTTAAGAATCAGTATAGCGTGTGTGTGTGTGTGTGTGTGTGTGTGTGTGTGTGTCAACTTGTGTAATGTGTACCGTTTCTGTTTTTAGCACCATTAGAGCGAATAGCCCCATGAACACCAGCGGGGCCCCGACACTAATCCGGCCCAGATGTGAAATCCACCACTGCACCAAAACTCAAAACATACACACACCTAGCACGCACGAATACACACATTACAAACAAGAACCGGCACCCTCGGGTTCCAAACACTCAGGCTCAAACTAGATTTGTAGCCCACTGTTGAGTTAGCCAACATGATTATGCGTAATGCTATTATTGCCGTAATCTGTTTCAATGAGATCATAGCTCACCTTCAACGGAGTTAATTGAAGGTTTGATAGGTCATTAAACCGCGTACGTGGACAGATGAGACGACGCCTCCTTAAGCCAAAACTAAGTCCCGTGGGCGTGGCCTGGATACAGCCTTGGGGCCTTAAGAAGGCTGTGTTGTGGAAACACAGGGTCAAAGGGACAGCGCACACACACACACACACACACACACACCAGAGCAAAGGTAAATCAAGCAGACCACTGTAATGATAAATAACATGTGGACATACTGAAATGCACAGAGGGAAAGTCAGTGGCAAAGGTGTTTGTGTCTTTTAGTGTCAGTGTGTCCATTCAGCTTAATTACTGAATACTGAATAAAAAGGTTTAAGAGAAAGGCACGGTATGCTGCAGGGCATTTGCACATGTTACATAAGGTGAAGGGCATTTCATTGGCTTTAATTCACTTACGAGTGTCATTAACCGTGACATGATGCCTAATGTCAACACCTCTACTGCAAGAGGTAGTTGTTTCACATTGGTGGCTCCACATGTCAGCATGAACTAGTTATCTTTAAATTTGACTCCCAAGACATTGCAGTATGTAAGGCAGTGGGCCCCTAACTCAGAAGGTGAAAACAACACCAGCTTCGCTGTCACACTGGTAATCAACATAATATTGTGTAACAGAATTATGTGATTGATATATTTTTTCTTTTTGATGATTTTCTACCAATAATGTGAGGTGAAGTCATCATTTTGTCACACTTCATGGACCTACATGTTTTTCCCATTCATGGTGAATATAATATAAACATAGATATAATAAACGATTAATTAAAAATCGATACAGTATCGAAAACATCACAAAACATAGGATCGCGATACTTGTATATCGAGATACCAGTCAGGAAGAAATTTGTCATTTCATGTGTGTGCAGAAGATTTCCTGCCATTGACTAGAAATGAAATGTATTTGGGTTACTAAGAAAACTCAACATTCTGAGTTACAAAGGGATTCAGTTCGGCAGAAAACTTCAGCTCCACAGAAACATTTCAGGTAGCACAGAGCTCACATAAATCTATTTCATATTCCCGGTGTAATCCATAAATCTACAATTTTCTCCTGTGCAGAACTCAAGCTGGTCCTCAGAAATAAAAGTATGCACCCAGGGCAGAGTGGTGTTACGGGAGGGAGGCAAAAACCCTCAGTCAACCCCTCAGTCAACCCCTCACCCAAGCTACCCACATAAAAACAGCATTTCGTCCTCCCTCATTTCCTCCCTCTGTCCCCTCCACTTCTCTTTCCCCTGACCTGCCGTCTCCTGCTTTTCCTTTCGCTATTGAAATACATCATCTTAATCATCTTAAAGTTCAATTTCAACAACTACCTACATTTTCCTCCACTTTGAAACACGGGACTGGTCTATGAAGCATTCGTAAATTGACCAATAATAAAGCCATTAGTTACAAAAGGGAATGAATGAAATAGGTGAATTATACTGTTGAGCTCATTGATGGCTTCTTCTACTGGTTGAAGAAACAATCAACCAATCGGAGCTCTTTAGCCTACAATGGCGACAAGCGTGCATGATAACGACTTATGTCTTTGCGTATTTAGATAGATAGATAGATAGATAGATAGATAGATAGATATAAACTTTATTCATCCCCAGGGGGAAATTTGTTAAAATTCCCCCTTGGAAATTGTAGGCTAAAGAGCTCTGATTGGAGCTCTTTAGCCTACAATGGCGACAAGCGTGCATGATAATCATTGAGCCAGAGGTCTTTCACCACAGTTGCTCCGTGGTTGAACCAGGAGCTTTTCATCTCATTGAAGCCTCGCAAGTTCTCCAGCTGCCAGTCATTGTCAATGCAGAAAACGAACAGGACTTTAACTTTCAAACCCCAGAATGCTCAAAATAAATCCGCCCACTTCTCTACTCCATTGTCCTTGAAATAGGTCTGTGGGTTGAGGTGTAGATGGCAGGCTCATTTCCCGAAGGTATTCCTCGTCACCCGCGGCATGTCTTCCCACAGGAATAGTAACATTCCTCTTCCTGATAATTATGAATGATTCCGCCCTTCTCCCTCTATCCCTCTATCCCTCCACTCCTCGGTGCTGCTCGTATCGCGCAGAGATGTAATTAATCATGGAGACGCCCTGCTAGTCTTAATACTAAGGGTGCCCTCTTGTTCTCTATCTCTCTGTCTTCCCCCTATACTCTTTATCTCACTCTGTCTCCCTCAATGCCTCTCAATCTCCCTCACACACACACACACACACACACACACACACACACACACACACACACACACACACACAGTTTGAAGGTCTCATTAATCACCTGTTCACATAGAAAAGCTCTGTAATGCATACCATTGGGATCGTTTGGTGGTTGGCCTCCCCTGTCTTTTTTACCCTTGTCTCTATATACTCATGTACGTTATGCACCACCGCAACGCTGTGCTTTCATTCTGTGTGTATTAGAGTGCATCTGTCGTCGGCACGCTCTTACGCCGAGATAAATACGATAATCGTCAGTAGCAGACTTGCCCTCTGGTCCCGGTCTATTTTTAGACGTCAGATGTTGAAATAGTTCAAGTTCTTAAAAAGGGCAGGCTGCGGCATCCTCGTAAAAGCCGGGGCACAGGATCTGTCTACCCAAGCCAACAGTCAAGCCCAAACAACATTAATGTCGCACAGCAAATTCATTTGTATTTATTGACTGGCAGATGGTTTCCCTTCAGTACTGTACTCTAGAGTGTATTTTTATTTTCATAACAGATCAAAAGAGTTTGACGGATGAAATTGTCATTTTCCTGTAATAGGAGCTCCTGTTTGGTAAAATGTGCAAGAAGGGACATTATGATGATATCTGAAGTACCGTGAAACAATAGAGATTTCTCTACCAGAAAAAAAGATATCAAAGTAGTTATCCCATAGGTCATTGTGGGCTATGTTGCATATTAAGGATCAATGTGTGAAAGTGTTGTAATGTGCCTGGTATTCAATTTGCTAGATTGCTAAAAAACACAAACTCCCGTTTGGTTAAACAGTTTCTAAACTGCAAAATATTTGACTCAACTTCCCCACCCCAGTACTTAGGTTTGGTATGCCAATATATATTATTGTTGTGTTTGGATGCGTTGATTCAGTTACTTTCCTCACTGCTGCTTTACTCTGTTAAGCCCGTTTCTCCTTCTGTCTCTCCGTCTGAATACGTCGTCTTTGTCTTTGCTGAAATGTGTCTGTTGTCTGTGTGTGCATGTGTGTTCTTGGCAAGCATGTTGCTCCGTAGCTTAAGGACGCTGTGTCCTGGAACTCGGGTTGATAAAGCCCAGCAGGGATGTCCTGTGTTGTTCCAAAGTAAAGTGTACATGTCCTGTACTGAGTAATGTACAGTGTGTTTATCAACGGCCACTGACGGTGTGAATGACAGAAATTAGATTCGTTTTTTGTCCTTTTTCGGGAGCCAAATCATGAGAATATGTAGTGATCGATTTCCCTGCTGCTTCTTCTTGCTTTTGTATCCTTGCTTCTCCTTCCAGTGTGTCTGTGTGCTTAACTTTCCACTGTGACCGTGAGCCAATGCTCCAAAGGAGCTGAGGTGACCGTCCAGCTCTGACGCTAGTCACGTTACTAGGGTTACTAAAGGTAACGTGACTAGCCATGCCTTTTCACCGGCCTGCACTGATTGGCTGTTTTAGGGGGGCTGGGTTGGCTCGCTACCCCACCTCAGGCTATCCGATTGGAGGAAACGTAAGAGTAAACAAGAGAAGGAGGGAGGCAGATGGGAGTGACAGAAAGAGAGAGGTCGACATTGCAGTAGTAAGCTCTCGGTGATGACAAGACCAGGCTTTTTCTTGACTTAACAAGGTCACAGCTCTTGGAAAGCAGTGTGTGTGCATGTTTGTTTGTTTGTGTGTGTGTGTGTGTTCACTTGAACTGCAATTTAATTCTAAGAGAAACTCGATATTGCTGTTCACACCATAGCGATGGATTTGTCAGTCTCAATAAGGCATCATAGATTAGATAGATCTATTTCCTGAATTGATTTGATGTTTAAAGTGTGTGTGTGTGTGTGTGTGTGTGTGTGTGTTTGCATTCCAATGAAGACCTTAATCTATTCACAAAAAGATGATCAGAGGGGGGGAATAAGAGCAGAATGAGGGGAACAGAATTTCCTTCTGCCAAGCTCCAGATCCCCGTCCAGTGTATAAACACGCACACGCATACATACACGCACACGCACACACATAAATAAAACTTAAACACACACAAGCGGAGAGACACCCAGCCGCTGGCCGGGAAAGAGCACATATCATTGAAGAGAATGGAATGTTCTGTCTGCAGTCCAGAGCTCAGGGCAGCTGGAACCTGGACCCAATGTGTGTCTGCGTGTGTGTTTTTGTGTGCATTTGTGTGTTAGTGTAGGGTCACAGTATAAATAACCATCCTCTCCCGGCCTTGTTCGCGCAGACCAGCCAGGCTGTTCATTTATAAACTGCCTTGTACGTGTCAAAGACATCTACGACTTCACCTCACGCCACCTCGTTACACTTTCACCGCTCTGCTCTGCGACTTGAGGCTCATGGTTTCCACGTCCACGTGGCTGCGAGGGAGAACGCGCAACATACATCTGTAATCACATTACAAGTGTGTTATCTGCACATGCGCTAGAAAGGTAAACTGGACGCTGGTTTTGTGAACTGTAATCCCCGTCTTTGGTCATATTCTTGTTAAGTTGTCGCACACACCGTCTTGTTCAGGCAAACATGACAAAAGAAAGATCATCTTCTCTTGCTCTCGGAAGGTTGCATTATGTTTTCTAGTGCACGTTAGAGGTGCAACAGATATCACTGTTTCGGATCTAATCGACGATTATGAGTCAAGGATCTGATCAGCAGGAAAAAAAGGAGCAAATATACCAGTTAGTCATGTCCCGGTCAGGTTTTTTTGCCTCCGATACCAGTTGCCAATGAACCATATCGGCAGATATAGATTGTTTTTGTTTCTTTTCTTTTCTTTTAGCAGCTGGTATACAGGGCTCCACACCTGTTTCCACCATTTTTGTCAAGTATCAATAACATTTTCAATTGACAAAAACTAAATAAAGTAAAGCTCACTGCATTTCTAGTTGTATTGACCCAGGACTGAGGATATACAAGTTGTGCTACATACATGAAACAAAGCAGGTTTTGCCCACCATTTACACTCCACTCTCGCTCACCACTCGGCTTCATTCCAGATGGCCATGTCGTTGTGAAAATACTTTACTCTATTAAAAAGAACCTTCTTTGTGTGCCCTCTCTTCACTCGTTACCCATTTGCTTGCTTTCCTCGTTATGTTTATGTTTTGCTTAAGCCGAACAGTCAATCAGGGTGATTCCTCTCACCGATGGCCTCTACCGCCGATTCAACATGCTCAGCTGAAAAGTCTCCGACAAGGGCCGACTAGTGCCAACAGTGCGAGACACACCACAGAAACTGGGGCCACAGACACTCACCGACGGCCAACAGGGCTTTAAGAGTTACACAAATCAAATATGACATGTATTTGTGGCTAAACAATCTCAGGCCAAGGCTCCTGTTTGTGTCTTTGTTGATTTATTGATTGATTGGAATATTTGAGAGAGACGGTGCAAATTCATGAACATAGCTAGAATAGAATTTGTTCCTCTCTTTCTAAAAATGAATGAGCTCTTTTGCCTCTACCTCTTATGTTTGCTTTTATAACATTTAAAAGTCATCATGTATCTGGTTCATTTGCTTCCCGTCACCTGTTTGCACAAAGTTAATCTTGTTTCCATTCTTTAAAGAAAGAACACTTCAGGGCAAAACAAGCATTATTTTCCCCGTGGCCCATTGTCAGTCCTTCTTCTTAAATGGTAACTAATGTTGCACAAGCTGTCCCAGCAGCGGTCACTGTTGACATTAGACTCAGATTAGAGCTGGTTTACATAATGGCTGAAAGTGTGGTTATGTTTGGCGAGGACTCACACACACACACACACACACACACACTGTGTCAGTGGATGGTTAAGTACACCGGAGGTGTGAGGTTCAGGTCACATAGTTGGTCCAATCACAGCAGTGGCAGCAGGGTCAAGGGGGCGGGGCTAACATGTTTCAGGCGAGAGCTGCAACCTCAAAGCACTTTGACCTTTGACACATTGCTGTCTCCTGGCTCTATGAAACTGTACCCTCTGACCCAACGCTTTCCTGTAGCACAACCCATGAAGAGCTGTGAGTGTGTGTGCGTGTGTGTGTGTGTGTGTGTGTGTGTGTGTGTGTGTGTGTGTTGAGAGGTTTTGTTGTATTTTTCCTCTGCATTTCCTTACAGCTAAAGGCAGGGGAGGTTGTATCTGGGTTGGGCTGACCAGTAAAATGATTCTCTCAGGCACAAACAGAGTACAGGAACCTGGCAAAGTGAAACTGACCCAGTTCATACATTTTAGTTCAGATATGTGCTGTAGCTGGGTGATGAAATACACTTGCAACACCATGCAGACCCTCCCTTTTCTGTACTGCCTGGCTACGCAAACCCATTTCACTCCACCAATCACAACTGATGGAGCGAGGACAGCTATAACCTATTAAAAAGCACTCTCAGAATCATCTGCACCAATCAGAGGAACCTGCTTTGAGTAACCTCAGTGGTCTGAGGTATTCATTTCTATACATTTACAACGTGCATATGGGGTATTAAATTGATATCATTCCCTCACATCAGTTTAAAATCTTCTTAAAATTCCCCCTTAAAAGAAAAAGTCAATGTACACACAATTTCTACATTTAGATTGAGATAAATGCAAATATAGGAGTTCCCACCTACGCACCTACAAAAATCAGAATAATGAGAGAAAGGAGAGAGAGATTCCTAGCGTGGTTGCTGACAGTGATTAATTGTTCCCACATGTTGCTGACGGACAAAAAGGCCTCTGTGTTCCTGAGCTTTGGCTGCAGCTGGTGCGCGCGCTCACACACACACACACCGCAAAAACACACACACACAGCTGGGGCCTGTCTCACGAAGTGAGTTCAGCTTCGTCTGGCTTTCTTTGAATCTGTTTGCTTCAAAAATGTTGCACTGGTGAACCTGGATAATCGGTCTCATGAACAGTTGACTCTTTAGACCAGTTTTCCCGACCGATTAAAGAAATAGTTTGGCATTTTTGGAAATACATGTGCTTGCTTTCTTGCCGAGACCTCGATGAGAAGATCACTTTCATGTCTGTACACTCAATATGAAGCTACAGCTAGCAGCGAGTTAGCTTAGCATAAAATCCGGAAAAGATGGGGAAACCAATACTCCGGCTCTGTCTGAACGTAACAAACCTCTAATTAACACATTTCATGAATGTTTTATTTCTAAAATATTTGTTGGCCGGGCTCAGTGACTTCCTGGAGTCTGGTATTAATATTCAAAGTAAAGACATTTGTTAGACAAACGTTGAATCCAAAGTTAGTTCACTAACCCACTTGTGAGACAGGGCCCAGATGTGTTATCCAGATCTCTGAGATAAATGCTCAAATGAGAGAGAATGAGGTGGAGGGTACAAAACAGAAAAAAGGAGGGACAAATTAGGTTGAGAAAGACACAAGCTGTGTTAGTGTATGTGTGTGTTATTTATCTGCTTTTGCAGCATAGTAGGAGTTATGAATCAGAGCTGCTGTCCCACTGGGCTTTGGGAATATCCCAGAGGAGCTACAATAGTAAGCATACAGCATCCCACTAGCACTGCGATGTGACATGTACACACACATACTCATAGAGTGCATACATTCTGCAAATAACAAAACATAAAATAACATAAATAATATGATTGACTTTGTCATTAGATACAGTCAGAATCATGGCAGCCAGAAAATAGACGTTGTGGTCTGCAGGAGAGACTGAATGTCTACATGAAATGTGAAGCAAAGGAAATGTCAAAACAGTGGACTGAGCTGGTTAACAGCTGGTTAACAGCTCAGTCCACTGAAATAATAAAACTTACAGAACATGCTTCTTTCCAAATACCATTAAGGTGAATACAATGTTGTTTGTGGTGCTCGAAGCTTTGAAAAATTACATTTTAAAAATGTGTTTTTTGCAGAAAATATATCTAGGAAATGATCCAGAATAACAAGAATAATCATTACATGGTTTGTGAGGAAGTGAGAGGATATACTACTACCATGTACGACACACATACACCACACGTAATACTGATACATACCAGGCACAATTTTCTTTCTTTCATCTTGCAATCATCCTCCTCTCACCCTCTTTCTCACCATCACTCACACATTTTCACTTGGCACCCAATTTTTTCCTCTATTTATCACTGTCCATGCGTCGCTTGCAGATGTCCCGTTTCCTTTTTTTTGCGCTGCTCCATCTAGTTAGAAATATCTCACCTGACATTTGAAAGATACGAGCAGTGGCACGGAGAAGAGAAACATTAAACAAGTGGCTTTGCTGGGTGGAGGGAGTGGGGGCGGTGCAGGGATAAAGGTGGTGTGGGATGAAGCGAGGGAGAAGGATTGATGAAGTGTCGGGAGCTGGCAGGTAAATGTTTACAGCAGCGAGAGAAGGAAACTCACATTCCATTCATTCTGCTCTCATTCATCCCTCCAAAAGTTCTCTTTTTCCTTTACGAAGTCTATCTCCTGCCTGTATTTACATCTCTTTGGCAGCTGCAAACTTTTAGCCAGTATATGTGCTGCGTGTGTGTAAAATGCCCTGTAATAAAGCAGCATTAGGTCATGCCTCGAGAGACGCTGGCAGAGGATAAACACTGGTCTCCCTGGTGTCGCTTCTCATCTTGCCTCATTGCACAGAATACACACAAACACACACACACACACACACACACACACACTTGGGAAATGCTCATTCACATACACATTCATGATTAAGTGCAACTTTTTATGTGTTTTTTTTGTAAAAACGTCCTGCAAAAACAGCTTTTGCATTTGCAAATGGAAAACCCGGGCATTTCCACATAACTATCAAAAACACACAGATGAATGCTCGAATACAAACACTCACACAGGGTCATAGGTTCAGTTGGGCCCCAGAGATCCAACTTTCTTATCCTGCTAACGCAGCATTCAGAACAGTAACTTAAGCTTCTCTTTCTCCTCTCTGATTGAACTGCCTCAGACCAGAAAAACAATCCAGACTAAATTGTCTGTAGACTGTTGCTCAGGAAAGACGGGACTGCTTCATGGAAAACAATATTGTGATTCCCACAAAAACTCAAGGCTTTTGGCCGTCGCCATTTGGAACCCAGAAAT
This sequence comes from Leptoclinus maculatus, assembly GCA_032191485.1. Classification (NCBI taxonomy): domain Eukaryota; kingdom Metazoa; phylum Chordata; class Actinopteri; order Perciformes; family Stichaeidae; genus Leptoclinus; species Leptoclinus maculatus. Next base: position 31,545,416 of record JAVDOI010000003.1, on the reverse strand, counting down.
CTGTTCCGTGTCAGGGAGTAAAAATATACAAGGGAGGAAAACAGAGGGAAAAATGCCTGCATGTTGTGGATGGCGGTTGGGTTGTTTATATGGGAGGATATAGCATAGCCCCAGAGTCCCTCAGGGCTTATAAGAGCTATGTGTTTGTGAAACAACAGAAACTGCGGAAGAGGAAGGGGGTATGGAGAGGAGGCCTTCAGTAGGTTGTTGGGCACAAAAAGAGGAAAAAAAGAGAAGAAATTTAGGAAATGCTTGCGACAGAAGTTAAATCAACGAGGTCATAACCATATACATCAATTGACCTTCAAATGCAGGTTTATAATTATGTCTAATGGAGACTAAATGTTTGTGCATGTTTGTTTCATTATTTGTGTATCGTCATTATGCTGTCACACAAGAACCATGAAATGATGTCTTCTTGAGTAACCAGATGGCTGAGAGTGTGTGTGTGTGTGTGTGTGGGTGTGTGCGTTGGTGTTAACAGAGGGTTGTCTAGATGCTCATGTGCATGGGTCTAATTTACAGATCAAGTGTAGTTGGGAGTTTTGAGTCTTGAATAACTGCAAAGCCAGAGCTTACATCATACAATCCGCCATTGACTCCACACTAATGGCTTAGTGGAGATGAGTAGTGACGGAGTTGGAATGACTTCTCTGCAGTGTAAACATGTTTTGTGAATGCTTTATATTGTGCAAATGGGAACCCATAATGGCGCGCAACTATAAAACTTACAACAACTACTCCTGTTTAAATAGTGCCTTCTAGCACAGTGTGAAATAAGAAAGAGAGTCAGTGATACAACAGGGATGTTGTATGGCAGTTCAATGTGTACATACATCTCTGTGTCGTGAGTAAAACTCTTGATCATGTGCACCAGTTCCCCCACAATGAGCCTCTAGGGCTCAGACAAGGAAGGAGCTCAGAGTTGATCAATAAACACCAGACAAGACTCGCACGCAAACACACGTGATCCGACACAGAACGAGCTCCTTAAGCAACACAGGGGCTCTTTGTATGTGTCATTCATAATCGAGGAGACGCTTGATTATAGACCACTGTCTCCTTTATAACCACTACACAAAAGCTACAGGGGAACAATGCAGACATCAGCGCTAAGTGCTGCAACACGTTAATGTGTTCCTGTCTATTTAGGGGATGAACAATTGAAACAATTGGATTTTTTCATTGTTTGTGTGTCTAATCACCAGAGCAACTGTTTACATTGCTGCAGAATCCGTAGTAGTGGGTTGTTTATGGATCGGTTTCGTTGGACTTAATGAGAGGTATTCATTGAATGTTGTATTGGTAAAAGGAGAGAAAGAACACAACAAATCAATATTCATGTCATTGTTTGAGCGATTGATTCAAAAGGATTTTACACACGTCACTTAACACAGTCTCTTCTCTTTCTCTGCTTTGTGTTACAGAACTCCATCCGGCACAATCTTTCCCTTCACAGCCGCTTCATCCGCGTACAGAACGAGGGGACGGGGAAGAGTTCCTGGTGGATGATCAACCCAGAGGGAGGGAAGGGTGGCAAGGCTCCTCGCCGCCGTGCTGTGTCAATGGACAACAGCAACAAGTACACCAAGTCGGCCCGCGGCCGTGCCGCCAAGAAGAAGGCAGCTCTGCAGGCCGCAGCCGCTGCAGCTGGTGAAGGCGGCGGAGACAGTCCTTCAGGCCTCTCCAAGTGGCCTGGAAGCCCAACGTCACGCAGCAGCGAGGATCTGGACGCCTGGACGGACTTCCGCTCCCGCACTAATTCCAACGCCAGCACACTGAGCGGTCGCCTCTCACCCATTCTGGCCAACCCTGAGCTAGACGAGGTGCCCGATGAGGAGCCTCCTCTCTCGCCTATGCTGTACTCCAGCCCCGGCAGAGCGCTGTCTCCTGGCATCGCCACGACCAACGGGACGTCTGCGCCGGCTGAGCTGCCCCGCCTTGCAGACCTGGCAGGTACAATGAACCTGAATGACGGACTCACAGATGACCTGATGGATGAGTTGCTGGATAACATCGACCTGGTGCCACCCGTGACAGGGCCGACAGCTCCGAATGGTTCCTCGGGGTTCAACTTTGTGTCTAAATCCAACGGGCTAGGCTCACCTTCCACCACCTCCTCTCCCTCCACCAACACTTCTACTAACGGTGGAGTTAATGGTTACAGTAACTCCATCTTTGGCCCCCACACGGCAGGCTCCTCGCTGCGTCCGGCCCCCATGCAGACCATCCAGGAGAACAAGCAGACATCCTTCTCCAGCATCAGCCTCTCTCGCTTTGGCAGTCAGACACTACAAGACCTGCTCAACTCTGACAGCCACAGCCACAGCGATGTCATGATGACCCAGTCTGACCCGCTGATGTCGCAGGCCAGCGCTGCCGCCATCGTTTCCCAGAACTCCCGACGTGGCCTCATGCTCCGTAATGATCCCGTAATGACCTTTGGCACCACTGGAGGACTTCAGGGCAGCCAAGTGGAGATACTTCAAAGTAACAACCACAACCAGAGCTCCCTGAGGTCTTTAAACGGAGGCCTGAACCTAGCCAACGAGGCTAACGCTCTGGCTAATGCCAAGCAGCAGCTCCTGCTGTCACCCTTGGGAGGAAATGGTTCATCTTCCATGCAGATCGACACCTCGATCTTCCTAAACGGGACAATTGGCAGCAGTGGAGGGATCTGTCAGGACCGTTTCCCCACAGATCTGGACCTGGACATGTTCAACAGCAGCCTGGAGTGTGATATGGACTCCATCATTAGGAACGAGCTGATGGACGCAGATGGCCTGGACTTTAACTTTGACTCTCTGGCCAACATGAACGGAGTCGGCAACTTCACAAACACCAAGCAGACTTCTCAGAGCCGGGTACCCGGCTGAGAGGGTCAGGCCGGGGAGGAGCAGAGCAGGTGTGTATGTTTGGGTGTTGCGTGCATGGGCGTAAATCATGTGGCCTTGAACTAGGGATGCACTGATCCAACCTTTCCTCACTCGGTTCCGACTAGTGTTCTTTTTTACAAAATGTCAAATCTGTAGATGTCTCTGTGCAGAACTGATTAAGATATGTGTAAGCTTACATGATAGTGTGCTATAAGTGAAAATATTCATACACCAACATGCTTTCTAGACTTGTGAAAAGTGTATCTATATTATCTATATTGTTCTCATTTTCGTGCTGTACAATTACTGGTGTTGCAAACAGATACAGACCTGAAGAAAAAGCTCTGAACTGCTGTCATAAGCCCTAATCAGAGTCGATGCTGCACTCATTGTCTTGTAAATCCACATGGGAAAGGTTCTCTCAATGTAATTACATGACTCTGCATCTCTTCACTAAACCACTTCAACTGTTTTGCTCAAACCAAAACTGACCTGCTAAACAACAAAGCTTCTCCACTAGTTTATGTTTATGTTTAAAATGACAAAAAAAAGTCTGTATCTACTGTTTATGGAAACTGCAAAAAGTTAATGTCAACACTTCTGGTTTCACGGTAAAGGTCTACCTCTGCCTTCACAAAATGCTTATATTGTGAGCCACATGCAGGAAGTACCAGTGGTCGCTTTAATAAGCACATTCAATTACTGCTGCAAATGAGCAGAGTGGAACAAGAAAAGCTGGATTGGTGACATTTGGTTAATAAACATATGACTTTGCAACAGAAAAGATTTGTTTCTTGCTTTTAGTTAGTACATTATGAATACTCGGTCATAATCATCTTGTTCTTTATGTCTCCAGGTCTGAACTATGTAGTGCAAGAGAAGATCAGACACACGACATCCTTTTTGCCAAACCTGCCATCAGCACAACGTAAAAATACGAACCCTGTGTTTACAGAAGAAGACTTCCTCTCGAGAGCTTTACCTTCGCTCCCACACTGGTGAACCATGAACAATCCGACAGACTCCAGAGATACTGCACATCATCCCTCGAAGCCTCCTGTGAAACAACAACAACAACAACAATAAAGCTATGTCAAACTCACAAATTATGCAATTTTTCCTTTGACACCCAGTCTGTTGACATCAAAGAGACACTGCTTCATCAGAAGGGGTTTCAGGTGATATACAAGGACTTTATATCAAGCGAAGACTGAAGCAGGTGTTTCCGTTGAAAACACACATGAAAAAAGACAGAAAGAAAGTGTAAAGTGAAACAATCAAGCAGTGATGTGGTTTAAATCTGATCCAGTGGTTTCCTGGGATGTGTTATGTTGAAAAAAGAATATCCCTCTGTTCTCTCTTGGTGATTTTAAATGTTCAGTGTTTGTTTTCTGGATTTTCTGTCTTATCCTCATTGTTTCTGCATCATACATGTCTTTACAGAAATTGTACAGTGTTTTGATGAAATGGAAAGATGAACATGGAGTATCTTTACTCGCTGAGTGGCCACGCATACAGTACATGCAAACACACCAACAGACCAACCTACTCTTTGACTCAGTTTGCACATGTTCAGGACCCTTTACAAGTCAAAACTGCTCAACTCAATGCCATGCACTTCCAATTCTGTTGCTTCAATTAAATGAAATGTTGCATACTGAGGGTTATATTACCATTAGCTGAATATTACAAAAAATATTTGCTGTCATTTGTAAAAAGAAATCTGTAAATCTGTAATCTAACTGTAAAAAGATATGAAAAACGACTAGAGGAAGAAAATCTCTGACATGGATATTTGTACAGTGCAGAGCAGTGTAAAGTTCAAGAAAGACTTTGTCTGTCTTTTGTCAGATTTCTTAACTTCTGGTGAATTCTGTTGGGGGTCGTTTATCACTGCATATGATGTAGCCAAAATGAATACCTGTGTCCTAGGGTTGTGAACATTTCCACACCGTTACAGGTGCTATGTAAACAGTGTTGAACCCTGCCCTGAGAGCAAGCCGTGCATTTTGTTCGTTTTTGTTTCTGTTTTTACCCACGACCTGCAGAAGCCCAAAGCTGCAGCCATTTGTAGCACGGCGAGGGAGGGGGGAGGGGAGGGGGGGGGATTAGGGTTTTAGGCTCATTCCTCTAGAAGCCATTTGTTTCTCGAGTCAAACAATAATAAGCTATCTATGTATATTGCCAAATTACTTGAAACAAACAGTAGGACATGCTGGCAGCCAAATCACGACACACACAAACACACACACATACAAGCACACACATTTGTTGCACACACATAGATAGAAGAAATAATACCAGGGATCTGTGTTAAGCTCTGCTGTTATCTTGTCATGAGCTTGTGAGGCTTCTTATGCATATATAGAATCACTCAGGGGGGAAAAGGGAGGCTTCCCATTTTAAGTAACATCAAGTCACATTCTAATGGTATTTTAACATTTCTTGATAGAAAACAGTAATGCGTTGTGTTTGTGAACTTGTAACCTGTGAACTTTTGGCCGTCAAGATGAAGAAGGAAGATAAACGTCAGGATTAAGACTTCACGCGGTCCGTTATTTTTGGTTTTGCTGGTATGGCTTTTGTTATTTTTCCTCTTGTCGGACTTGTGACACGCATACACCCCCCACCCCCCTCCATGGACACGCCTCCTGCAGGTGATTTCCTGTATCTCCTGAGTACATGTTTATGTGCGTGTGTGTGTATGTGTTTATCTGTGGAATTTATTTCTGTTGAATTAATCTCACGAGGATGTGTAATCCCTCACTATCCCTCATGGTGCATACAGCACAGCCGACTGTATGCATGCATGTATTTATGCATTATGAATTGTGTGAAATGCATATATACTCGCTGTATGTCCTTATATACTCATGTAGTACTTGACCCCTTTTGGATTTTATGATACCTCTGAAGGTAAAGTTGAAGAAGTAATGAACAACGTTACACCCCTCAAACCCCCCCCCCCCCCCCCCCCCCCCCCCCGTAGGAGGGAACACTGTTACCAGCGATTTAATTGTTGAACCAGATTTTTAAAATGGTGGAAAGCACCGTTGTTGTAGCATCTGGACACCCTGGTATCCCTTCTCTGTCTGGGGTAGCGACATGAAGTGTATGCCCCGCTGTGTATAATAGTGTACAGATGTGTGTGTGTATATCACTTTGAGGCCAAGGCAGAGGAGTGTGTGTGCATGGTTGACTAGAATGATCTACTGTGCTATCTGAGGTTTAGTGCATGACCTAGCCGTAACCCTTGACCCTTCCAATGGTGCCGTCCTGCGACAGAAATTGTAATTCACAGAGGAACCCTGTGTCTTTAGCACTTAAGCACACACACACTTTCTATTTTTTAAAATCAGGGCTTACAGAGCTGCGTCCTCCCACATTAATGGGTTTATTATTACGAGTGTGTGTACATCGAGGCAGACACAGGGAAAGCCTCCTTTAACGGACGTTCCTCAGCTTCACACTTGTTTTATTCCACGTGGAGTACAGCAGGTTAACGTCCCGGTGCTCTCAGTGAGTGTTTGGTCATCATTTCGATGTGGTAGAAGGCTCATCTGACAACGAGCTGGAATTTCCTACGCACTTGTCACATCTAAAGTTTCCAGAGCATTTATCACATTGTCTTGGCAGGGGGAATCCTGCGCCATCACCTGAACTGCTAAGCATTTGGATTTATCTACGCTGACCGTACAGAATATTAGAAGCACTTAACTACTCCTGTGAAGACGTCTGACAAGGTAAATCCAGGGGAACCCCTGTAATCCATTCGATTTAAACAGGGGTCATTGATCCCTGATAAAAATGCACATCTCAATCGCAGGAAGGTGTTCCAAACATTTTGTATATTCCGTGTAAAATGTTTTGGCTCTTTGGGGAGATAGTTTACACTTCGTCATAGTGGAGCAGGCCTTCCACACAACCACTCAGTGCTACTGCTTCATTGATGCACAGATTATCTCCTCTTGTGCCCAACACACACACACACACACACACACCGGCAGCACATCACGTGCAAATTTAAAGCTAAGAAAAGCAAAAAAAAATAAAAATAGAAGAAACATACCACTAGATACCTTAATCACCTTCGACGTTTCCTTTTCATTTTCTTCTCTTGGACCTTTTTCATAATTGTTTAGAGGCCCAGGCCAGCTTCCCTCCTTTACGCCCTCTGAACTTTTTCCTTTATTAATCTTGCTTCTTCTCGACTTGATGTTAGTGGGTATTTTTCCTGTGTATTCCATTTTGAATTGTAATCTAGTTTGTATAAGAAATGGTGCGCATGTAAATAAAGCTTGGTGAGGCTCCACACCCTTTCCTTGTCCTTGTGAAATGATTTTAGTGCTGTAAACATTAATGTCACGAGTGCTGCTGTGGAAGCTGCTTGCAGAGCCACGAGAGGCACTTTCAGCCCGGTAAAGAAAGCGTTACAGCTAACGCCTGCCTTACATATGATGTTAATTCACCAGTTATGTTGCCCTAATGTTTTCCAGAACAGTGTGTGTCTGAGCACTTGTGCATGAGCAAATGTAACCTCGCCCTCCCTCCAGGAGATAAATCTTTTTCTCATGTCAGTCTGGGGGGATCTAAACAGCAAAACAACTCTGTGTTCCTCTCAAGTTCCTGGAAGTCCTCTTGCACAATGTTTTTTTTTTTTGTGTAAGGCAGCACTAAACCAGAGCAGACGTACAGAAACCCTCTGATACCTGACACCAGGCGGGGTGCTTTTCCTCGGTTGTTGCGAAACATAAAAGAGAGAGAGAGGGGGAACAGTCAGAGATGGGGGGTCACTTGCATGTCTGAAATTTTAACTCAGACCCGGACCAGGCCGCTCTTCTTACTCCCTGTCTGGCCTCCCGCCTGTTGAGAACAGCCAATAGGCCACTTTCCCTTCTGCCAGAGGTCAGGCCTGTTATCATAAAAAGATTACTCCAGGTTATCTAGTAAATTTAAGCGAGTGTGAACAATGTGCGTTTCAGTGTGTGGATGAGAGTAACTTACGGGTTAGTTGACAGGACGCTCATTCTTTTAAGGAATCTTCAGGCTGCAGCATTTAATGTAATCTTTTTCATTTTTAGCACCAAAATTGGAATGACGTAATGACCCTTCCTTCTTTTATATATTCCTTGTGGCAGTGTATGTGAATGACATCAGCTGACAGGAAGTAAACATGGACACAAGCTGTTGCCTAGCACTTCAATTCTGTTGTCTTCACTTTGTCAGAGTAAAAACTATAGCCTTGAATGATTTGTGGAACCCAAGCTGTGTCGTCATATACAGTATGTTACATTCATAACCACATTGTTTGTCATTGTTGCCAAACCAAGGACATGCATCAGGTACTTTAGGTCTACCAATGTGGCCCTTTCATTTTGCTCTCAAATATACAAAAGAGCCTCAAACAAAACCCAAAGTCCTTTCTGTTTACTCTGTGTCTTCAAGCACTCTTTCATGAAGAGACATTTTAGAAAGGAGAAAAGAAATGGAAACAAAACAATCCACTGTGCTCTTCCAAACAGACGTTGCAAAAGCTCAGGGTTGACTGCAGACTCCAAAATTCTCAAACATGCTTTCTGACTGGAAGAGCGGGCTCACCACAACTACAAATACCAAACCCGCACTTCAATAGCCGTTCACAGTCAGCTGGTCACCTGACCTGGCTGACATGTCTGGTCTGGCTGCAGTCACACCAGTCCAATGCGAGGTCACTGAGGTTACTGGTTGGCTGGAAACTCTTCTGAACTCGTCCGTGTTTTCTCGACTCATTTCAGAGCAACTGCATCCAGATTCAAAATTCAGTGAATTTGAGCCTTACCCTCGCGTGATGATCATTTTTAGCTTTAAATTGACAGGAAACTAAATGTGGCTTTCCAATTTTCACTTTGAGTTTACATTTGATATGGTTAGAGCATTCCAAAGCGATACAGTAATGTCGTTTTATACGCAGCAAAATAATAAGCACCCATCTGCTGTCCGTTTCTCGTTTCTGCTTGTTGTCTCGTCGGCGGGTTTCCTGTCATGTCATAACTAAACGTTTCTATTTGTTTCCTCCGCCGTCTTCATCTCCGCCCTGCATTTACCTGTGAGTATGCCGACTCTCAGTGTCAGAATGGGATGCAATACCTAATAGGGAGTGGTGGTGGTCCTTTCAGTACATTCTTTGAGTGCCATGTGAGTCTTCCCACACACACACGTGTAGTTGGTTTTATTTCTTGTTCATAGCACACAGTGTTGTAGTATGGTGAGTCATCACTCCACCTACATAACATGCATGCAGCTGGCTCGCACTAAAAGACTAAGACCCTTGAAAACATGAAGCAGGTTGTGTGTGCATTCAGTACATGATAGTGTTGTGTTTGCCAAACATACACCATATCGTGTACTGCAGCATATGAAGTGAATTAGAATTTGTTTTTTTATCTCTGGTTTTTATTTGATTTGTCACCTGAAGAAGCAATCTACTATTCATGTGACTTTATTAACCTCCGATTGTTTGATTGTCTCTCTAACAGGTGGGAACTAACAGCCATCAACACGCATAACACCGGGTCTATTTGACACGCAGAACGGGAGATATGTGCAGTGATTCAGAGTTCTGGAATCAGGTCAACAACGTATTGAGCTCTAGGTCGCCAGGTGATGCATTATGTAACGTTATCCAGGAGTGAGTCATAGCTTCATCCATTGTGACAGATACTTGACCACAGAAGGAGACGTGCTATCACCTGACAGGAGAGGATCGCAGTGTTCAGTAGACACTAAACAGACACGACGTACTCCTCGCCGGCGCTAGTGTGTGTGGGTTTACACAGAAAACTGTTTGTGCCGACTGATATTAGCTTACTGCAGATATCAATATTGTGGTTTATGTGAGCCAATAAATAACAATTTCACTACAGTATATTGGTTCATATATTGTTATTTGGATTTTTTTTAAACTCTCAAATATTGATGTTGGTGTCAGCCTCCAGTAAATCCAGTATTGATCAGTAAATCCAGTATTGATCGGGCTCTAGTCATCAGATTGTTTGGAACTTTCTGTGTCGCTCGATTGATAAAGTTGTTCAGCATTCATGTGCATATTAACAATGGCAAACGCATATTTCCTGGACACAACAAGTTTGCAGCTTCATCATAGAATAGAATACAACTTTATTGTCCGCTGAGGTAATCTTTAGGCCATCTGGCAGTTTCTAAAGATAAAACACATAAGATTTAATCAAATGTAATAGACATTAAGAAAGAAATAAACTGAATCAGTGCTGCTATACAAAGCATCATAATATCTTGTCATATGTCCACTTCTAATCCTCTCTCAAACCTCGTGACCGATGACTAAATTCTGTCTTCTAATCCTCGTCTGTTTACTGATGGACCCCACATTTGAGTTTAGCCATTTATAATAGGTATGACCAGCCTGAGACCAAACCTTGGTTGAACCACGACAAAAGGCTGAGGAATTGATAACTTTGCAATTGGAACAAGCAAGAAATCAGACTACTGCCTGACCAGACTGGAGGATGAGGAGTCACTGAGGCTTCTGGCTTCCAGTGCTATTACTCATAATGACAGGTTGGATGACAAGTTGGTTCTGACATAAAGATGAAACAGCTAAATACAGAGCAATAAGTGGCATGCAGTACTGTTGAATTTTTCCACCATCTATCTATCACGCACACACATACTTATATATATATATATATACATATATATTACCAACAATGTGTTGGATTTAATAGTCAAATTAGTTAGTTAGCCTATTATATTGTATTGGGAGAGTAGAGAGGAAGCTATCAGGACTAGTTACCGTATATCGCATCTTCTCGTAACACGATCAAATAGACAATTGTACAAGATCAACATCCATGTTACCCAACAATCTGTATATATGACAAAAATACAAAAAAAAGAAATAATTAATTTAATGGCATTTGTTTTTATACTTTAATATAGTTTCGAAAAAGACACGAAATGAAGAGATGGGTTGGCCTTTCCGAGGGTAAATATAGCAAATAGCACCTTCTTTTTACCAAAGTGCAGTCATTCTAAACGCAGACATATTTACAGCACGCATACCCAAAACAATCACAAATGGCCAATCTTTGCTCAACACATTGTTGGAGGTCCTGCTCTTTCTACAGGGCCCCCCACCCACCACATGGGCCCCGAGTACAACCGCAGTCCCTGCGTTGTCTGTATTTACGCCCCTGTATCAATCCATCTTCCTCTTTCTTTTCTCTCCACACACACACACACACACACACACACACACACATACAAATGGAGACACGCGATGCCATGCACAAATACACCGACTGGCTAATGAGCAGTGAGTCATCAATATGTGATGTGGGGTTAAAAGTGTAAACAAGATGGAGACGTGATGGATCTGTTGAGATATGGCCATTAGTGGGCTTCTCATCCCCCAGCACAGACACTGCTCCGCTGATGGATGTGGTAGGGCATCTCTTAATCTCGATAGCTCGCCTGATCTCTATACCTTATCTAAACTCCTGCGCCACACACACACACACACACACACACACACACACACACACACACACACACAAATATACACGTACTAATTGCTGCTGGCCACACAAGGATGAATCCAAGACTGGGGGGGGGGAGACCTGAGAACTGAGCAGTCGTAAATGATACTTCTGTGTGTGTGTGTGTGTGTGTGTGTGTGTCTGCTAAGTGCTGCAGTGGAATGATGTCATCTCTGTAATGGCACACCGGCACAGAGCGGTTGAGCATTGTCCCGCAGCACCTCCATTCACAGGCTGTGATGAGCGTCATCACGGCAGATTATAGCTCAGACAGCCTGTGGTGGAGCGACAGATCGCTTCACACTGCACAGACTTTGTGTAATTACACATTCACGGACAGAAAAAAAAAAAACAATCATCATTATCATGGATTTACACACATTTATTGCTGTTATGTGGAAACGATCTCCGTGTAATAATTTATACCTACGTAATCACAGGCCTTTCAATTGCTTCTCCTTTGCTTCCGTTTGGGCAAAAGTACAAACGTGTGAGGATGTGATGCACAGCATCGGCGTGAAAAGCGATAGGGAGAGGTGAGGTGCAATGACGGAAATAGAGGTATGAGAGGAAGTGAGAAGGAATGGTTGGGTTCGTAGAAAGAAGAGAAACTGGCAGATTTTAAAATGATCAGGACATTAGAAGTGCTGTAGTCAAACATGTACAACAACTGAGCCTGTCTGCCTTACATCATCATCGCCCATTTGACTATGATGATGATTTGAGGAACATTTTGTCCGCTTTCATTGCTTCTGGAGCTGTCCATACCGAAAGGTTTTGTTTTGTCCTTTTGATTGTTTGCGTGGTTGTTTTGTGGGCTTGTACACTCTTTGCTATGTTAATTATGTGTTCTGTGTGGTTTGAAGTTATAGAAATTCAGAACTATTCAAGTGAACTAACTTTTCTGAACATTAAGTAACAAAGCTTCAGTAAAAAATATGTTTTACAAATAAAACACGTTTGACTTGAACCAAATATGCATGACGACAACTGAACCATCCGTGTGACAACTGAGCAAGCGCCATCCGCTTATGGAGACCATGAGACGTGGCCTAAAGCTAAAGCTTTGTTAAACAACTATATCCAAAGTAAAGAAAATTTGACATAATTACATGAAAAATACAACTTCTTCTGTAGTAGTTTTGCATGGCCTATCTCTACACATCACATTGTCATTCTGGTATAGGGGGAAAATGTTCTGGCTTGTTAGTTTTTCTTGAAACTAATAACAATCGTCTTGGGCGGTGCTAAGCACAGGATGCAGCGACGGTGCCCTTGCCAAAACATAGTGGAGAATGCAGAAAGGGAGGAGAATGCCGGCTAAAATAGACGGCCAATAGCAGGAATAAGGCCTGAGAAGACGTAGCAGGTTTTGCAAACATCAAAAGTGTGCTGACTATCTTAACACAAACCATGAACTGTACGCTACCTAATAGTAAGTTGTACACTTTAAATGAATGAAAACAACTTACTCAAAACCTGAAGTACTGCACTAATTTGCCTGCAGGCCTGCTGTTTTCTGTTCAGATCACGGTAACTACGATTGGTGAAGTCATATGTATCCAGGTATGCAGCAAAAGTCACAGCAATGAGAAAAAAACGATAATGACGTTGGGCGGTTTTCCGCTCTGAGTTGGATTTTTTTTTCATTCAGGGAGCTCCTGTAATGCGAGATGCACAGATGCCCCAGGCTGCTAAAACGTGCTCCGTCTGATCAGGGCATTAATACCAGGCTGTCTGTCAGTCCTGTGAGTCAGACTACTTTTCTAAATGGTTTATTGTATAGATAAAAATATTGTATAACTAGAGGCCATCTTTAGACGAGATCCCACCAGCCGCGCTGCCAACCAGGCCAGGGGCGCACGATGGGGGCCGATGACACTGATTTTGATGTATTGCCGGCTGCTCTCTTGTTTTCGGTGTTACATGGTAAACAGAAAATCAACATTAGGTACAAAATCAAGAGTGATAAGGATTAACAACAGTAATATACTGTAGCATTACTAAACAGGTATTCCTTTGGTGACACACTCCAAGCTGAACTAGAACCTGGCTGCTTTTGACAATTATTAATAATTGATAATTCCTTACATGGGCACACGTTGCAATATCGTTTTCCTTCTACAGGTGGAAGTCTCGGTGTGACGGACTTTACTTCCAAAGTGAGTTTTACTTTCATGAAGTTAGTCTTATAAAGGAAGCAATATGTTGTGGTCTTTCAATGTCTCATTATGAAATTCAACATCAAATACAGAAAGGATTTTCTGTGTAAGTGGATGACGTCTCTATTGCAATGCAACGCACTACTCTCCTCGTGTTTCATTTTCTCTTTATCTTGTTGAATCACTCTCTGATCTCTCAGTGTTTTCCACACACTCTCTCTATCACCCTGATATATGAAGGTGTAGGGGGGGGAAATCCTTTCACTTTGCGGAGATGTTTTGACAAAAAAATGTGAAGAGAAAAGAAGTGTGAATGAAACTCGCAGGATGTGGATAAGAATAAAGAAAAAAACAGCAGCAGAGGCAGATGGATGTTCCCGCTGTTTCTTGTTATCCACCTTGGTGAAGCATCGCCATGGATTCAAAATGATTTTGTTCTTTCCGTCTCAACCGATGGGCTTTGACCATTGATGGGATTGAAATGGATAACCTCACGCACCAGCAGTGCACGAGTGAACTGTTAGAAGAGGGGAAATGATCGTGTTGATTGATGCTTTTCATTTGTCACATTGATTTGTTTTGGACTTCGGAGGGGTTTGAACATGTGATGTAATCTTGAGTTAGACATGATAAGCCTATTTTGTTTTATTGTATCCGCTGCTGTACTTAGTAATATAAATTAATACAAAAATTAATGCAAAATGAAAGCACGTATATGACACGATAAAATCTAATTAAAATCTTTCCCTCACACTCATTTCCTTGGCCTCTGCTCCCTCACCCGCTCTTTTTCCTCACCTTCTTTTCATTCATCCTCACACCTCTTTCCTGTATTATTCTCGTGTGGCCCCCCCCCCCCCCTCTTATTTCTCCACTGTCACCCCCACTTTTCCTCAATAACAGCCCCACAGAGAAAGAGAGAGGATGATGCTGGGCTGAGTGCAGGGAGGGAGATGAGGAGGAATAATCATGCAGGAAACAGAAAAGATGCCTGTCAAACCTTCATCTTCACCTCCTTAATACCAAGCCAGTAGATTTCATCGGTCCCTCACACACACACACACACACACACACCTCGGCTGCGTTATGTCCCCATGTGAGGGTCATCGTGCTCGGATTGCTCTCAATCCTGTTGCCGTATAAGCCCACTAACCCCCATCGTGTTTCCATCCCATCCCCCCCCCCCCCCCTCCCTCTGGGTTGAGAGCATTACCTCCCACTGTAGCATGTGGCTGCATGTGACTGCATTACATGTGTGTCCAATGGGTCATAGGGCGAAAAATATCATACTCTACCATGACGCCGCTTTGTGGTGGAGGATTGAATGGAAGGATGGAAGACAGCGTTTGTGTGTCACACTCTATAGGCATCTTGCATCATCCACCACTAACCTACATGGAAATGTGTTGTCTTGCAGAGGATACGTTCATTACTATGGATTAATAACTAACTCATGTTGTTCCTGTGAGTGTGAGTGTGTGGCCGAGATGTAACACATTACTTTTATTCCACGTTCGGTCAGCCTCCATCCTCTATACGAGCGTCCTGGGAGCTTCGAGACTTTCTGCAGCCTCGATAGAGAGATAAACTATATGCAGTGTATTTAGATACAGACAGAGCAGTGTTGATAAGTGTTGAACTGCATTAGTGCTGGGCACAGATTCATGTGGTATACATGCGTTTGTTGTCTTGATGTTTTGGTAATGATTGATAATGTCTTTAAAGCCCCTATATGAGAGTTGTTATGGGTTTATAGCATCTTTCAAATAATGTTTTTTTTATTTTAGTAAAACTAAATTATAGCACTGATAGCTACCCATGAACTGCAATGTCTTGTTTGGTTTCATTACTCGAGGTCGACAATGTTAGACAATTTAAAAAACTTTAAAAGCCAGTCAAGCTAAGCAGGTAACTGCCCTCTCAGGGTCCCAAAAACCCAGACTTACTGCGTGTCAGTTACTTTTAAATAATAGCATTGCCTCCAAATTTGCATCGCGAAAAATACGATCGCAACTGGGACTGACATTATCATGTATTCTTGCAAAATCAAAAATCGTAATCCTTTTCAAAGGATCACAAACTAATTGGCATACAGAAAATCTGAGGCGAGGTAGCTCGAAGCAGCGGGTGGTGAAATGTGCCTTGTACGCTATACTGGATGGGAATCTTGGCCATAACAGGTTCCCCCCAAAATAACTCAATCCTATAAATGTCCTAATTTTATAATTTTACAGTAACATTCTAAATATCAGTTCAAATAATTGTCAGTAATCACATAGTGACCAGCAATTTAAAACTGCTGTGGCAGGCATGTTACTGCATTCATTTGATGCTTTGTAGTTTTTGTTGATTCATTTAGAAAATCGATGTACTGGTGCACCATTATAATGATTCATAGATGGGTGTATTGGTGCACAGTCAATGTAGACCCTCACCCACCCCCATCCCCATCCCACACACGCACACACACACACACACACACACACACACACACACACACACACACACACACACACACACACACACACACACACACACACACACACACACACACACACAGTCAAGGTCACTGTGTTTCCCACATCCATATATCTTCTCTGCACTGACCTAAATGGAGGGCAGGACACACACAAAGACACAAAGAGAAAGTCAAAAGTATCGCTTTGGGCGTGTGTGTGCGCGCGTGTGTGAGGGTATGCATTCATTTGTGCCTGCGTGCACGTGCGTGTGCGTTGAGGTGAATTATGGCCTGCACTCACCATTCAAACCACCGGGGAAAGCACATATATAGCTTCATTACTCCCTTTCCTCCCTCCTCTCCATCCTGTTTTCTCCTCGCGTTAAGTAATAGTGGTGTTGGTGTGTCGGCTGGCGATACAAAGAGGACCTAATCTACCGAAACGAATGAGAATGAGAGTGAGTCAGCATCCAATCAAGCATAAATCACTTTAGATTCTTATTTATCAGTAATATATTTCCAAAATGTCCCCAAAATATCCAGCAAAACTGTGCCCGTACATTGCCAACACAACACATGAGACGAGTGACCACTTTACAGACCAGACGCTGCCTGGCTCTAATCAGTCTGGTCAAATGTGGAAAATGATCTCTAATTGCTTTTAATGTGCATCTTGTGTCTTGTGTTTTATGTCTGTCTTAGATCCTGTCTCTTTGTCCTCGTCATGCGTGCGTGACAGCATGCTCACATGTGTGTTTATGTGAGTTATGCTTGTGTGACTACCTTCCCCACCCTTCTCTTAAAGGCCTCTCATCTGTGTTACATGTGTGTTTATCAGGGTGTGTGTTCTGGCTTTGACGCGCACATCTGTGTGTTTATGTTTGTGTGTGTGCATGAGCCCATGTACAGTTAAACCTGACTTTGTTTATTGCATGAGAGCAAGATATGCAAACATGCACATGGACACATGATAATAATTGTGCTTTGTTGTTTCCGTGTGTGTGTGTGTGTGTGAGTATTGTAAATGAATCAAGTTGTCTTTCATTAGGAGATCTTAACAAATTGTTAACCGGTTGATTCTAAGATTGTGTTGCTTGTTTGTGTGTGCATGTGCGTGCAAGATACGAGCTAGTCCAGTCATGGAAAAAATCCCTCACCATTAATCAGACAGGAGACTGTGGCAGGATTTAGGACAGAGAGGAAAACTGTAGGAAGAAACAAAAGGGAGAGAAAGAAATGCTACGAGAAAGAAGGCCAGTTATGGTCGTTCAACGGGAAATATCACCCAAGAGGGATGGATGATCCTCACGATGGAACAAAGGCGATCAGGGTCTGGGGGAGGGGGGGACGGCAGGACCAGAAGACCTCACCGATGATAGTGATATAGAGTGTGTGTGGCAGTTAATATAGTGCAGGTTACTATAGAGCTCCATCAAATGCTCTGCATAATGTCCTGTTGGTCCACATGGGATCAGTCCCTGTTTTGTGTCTGTTAGATATTGTTACCATTTTAGAATGTTAAAAAAAATGTGGTTTGGGCTCGACAGGTTCAGCTGGGAATGCTCAGTAGGAGCAACTGAGCCATGTATTCTTTCCTGTTTTGTGTTCCACTTGGCTCAGTTTTTCTGTGTGTCTCCAAGTACAGCGGGGTCAAAGGGGATGTTATAAGCAGAGAAACGATGCGACACCCTCTTTGTGCACCAGTACACTTTGAAAGACAACTCTAGATTGGCATCGGTTCATTTGTTGTACGCACCTTTGTACCTAATATTATTCCACTGCATTCCACAATTCCAGTAACAGCGACGAAGCATGCACCGTGCAGCCGATTTCCGGATCGTTGTGAAACCATAACAGTTGCTTCTCTTGTTTATCTAAATGTGTGTTGCTCTTAAAATGCATAGTTTGAGAGAGATGTAGGCAGATGCAAAAAAAAGCAGCTTTAAAGTAAAGTAGCAAATCAAACAGCCTTTGATCAGCCCATCTATAAAAAAATAACCCTTGTGTTTTGTTTGAATTTGCTTTACGTCCTCATTGTTCAGTGTCCTATAAACCCCGCTGCCTACACCCCAGAGAGGCCTATCAACCTGTTAGACTCCTTATGAGCAAACTGTTGTAAATGCCAATAATAATGTTTTGCAGCTGTGGTTTCTGAGACCCCAAACCAAAGTAAAGTGTAATTTTCTGCCATGGCCTTCTAAAATATGGCATCATTTCAAATTCATTTAGGAAAAGTACTGAAGTATCAAGAGGGTAAAACTATATTAAGCTTAGACGCTGAAACATTTCTTTTTTCTTTGCTCTTAATAAAAGAGCGCGATCGCACCATTGGTTGTGTAACATCAAATGAGCAAAAGGCATTCAAGTAAAAGGAGAAGGTTAGTTACTGCCATACGAATGCAAAAAGACACACAAATGCACTTACATAAGTGGGACCCTGATAAACACACTAAAGCCTGGAAAGAGAATAGAATCTGTAAAAGAGCGAGGGGAGCGCCGATGGCCTTCACCAAGCCCCCAAGTGTGCTTGTTCAGAAAAGCCTATTGTGAGAGCGACGAACGCAGACCTTGATGCTCACTTTTTAAACAGAATTTTTGAGGAATGTCGAAGATGGAACACACATTAGCATTTCAGTATCTGTAAGTGCTTCACAAATAGAATAATACAGCGAAAAAAAACAAGGCCTGCCATGTTTGAGAGAGTCGGTGGAAATGTGTGTTCGAGGATGTTTATACGTGGTGAGATGGCCTTGGTGAAAAGTGCTGCGAGGGGCCGATGCAAGGGGAGGAACACGGTGAAACACACAGACAGGTCAGCACCCACACCCGCATATCTATTCATAGAAACGGGCACAAGCTCCATCAAGATAGGGCTGAGTCGCCTGCATTTTGATTAGCATGCAAAATGAGATGGACATGCCTCACTGGGATCTGTCAGGGTGATGGCAATCTCAGGGGGGGGGGGAGATTCTTCACAGTCACAGGGAGGGGTTTTAAAAAATATATAGAAGCAGTTCTACATTTTGTTTTCTTTAGATGAGAAGATTGACTCCTATTTGTCGAATTAATATGAGCTGGTTAGCTTAGCTTAGCATTAAGACTGGAAACAGGGTGAAACAGCTGGCCTGGCTCTGTTAGAACCCCGGTGGCTACTAACTGTAGCTTTTACAAAGTCTTACTATCTATTTTATCTTATTTATTTCAAATGGGGCCTTTCATAGATGTTGATACATGTAAATAAAAAAGGTTTTATGGTTTAACCAGTATTATACAAGTGACCAGGCAATAGAGTGTTTAGTATAATTTTTCAAGTTGTTATAGAATTATAACTTTAGATTTGTATCTCATGGTTTCTCCTGCTGTATGTGCATATGGGCACCTGCATGCCCATATGTTCAAGTGTTTGCATGCCTTGTTTATGCCTGGATAAGGCTTTCAAAAAGCTCATCTGTGCGTAACACAAGTGTGTGTGTGTGTGTGTGTGTGTGTGTGTGTGTGTGTGTGTGTGTGTGTGTGTGTGTGTGTGTGTGTGTGTGTGTGTGTGTGTGTGCGAGATGTTTTATTTTCCATGCACACAAAGAGAGACGAGCGATAAGGCGGCGACTGTCTGCCCGGCGTGTCAGCTTTATTTGAATGTCTGTGTACAGTGTCAGTTGACTCTTAGTCTTAACAGACAGCAGGAGACTCTGGCTTTGTGCCCGCCTCCGCCTCTGACCGAACAGTGTGGAAAGACATGGACGTAGGACAGCCTGACGTTTAGAAACAAAAAAAATACTGCCAAGGAAAATGATTGCACGGATAAAAGGTTCCGACTGTAAACGGTATTGTTATATTTATTTTTGCCTTTTCCTCCTGTTAGTAGATCATGATTTCGGTGATCGACACTTACCCCCTTTTTACGTAAGCTTAGTACAGCTTTCTGTCTGTTTGCCTTTATATTCTGATTTGTATGATTCATGCTGCGATATATCTAAAAAGAACACACACTTGATACTTGTCTTTTCCATTTCTACCTGACAGAACAGGTGAAATGAGTTGTGAGATGTAGATACAGTTCAAATTCATTGGCTATCATCTTTGTGCAACACTTAGCAGTGAAATATAATGAGATCAGCAACTGAAACCCTCCTGTGTTTGAACCATTACTGTACATTTTGGATTTATTTTCCACAGTGGGAACAGCTGATCGAGGGAGGAGAAGGCTCCCTGATAAAACGCAACATAACACAGCTGTGCCGTATCACACACACACACACACACAACACTCGCAAACTACACACAAAAGAGGATGTAGTTAAACTGATCAATTTACCTGTTCTTTGATGCCAAGCGTAACGTAACTTTATGTTAAAAATACATCAAATCACTTCACGTCTCTACAGTGTTGGGTAAATGTCTGTACATTTTTATAATAATTTAACGATAATAGCTTCGCAAAATTGAAACATCGGCTTTGTTGTTATTATTCGCGCTGGTCATTAACGGACAATGCATAGTTAAATCAACGTAACGTTAATTAACACAATGACAACCACAAAGTCACATATATTAATATGACAACAAAGCATGACAAATCAATCCAACAAACCTGCAGCGGATCCACGCATTCCACCACACATTCAAATATTATTCATAGAAACCGAAGATTTCCAAAAACCGGCGTTTCCGTTTCCGGCCGGCTTTTTCGCCGGCCGGCTTTTTCGCCGGCCGGCTTTTTCGCCGGCCGGCTTTTTCGCCGGCCGGCTTTTTCGCCGGCCGGCTTTTTCGCCGGCCGGCTTTTTCGCCGGCCGGCTTTTTCGCCGGCCGGCTTTTTCGCCGGCCGGCTTTTTCGCCGGCCGGCTTTTTCGCCGGCCGGCTTTTTCGCCGGCCGGCTTTTTCGCCGGCCGGCTTTTTCGCCGGCCGGCTTTTTCGCCGGCCGGCTTTTTCGCCGGCCGGCTTTTTCGCCGGCCGGCTTTTTCGTTTCTTTTCTTTTCTTTTTTTTTTTTTTTTCTTAACAACAAGCCGCGGCTGATCCGTCTCTATAGGAGACCATCTCATGATTTTATTTTCACAACCCAAACGTTAAACGTACTGCTCTGCAATGTCTTTCCTCGTCTCAGCCCCCTGTGTCATGGTGTGTGGAAGAGTCAGGAAACTTGTCAGGCTGGCCATTTGATTGGCTGAGCTGCAAGCCTCTGCTGTTAAGTTTCGTTTCACGATAGTCTTGAGTCGTTGAGTGTTCAAAAACAAAGCTAGGTCAAAAAATAAATAAACTACACCAAGCAAAACCCTACAAATGTTATAATTTCTTCCATATCTTTCAATTTGAACTCGTACTACTCCAACTAAGCTCTGCTGGCAAGTTTCACTTTAGTCACGTGCTCGCCCACTGACCAATCACAGCACACCCTGGACTTCGCAGCAAAGCAGCACCTGGACGTGTAACGTTGACGGTGGAGTAGGCCGGCTGGTCTGGGGGTAGCGGCTGCTAACACTCAAGAATATGCCCAACATGTCAAACTAAAGATCTGATTGGTTGAACACGTCCCCATTCATTTTAAACGGCACATAGAAGTACTTTTGAGTCTGAAGGCCTGGGGCCTCTCTTCTACTGAGAGACACAGAGGTGAAATCTGATTGGATAAAAGCTCTACTTAAAACAAGCTGCACTGGAAGCAGAGCAACTGAGGAAGACAGTAGCTGTGCAATGAGAAAATAAGATAATGGGACAAATATTTTTTTAAATTAAAATACATGGTGTATTTAAGAAAAATTATTAAATTATAAAATAGCTATAACTTTGTGATTCTGTTTAGATAGATAGATAGATAGATAGATAGATAGATAGATAGATAGATAGATAGATAGATAGATAGATAGATAGATAGATAGATAGATAGATAGATAGATAGATAGATAGATAGATAGATAGATATAAACTTTATTTATCCCCAGGGGGAAATTTGTTTGTAGCAAGCAAGTTACAGAGTAGAATAAAATATGAAGTATGGAAATGCACAATATATACAGTACAATAAAATAGCAGAGAAGATATTGAATTGAAAATAGAATAAAAAATAAGATAAAATAGAATAAAAATAAAAATGCACAGTATATACAATGAATTAGAATGGTATCAAATGAACAACTAGGTAAACTAACCAAACTGAACAGTAGTGCAAGGATCATAGTATTAAATGAACTAGGTAAACTAACCAAACTGAACAGTAGTGGAAGGATCATGGTATAAATGAACTAGGTAAATTAATTAACCTTTTCCTACCTAGACCCATTTTTAGGCCTCTGCTCGAAAATAGTTTACCCATACTCAAAGGGACTTATCTCTCCAACTACAAGGTCTATTTGAATCAGTTAAATTTTATAATGACACTAAAATGTGTGAGATGTGTTAATATGTGTACATATCAGTGTTTATGTTTTTCGAGAAAGCTTTTTTTCTCTATTTCTTTCCCTTAACAACAAGCCTGCTCCGTCTCTATAGGAGACCATCTCATGATTTTATTTTCACAACCCAAACGTTAAACGTACTGCTCTGCAATGTCTTTCCTCGTCTCAGTCCCCTGTGTCATGGTGTGTGGAATAAGTCAGGCTGGCCATATTTGATTGGCTGAGCTGCAAGCCTCTGCTGTTAAGTTTCGTTTGACGATAGTCTTGAGTCGTTGAGTGTTCAAAAACAAAGCTAGGTCAAAAAATAAATAAACTACACCAAGCAAAACCCTACAAATGTTATAATTTCTTCCATATCTTTCAATTTGAACTCGTACTACTCCAACTAAGCTCTGCTGGCAAGTTTCACTTTAGTCACGTGCTCGCCCACTGACCAATCACAGCACACCCTGGACTTCGCAGCAAAGCAGCACCTGGACGTGTAACGATGACGGTGGAGTAGGCCGGCTGGTCTGTGGGTAGCGGCTGCTAACACTCAAGAATATGCCCAACATGTCAAACTAAAGATCTGATTGGTTGAACACGTCCCCATTCATTTTAAACGGCACATAGAAGCACTTTTGAGTCTGAAGGCCTGGGGCCTCTCTTCTACTGAGAGACACAGAGGTGAAATCTGATTGGATAAAAGCTCTACTTAAAACAAGCTGCACTGGAAGCAGAGCAACTGAGGAAGACAGTAGCTGTGCAATGAGAAAATAAGATAATGGGACAAATATTTTTTTTAATTAAAATACATGTAGTGTATTTAAGAAAAATTATTAAATTATAAAATAGCTATAACTTTGTGATTCTGTTTAGATAGATAGATAGATAGATAGATAGATAGATAGATAGATAGATAGATAGATAGATAGATAGATAGATAGATAGATAGATAGATAGATATAAACTTTATTTATGGAAATTTGTTTGTAGCAGCAGCAAGTTACAGAGTACAATAAAATATGAAGTATGGAAATGCACAATATATACAGTACAATAAAATAGCAGAGCAGATATTGAATTGAAAATAGAATAAAAAATAAGATAAAATAGAATAAAAATAAAAATGCACAGTATATACAATGAATTAGAATGGTATCAAATGAACAACTAGGTAAACTAACCAAACTGAACAGTAGTGCAAGGATCATGGTATTAAATTAACTAGGTAAACTAACCAAACTGAACAGTAGTGCAAGGATCATGGTATAAATGAACTAGGTAAATTAATTTAAAAAACTGACTGGTAAGGGTGATCAAGTGAAAAACAGTGCTTGTTGTCATGTAAGAAAAGTTACTTTAGCATATTTTTATCTTCACAGAAATGCAAAATACACACTGTCCTGTTCCTGTATGAGACATCTCCCCTTATTACTAACTTCCCTTGAAGAACCTAATTCATCTTAGATATCTGACTAAGCACAAAAGCTGAATGCAATCTTGCACAAGCATCAGTGCTGAGAAGTTAGGAGTTAGATTTTTCGTGTCAGAGCACACGCTCCGGTCTGTCAGAAACAAGCAAGCTGCTGACAAAGAAAAACCCAAGAACGATTCATTGCTAATTTCTGTCATGTCAACCTGCTGGCTCATTAAAACTTTACTCAACTAAGGCGGTTACTTTTCTCACTGCTAGAACAGCTGACTACAGAGATAAGACAAGGCTGCACGTTAAAAGGAGAGAGATAAGAAGAGATCTGGAGTAAGAAAGAATAACCTCTGTCACATCAGGAGTGTTACGGCCTTATGAGTCAACGGACAAAACAGGAAACATGAGCGAGCACTTTCTTTTAAAAAGAAATGTCCCATTTGAAACAAAACTATATTGAAGTTACAACATCTGTATGAATTTTCCATTTCGATACAGCAAGTCGAAGGGTAGTAAACTGTATGGAGATCTTGAAAATAAGTGGACTTAAACAAGATTTTCTGTTTCAAACAGATATTTCCAAGGTCAAGAATGAACTGTTGTGCTCAAAAGATATGAAACACTTAAAATGATGACGTCATGTCAGTTCTGGAAACATATTCAAAGGAAGTATGAAATGGAGGACATTAAATAAATAATTGCAAATTATAAAGTATAATTAGTAGTATTTTTACCGCCTCTATACCTATAGCCAATTGGTGCTTGAAACATTGTACTTTTTCAATTTAATAAAATATAAATTTTAAACAGGAGCATTTTACAGTGTTGTGAAGATAAATCACAATATCGAGCAAAGAATAGCAAAGATATATGGGTGTGTTTTGCACACTATACAATAGTATGGTGTGATAATGATAAACTATCAAGCAGTACAGCATCAGTCAATTTTCTTTGCTGTTTTGTTTTTTAGCAAAATGAATATCTCTGGAACGTGGACTGCATGTTAATAAAAATATCGACATATTTTATCTGACATTTCAAAGACCAAACAACGAATCGACTATTCGATGATAATTGCATCTATATGAATAAAGAGATGACGGGGTTTTGGGAGGCATGAAGCAGATAAAACGCAACACTGAGGTGAAAACAGGTCAAAGAAAAGGGAGAATACAGAGGGACAGATGAAGAGAAGAAGAGATATCACTCTTCAGGGGTCAAACCAGGACTGAATGGCGATTGAGGGACTGTAAAAAAAAAAAAAAAAAAAAACCCTGTCCTGCAATTCGAGTGCTCTCTGTCAGAGATGGAGCTGGTTGCCAAGGAGACACACCACCTTCCACCAGGACGATGGCTCTCACAAATCAACCCATTCATTCCTGTGACGTGAGCAGCAGCGATAACGGTGACGTGAGTGCACTGTGAGCGGCTCCTGGTTGAGAGCAGCTTCATCTTTACACCCGCTTTGTGCTCTTCTCTCCTTGGCAAGCGCTCCACAGGTTATCTCAAACATTATAGACTCCGACTATAATGGAGTCCACCGCTTAGCATGTTAGTGCCAACTGTCCTGGCAGTATGTTTCCCCCCTCCCTTAGTGACAATGAAATCACAGAGACCATCTTCCTCCTCCCATTGGCTGCTGAGCTCCATGGTGATGCCCCGTGATTGGGCATTGCCGGCATTCACTCTCGGCCAATCAGGTTCCCTGTATCCAAGAGACTGAAGCATGTAAGGCTATTTAAATCCAACCAGAGACTCACAAGATTGTTCAGATGTATATTTCACGGTGCAAAAAAAAATAAAAAGGGGGGAAAAGGTTTACGAGTGGACGAATGTGCAAATCCAGACAGACCTGATTGGTGTTTAAAGTGGTCGGCCCATCTAGACGAGTTAAAAGAGCCCAGAGCGAAGCGTGTGAGTCGAATGAATGAACTTCTGCATCATGTACTCCTCCTGAACCTTGAGTTCATCTAGGAACATCGATGTAATTCTACTTCTTCTCTGCACTGATGTTTTTGAGTTGCAGTTCGTGAGCCTTGAAGAGAGCAAGGGGGACGGGCACGGTTCAAAATCAAACAGACGGAGGAAGTACAAGCTGGAGGTCGTTTCTCCTGTACGACCGTGTGTTTCATGGTGCACCCGGAGCAGGACTGTTGCGACCACAACTAGAGAATGAAACTCTCGCTGACGAACACGGCGTAAGTCTGCAGCCATTTTGTGTCCACTCCTTTTTTTTTGACACGTCATACTTTCCGTGGCGACAAAATGGTGGACAAATCCGAACGTCGGGCTGGCAACGCTAAATCCTTTTAAAACTAAATTCAACAATTTTGCTGAAAGTGAATATTTAACGTTTCCATATTGTAGTAGATTATTATTTTGTGCGTACTGCTTATATGATACATTGTAGGTTATGATCAACTTTTTCTTTGTATCTTTTGTTGATTTACATTCGTCAGAGGTAAATAATCGTGTAACTTCCAATACAGCTGAAAGGAAGGCTACTCGTGTTTTACACGGTATATACTGCTTTTATTTAGCGCGCACACATGTTGTTCTGTGTCACAGAGAACGGATATGTCAAAAGAACAAGCTCTCTGGCTTACAGGATTATAGAGAATGACCTGGCTGTGTGTCTTTCACATGAACGAGGGGTGAAAGTAGGTTACAGCTACGACCGCTGCTCCCAACTACAGCAGGACCACGAGAACTCACTGACTGACGGACCCAAGGTATCGGACCGGTAGAAAAAGAAGTGTATTTTGTGCTCTTGATAAAACTTGTGTAAAGTGTAGGTTCATAAAAACAAAATGTGCCAGACGTACAGTATTGCTTGATAGGACAGTCACACTTTTATCCACTTTTGTAATGCTTTAAAGTGTGGAGTGAGGTTTACAGAGCAGATGACACATGACAGTTACACTTCAAGTTGCTACTGAATTTCTGTTGAACTATTAACGTTCAACTGCCTATTTATTAAATGATGAAGCTAAATTGTTTTTTTTTCTTCCTACACTGTGATACTGAATTGTGCCTTTTGTTACCCTGCTTTATCCAATTATGGCTACAGTGTTTAACACACACATCCATCTGCTATAGTCTATATAACACCGCTGGAGGGGTTACTGTAACCTGTGAAGGTTTGTTTTAGAAACTTTTAAAATGCATGAAATAAAGAAATAAAGAAATATATATGTTTTCCCAACTTCTCAGATCTTTTTTATTATGTAAGAGACTGTGCAATATTATTTACTTCCTAAGTATAGCAAGACACATTTATATAGAGCTTCATATAAATAGAAATATCCAGTCAAAGCCTAAGTGAAGACATTGTGGTCTACAGACCTTATCTATATATCTATAGTGTGTATTTGCTGTATATATATTTTTTTTTTACTTTTCATGGGATTTTACTGCCCAGGATTGAAAATATATTTTAATGAAGAATATTTTCATTTAGACGGTCAAATTATGTGTACTTTTACTTTGTTTGACTCGGAAGATTACATTGATTTACTGACCACAAGTTTAAGTTCAGCATTCAGGACGTTTTTTGTCGTTGTGTTCTTAAGGACCCCCACAAAATACAGACAAGCCCTCTATAAATCCTGTCAAATATTAAAAAGGTGCTCAATACAGAATTCAGAGCACATCTATTGACTCCATGAGGCTCTCAACATGGAGACGGCGGCTGAGCCGGCGGTTAGCAGCTGACGATGCTAACAGCACAAACATTGCAAACAGCAACAGTGGTGACAGAAGCGTGTTTACCTGTGGAGGAGCAGAAGGGGAGGAGCTACGCTTCCACGACGTCCATTAGAGCCAATGGGCCACAACAGAGACTTCATGTATTAAAACGCACTGTGTAAACAAAGCACAAAGAAACTCAGAGTGACTTCATTCCGAGCATGACCTCCACTATATATTTACATTGCAAATGTTATCTGCTGAATTAATGCTCTGAATTTCGAGTTTAGCTCCTTTACGTTTCCTCTCACCTACTTGTCCATTTGTCCTTCAGAGGGCCTATATTCATCAAAGCGATTTGTTAAAATTTTTAAATCAACAAATTTCCTTAAAATAAATCATTATACTTTGTATCCAACCTTTTACCTTTACACCGCGAGGAGACAAGCGTCACCGAATCGCGCGAGACTTCCATTAAGAGAAGCTCGTGCACGTCGGACCAGCCTGCTGCAGGCTGCAAAGCTGGAAAACTTAACCATTATCAACAAGTTGCTGATGTTATGATTGTTTTGTTTTTTCTGTGGAAGCCGAATTTAAGGATCTGGAGTGATAACTGTCCCGACTGTCACCCAAAGAGGTTTTTTCCGGGGTTAATGGTAGGTTTATTGTAGTTTTCTTTACTATCTGTTAAACTTTATGGACATACTGTTCACACCCCGGTTTGTTCAACAGCTTCCTGCTCGGTCTGGTCATTTAACAGGTGGGTGCACTTACTACAGAATATACGTTTTCATCTGCTCCTACGGGGAATAATTAAAAGTTAAGATCTCTTTGAATGCTTTGGTTGTTTTGTTTATCGGGTTTGTTGTGCAAGCTATCATTTGGTCACCATGGAGACGGAGCGTGAACGCGCATGGGGATTTGTCATTCACAAAAATAAGAAATGATTAGGATGTTCTTTCTCGAAATATTATATTTGGACTCACTGTTGGAGCTGTCAGAGCTATATAATTAAGTGTAAGTAAGTACTAGCCTTCTACACTTACATACAATTTAAGGTACTTGTGTTTTACTTGAGTACTTGAATTTTGCTACTTTATACCACATTTCAGAAGTAAATATTGTACTTTTTACCCTACTACATTCATCTGACAGTTATAGTTACTAGTTACTTTGTAGATTAAGATTTACATGCATTTTTTTATACCCTATGAAATATGATGCATTGTAATCATTGCAATTAAATGCAATCATTATACCAATGGTATGGGCTGTAATCTGCTGTATAATGAGTACTGAATGAGGACTTTTATTTGCCATAGGAGTCATTTTAAATTGTAGCATTGCAACTTGAGATCACTCAAAGGATCTGGATACCTCTTTCATCTCTGCTTCCCAAGCATCAAATGTTATTCATTGCAACTTCAGACGCATTTTACACCTGCTGCTCATTTTCTGTTCTGGCATTATCCTTATTTTATGTTTGCAACTGTTTCCAATCAGTGTGACACCCTGTCACCACCTGCATAATGAACTCAAACCACTGAAGCCATTTGCAGACTGTCTCGGCAAATGTCACATAAGCCTAAATGGCCTCTATGGATAGAAAACATGAGGTTTGCAGTCCCTTCATTCCACGACGTAACGCAGTGAGGAAAACAAGTGCAGAAATTGTCAGTGAAGCCAGACGGTCCCTGCGAGTCCACTCCACTCAGCGACCATTTACTCCCAGAGATGGACACAGGCAGCTTTTTGGAAAAAGCTCTGTTTGCGCTGACCGCGAGGGCAGACCTCCATCTACCTTTAGGTTAGTTACAAATTTCAATTAAATCTCCTTCATTTGTTCAGGTCCTGAGATCAACTGTGGGTCACATATGACTCGTTGAAGTAATTTGACTTTTTTTTTCACTCCTCAGTCTTCATGCTCAAAATTTTGATGCACCTGACTCGAGGCCAGGTTCAGGGACACGCCTCTCTCCTTTAGACCATGTAAGTTATCTCACACACACACACACACACACACACACACCTATATACAGTATGGTAGTTCAAATAGTATTTAAGTTTTAAATTAAGGTGTTATTTGTTGTAACATATTTGCATCTTTTGATATTATTAGCATTACCATGAAAACCGAAAAAAAGGATGTGGAGTAAACACGCCTCTGTACACCAACATGAAAGCATATTCATTTTAATAAATGGGATTATTATGTTAATATATATGAAATCAAAAAATAGGAATACATGAGTAACCAAAATAATCTCTTTGTAGACATAAGAAGTTTCATTTGTGGATTCAAGTTGTGGCTCATTGTTCACACCATCATATTCCACTAATATGTTTGTGTGGTACCAGAAGCCAACGTTTCCAGTCCACTGTGATGTTGAGGATCCCTTCAAGGCCTTTCCTAAAACCCCCAGTGCCCCACTGGAAGTGAAGAAGGGGGTGCGAGGGACGCGGGCACGCCTCCTCAGGGCTGGATCTCTCACCACGTTGTCTCCTGTAGAGGGACACAAAGATAGTAAGGAAAACATATTTCTGTAAGATCAAGAGAGAAAAGATGGTAGTAGATACAAGTAAAGTTGTTATTATGACCTAACTATCCATGTTGTGCTTACAATAATAGAAGGGGTTAGATGGTGCACTTTTTAAACAGGTAGACGATAAAAAAGAAAACCACACTCCATTTATTTCACTCGCTGCATCCCTGTAAAGGACTAGAGCCAGAGCAGTTTTCGAGGAAATGAATGGAGCCATTCACGTGCCGACATTATTCCTGATTTACATTCTCTGTGGTTGGGCTGGGTGAAAAACGTGATTTACTGCTGCTGTTTTGAGTGGGAAATGAGAGCTCTCCCTCGCTCTCTCAAACCTTGTCTTGCAAATGTGCTCTGCTACTTGGAGCAATGAAATAGATAATGAGGATGTTTAAAAGCATTGACTGAATTTGGAAATCTTTGAATTGAGTACATGCGCATATATAGTTTACAAGTGTACTTTTATAGTGAAACAAGCACCAACAATACTGCGGCATATAGCGGCAACCTGTAAATAACTTACCACATCCTTTCTGTGTGTTTAGTGAAAGAGCGATTAAATCCAGGCCCGGGACAAAAGCAGCTGTCAGCTAAACGACTCCCCAGTACAGACCACACCGAGGTCCGCAGTGGTCCCCACAAACCAGGCCTACGCAGAACAGCAAGTGAAAGGTACGGAAAGGCCTCTGTTTGACTTGCAAGATCTGTCCTTCTCTCTTGTCTACCACCCCCCCACCCCCCCAAACCCCCACCCCAAGTGACAGTGCGACAATGACTTGAAGATTTATGGGCACACAAAGGTTGCAGTGGTAGCCATTACAAGATGGAGTTGATTGTGCCTTCCATTTTTGCCTTTCATTAAATCCTCCTCCTCCTCCTCCTCCTCCTCTTCCTTGCTTTCTTGCCTATCTCTTTGCATTTCCCGTTTTGGTCCAGAGATATACTTTAGTAAGGCTGATATCATTATAAATGTTGTTGTTTTTTGTGCTATGCTTAACACGTGATCCAAAAGTTAACAAAAATTAAAACACAGGCTATTGCTCTCATGTTGATTGGCATGTCTTTATATTGTACAGGGACGAACATTACACAAACTCAAATCCAGTGTTAATTACTAGTGTTTTATTTTAAATACATCCAGCTACCATCCCTGACAGCTGATGAAGTTAGTTAGGCCAGCAACCAATATTTCCAATTCTTCAACTTGAGACACTCAACCCCATTTTAAAACCTCATATTATTTACTGTGCACTATATCTTGGTCACAGTGAAATCCAGCTCCATTTTCAGTGAAACTACCTCTATCTGTCATTACTATCACGTGTCAGCTTTCACACTTCCACAGTACAGAAAGCTCTGCTTATTTCTGCCGACCTCATCAGCTGTGTGTCAGAACGAGGGGCATAATTCTGGGCGTGGTGTCAGGGGCTGTCGTTACAATCCATCCGACTATCGATTGGGTGGGGCAGCTGAGGCTGTAGAGGGGGGGACAGACCATAAAACACTTTTACAGGAAATCTGGGCTATTGCCCGCAGCACAACCTCCTCACCTCCTCCCTCACAAGCCAAGTTAACATGCAATGTTTATGTAACTTGTTGCTGACAAAGAGAAGTCCCAAGAGGTCAGGCTGCGGTCAATTCATGATTCAAGAAGCTAAGATTAAAGACTTCTTGATTGCTGTCAGGTCAGAGTTTTTGAAGCACTGTTGTTGCAACGATCTACTAAAAATGTACATTAGACAGAGACAAACAAAGTGAAAATCACAGAGATAGTCAAGACACAAGTATACGGACTGCAAGTGAAAGTAGACACAGCATGACAGATTAATATGAGGAGTTGGATGAGATATAAAGATAGGGGAGATTAGACATCCACTAGGTACTTTTTCTCCAATAAGCCGGAGCTTTATAGCTCCAAATGGCTCTCTATTAGATTTGGGTGCCCATCTGGGCAAGGCTGGCAGCAGCGTGTGTTGTGACTGCAGTGCACTAGCCAGGCCTAAGACAGGGATGAGGTCATGTCTCAGAAAATGCAGCACCACACAAAGAGGCCTTATTATCAGGCTCTTAATCCTATCATACAGAGCCAAAGCCCCCTCTCTGACATTCACTGCAACAGGCCTTGGCCAGCTCCCCTGCTACATATGCCCTGTGTGCCACTTTACACCAATCACTAAAATCTCCACCAAAATGAAAGTGCACTCTATAGTCAAACCCGCACTCTGTATATTACTGATAATGCGATCAAGCAGCGCCTGCTGGTGATGCGCCAATGGAATGAAAAGGAGACATTTTTACAATAGCTAGGGCCATTTTCTGTCTCATACCTGTCAGCAAAACCATGAAATTAGGCTCACTTGAGTGTAAAGGCTCAATAAGCTGAGAGTCAGCCTTTTGTACTAGTGTCATTGTAGAAGCTTCAGAGTCCTGATAATATGATAATGTCTGTCTTTGACAGGAGTGATTACACTTTTCCCATATTTTCTAAGATTGAGTCACTCTTTAGTGTGGGACTTGTGAAGTAAATCTTACAGTTATATAGCAGTGATTAGGATGACTCACCACGCTGCTTGTGTTTATCCATCTATTTATTAATAGTTATTTTCTCAGTTGGTCACATAGTAAGTAGTCATAAGACACACTGCCTATCGTGTTTTACAGACTTTGTTGTTGCATCGAGTCTTTATCTTTGTATCTGCAGACTTAACAGTGACATGCAAAGACTAGGATGCAACAGTAACATGCAGAGGGCAAGCCACAACACATAGCATAGCATGACAAGGGGTGTGTTTTTAAAGCACTTTTACGGTTACTGCACAGAGGCGGTGAGGCTGTGGAGACGGCTCACAGTGACAAAGCATGAACAGCTTTAACCAAACTGCCCACAAAGCTAAGATCTTAGTTCCTGTCTGTTGGGGATTGCAGTTTGTGATGCACAACGCTACACACGCCTGCACAGACACAAAGATTCACACGCACACAACAACTTACAAGCAGTCGCGCACAAACAGACATACACACATGTATCTGCATGCAGATATACAAACACAGACACACGCACATTAGAGATAACGGCGCCTGCACACACGTCTCAACCTCTGCTGCAACAGGGACACCTAGTGGCTCTTGATGAAAATGCACCTGTAGCCTTGTTGACCGAATATAAAGTCAGCTACTTTTCATGGAGATGTATTCTTTGACACAATTCATCCTTTTAAATATTTTCTTTTTCTTTTTTTTTACTATTACCTTAATGTCCACATGAGCTCCCAAAGTCAATTAAATCAAACTAAACTAGTCAGCAGTCACATGCTGTATGACTCATTTCCAAATTGTGATGTAACTAGACACTGTCCTTGTGTTTCTTTGTGCCAACACTAGAATAATGACGCCCGGTGTTGACTCAGGCGTTAGACTCACAGAGTGCACAGCAGGACGGAGAACAGGTTTGTCCAGATATACTAATTGAACCTCTTTTGAGGCTTTTTTATTTTACATATTTAACATGAATGATACATTTTGTACAGTAAAGTACAGGTACAACTTTTCCTGACATACCACTCAACCATTCAGTGATTTTACTTGTATTTTCGATGATGTCTATAGCCAAACTGAAATCAAGTGTGTCAAATTATACTAAGACTTGAGCCCAGAAATGGGATTTCACAAGCAACATAGGCACACCTCTCCCTCAGTAACTGAACACCCCTTCTTGAATGTCAAACTTTGATTGGGGTGTTGTTGCTAAGAGCCTAATTTTCCACCATGAGAGACAGCCAGCCAATAGCTGAAAGAGCTGTTGGTTTGAGCCACAACAGTTTCCTGCACCACACCGAGAAAGGGGGTATATGCAAATGTTAAACAAAAAAGGTGCATGGCATGTGAGATTGCAGACATTTGCATGCACAAAGAACGCATGCAAACGTGTTTTCATCACACGTGCACACACACTCAAATGCCCACATGCAGACTATTTCAGCACAGAAATCAGAGGAAGTGTAACTGTGGATGGTGACCTTTCATTGTGGCATCAAACTTCCTGCTGTTTTATTTTAAGACGGTGAACTTGTGAACCATGCTCGCCGCTCATTTTCACTGTCTGCGTTGGGTTGTGGTAACTGGCTGACTTCAATTCTCTCTTCACATTTCAGAGCAGGGGAACAGAGTGAACACAACAAGCACAGAGGAGGATGCAGAGTCATTGGTGTGGAATGATATGATTGCGCCTCGTCTCCAACAACTAGAGAGTGTGGCTGCAGGTAGTGTGGGCAATGCAATAAACCCGATAATAACATGCATTAGTTTTGATCAGGTCCATTCATTTGATCCAAAAAATATAAAATTTCTGTCACCAACTTCACTCACAGTATCACTTTTCAATATTACTTTTTTTTCTTTTGGGCTGAAGAAAGTCTCTGAGACTAATCTAAAACAATGTTGGTGCAGTGATTTTGGTCCTTTTTTTTTATTAAAGGTAAGCTTCTCTTAGCCGTCTATGTTTCCTTATTACATTTAATTTTCAACCAGCAGGTTTTTAGCATTGGCAGATAGTCATGCATGAAGTCTCACAAAATGAAAAAGCACTGTCACTTCAACCGCTGAAGAAAGGCAAACAAAATAGTAATTTCTTTGGCATCCATGCAGAATTGTCTTAGCCTGAAACTGTAGTCTGGCAGCCATGAAATGAAATACATGGCTGTAAATATTTTAACACTCTACAAATGTAATGGAAAATTCATTTGAAAGATAAATATTAAATATTTATTGCACCAAGTGCCTTCTGGCTCATGCATAAAACACCTTTCAGATTCAGTGGGAAATGCAGTGAAATGTTGAGAGTGAGACTGCAGCCAACCTTTTTTAGAAATGGCCAAACCCTGTTATTTCTGCAATGAAAACATTTATTTTACCTCAAAAACAAGGAAAAGACTCCACCCTTTCTCTTCCTCTGCGTCAAGATCGCAGCTGCCTGTTGCAGAATTGTTCCCCTGCATTTGACCATTGAAACACAAAGCTGCTTCTTAGAAAAGGGAGGGGAATGTTATTTTACTGCTGACCACGGCATTATTGATGTTGAGGATTTAACCTCAGGTTCCTCATGTTAATGATAAATGTACACCTTGCAGTAGAGCCCAAGCATATTGCACATACATACCATACAAGATACACAAAACATCAATCATCTGTATTTATATGGACACACCCTTGCCAACACACACACAGGAGGGTATTTTCATTTTGGGATGTTTGCTTTCTCTGTGAATGTTTGACATGCTGCCCTGAATTTGACATGATTTTTTTCTTTTGCAATATCTGACTTCCAGCGATGCCAGGCAGCTCTGAGGGCTCGGTGGACCGACTGTGTGATTTGTGTGACGGTCTCCGTGGCACCTTGGCAGAAGCGGACATGCTCGGCCGACGCTGTAAGAGGAGGTCAGGGATACTTCGAACGCTGTTCCGCCTCGTCGACCTCAACTCTGCCCAGCTCAACCTGCACATCGCCAAGCTCTGCCTTGCTGTGAGTCGTCTGTGTCTATGTAGGTGTCAGCATGTCTGCCACTAAGTCACTATCACTAGGGCATCCAGGGCATATGGGCACTAAATATTAAAGTTGTGTGTTTGATTTTTTTTTTGCATTTTTCTCCCTAGCTGTGTGTCAGTGGAAACAACCTGCTCAACATCTGTAAGCTCATCTTCCAGATCAGCCGCAGTGAAAGCAACGACATCCTCTTCCAGAACAACTCTCATACTATCATAGGTGAACGCTATTCTAGGTCATTAAGGTTCCTATTCTGTACCAAGTCCTGTCTGCTTAAATATATGTGAGTAAAAAACACAAAGTTATTTTGTGTTATTATAAAGAAACACAATGTTAAATAATCTACTTTCTGTGTTTGTTGGCTGAAGTAGATTTTCCCACTATTAGACAAAAATGTTTTTGTTTATGTCTGGCATATGAGCTGCTCCAAGAGCATCTGTCCGTTCTATATATGTTTGGTCATATTTGTGTCAGGTCATTTACTATGGAACCTCTTTACCAGGTCATTAAAGATTGACAATGTTTTTCTCCTCAACAATATGGAAGGTAACGTTTGTTTTTTCTTGTGTCTAGACTCATTTCTGGACATTTTGAACAACGAGGATGTGTCCTCATCTGGAGAAGCTCTGCTGTACTGTGTTGGAACTCTGAAATTTCTCTCAGGAAACAGTGCAATCCTCAGACTCCTGCTAGACAAGAACTGTGTTGGTGTGGCTCAGAAACTCATCCAGAGGCTCTGCACAGCTGAAGACACCAACTTCACAATAGCGGGGCACATCCTTGTACAGGTTTGTCACGCTCAGCACTGCTGACAACGTTTTAAAGGATATTTTAATAGTTTCGAATGATTTATTAGATATTTGATGTAACCAACAGCTTTTTTATCACTACTTGTGGAAGCATCTACTCCTGTTTATTAAATAATAGACATACTTTCTCTACAGTTTGACGATGCGAGTTCAAACAAATGTACTAGGTCAATATAAAGGAACACAACTTAAATAATGTTCTTCGTGTTTTTGTTGGATGATATAGACTTTCCCACTATTAGACGAAAATGTTTATTTCTGGTATACGTTCTCTGCTGGCCTGGCCACTTCATTCTAAAACACACAGTGCTTCACTCTTCCGAAAATGATTACTGCTAACTGTACAAGTCATTTGATATCTAACACAATTCATTATGCTGTTAAAGAAGGGAAATACACAGACTAGGACTTTCCAGAACGTCCAGTGCTGCCGTGTGTTGGAAATGACTGTTTCCCTTTTTATGATAAAAGGATTTATGTCCATCCTGAATAGTTTCCGTTCACTCTGCTGTATGGCGTCCTGTACGGGCCAGCGGCCAGCCTTAATGAGCATATGTCCAACACAATACCACAACACTGAAACACACCACTGGCCTAAATATCAACGCTTTGATATAGCAAGTACATTTGTGTACATTCTTTTTTCTTGCTATCCAACACTCACACGCTTCTCTCTGTTGACCTTTGACCCCTGTAGCTGACAGCAACCTTGAGGAACCTTGCAGATCACCCTGATTCCCGTCCACTCTTCATCTCCTTCTCTATACTCTCAGAGCTCTGTGTGGTGCTGCGTCATCACCGCAAAGACCCGGACATCTGCACCAACATTTCCAGAATATACAGGTATCACACATGCACTTCTATCAGCATCATTTCTTCCTTATATCATCCTACTCCTCTCCTCAGCTCACTAACACAAACCATCATAACCTGTTGTGAACTGAATCAAAACAGCCCTTCATTCAGCTCTTTTACTTTCTAACCCCAGCAGTAACTTTGCGTCTAACTCCCCTGCTTTCTTTTTTTCCTCTAACATGGAGTCTTTGTTTGGAATTTGGTCTCGCAAAACAAGTGTTTCCAGAGAAACATAGCCTTTGGCAAAGTAATTATACATCTGTTTTTGTGTCCGCATCGTAACAAAAACACGGTAGGGTAGTGACACAGCTAGTTGCCAGTTGCTGTAATGTAATCGTTTTTTAGCTTTTCCAGTAGAGTTCTAGAATGTGCGAATGAATTTCATTGTGACGACGTACATGCAGAGAAAAAGGCTACTACATGCGCAGTTTAAAGTAAAGTTTATGTTAGGACCTTTGGTCTATTCAAAACAATCACATCTAAACTAGAACTAACAAAAGTAAGATGTTGTGTTGCTCACTCAGAATTAGACACTACTCAACTACATCAGTAAGGTGCTTTTAAGTCACACAAATAAAAAACTGTGCCAACAGTTTACAAAACGCACTTCCAAGGTTACACTAATCTAAAACTGGGTCTTATGTGACTGTATATGCAGGTACTCGGAGAGAAAATACACATGTACAATAGTTTAAAGGGAGACGATGCAACTTGTGTAACAGTAGTGCAGCAGCAAAGACTGAGCAAACTGACTCTGTAATGTCAGTTACACAGTTAGATCTACCTAAAGCTTGCCAACATTAGCTAATATTAGCCACCTTAAGCTACTGATCATACCAGACCAAGTAAGGCTTTTAAGAAGAAGAATGTGTTATTTCTTTCTTTAAGTATTTGCAGGCAAAATATTTCACACTATAGTTGTAGAGATGGAATTTAAGCTGGAAGTGTACTGCTCTTTTACTGAACCAGACGCCTGACTGACTTGAGCTCAGCTGTATCCTTCCTCATCATTCAACTTATTCCACTGATGCACTGCGCTTCTTGCTTCAGAATAAATGCAATGCAGCAGATTTTAGCTATACACTTGAGCTTTTGTAGAGGCACATGGGAGAATGGTTCAATTGCAATGATGCTCTGAATCCCCGTCTTCAGTTGTTCCCTCAAGGTTTCAATAGAACCTGTATCAGTGTTTGAAGCACAAAATAAAACATGTAGCGCTTTCGTGTTTATTAGAAGTGTTTTTCTAATACCAAGATAATGAAAGCATGAAAGGTAGATTCCAGTCCGGAGCTACTTATCCATTAGCAGTGTTGATTTAATATCTCCAAATTAAGTCAACATAGCGGAGCAGTCAGTGAGTGGAATAGTCAGTGGTATTTGTTGTCCCATCTCTCCCTCAGTAAACTCTCCTCTTACTCGGAGTGCCGCCTCGCTCTGGCCCAGACCCCCAACTGCTACCAACTATTTTTAGAACTGCTGAACAAACATCACCAAAAACAGGTGAGTCCACGGGCCTTCTCTTGCGTGTGTGTGTTTGAGTCTGTGTTTATTCGAGAGAAGTGAAGACAAGATTTTCAGGAGTCCATGATGATATCCACTAAACATGTTTACCACCAGAGCAAAGTTGTTTATGTACCTCAAGTCCAAGAACATTGTGTCCATTGGCACGAAGCATTCAGGTTTTATTCTTGTGTGTGTTTTGACATTAACTCATCCCAGGAGGGCCTGAGTAAGTCAAGGAAAGGGGCGGAGGGAGGGAGGAGAACAAGAAAAAGAACGAGGTGAGCGTGAGCAGATAAATAGAGTAGAGGTGATACAGAGGTTGAGGGGAGGAGTCATAGAAAAGAGGAATAGGAACAGAAGAAAAGGGTGGGACTTTGGCAATCATACATGACTGACATGTGTTCTTAATCTCAATGAAAATAAACACACGCCCACGCCTACAAATACACACACACACACACACACACACACACACACTGGAGAGTAATACATGTAACAAGCACCTAGTCCTGGGACATCCCGTCCTGTCCCGATACCAATTCCACTGCTGGTTTATGGAAGAAAATAGTGTGTTCTCAGCTCACCTGCTCCTCATGTTATTTACTAAGTGGAGTCTGGATACAAGAGTGACGCACAGGACACCATTTGTCCTCTGCAAGTGTGTGATAACTCATCGAAAAGATAGGGCGTAGTTACCTTCAAACATGTCCAGCTATGGACCTTCTGGGGGAAATGAGTGACACTTGACAGGGCAGGCTCACTATGCTGCAGGTCAAGTGGCTGGTGAGTTTAGATTGCTAATTAAATCTCATAGGATCTAATGATGACTGAATGATTCATTTTCTGCAGTGCTCAGGAACACTCTCGGGGGAGATCCTTTTTTTAGAAAATATGCAGTAAATATACTATACTAAATATACTAAATTTATATATAAATATTTTATTATAACTGTTGTGGCAGGAATGACGAGAAGAGACGTAGTAGTTGGAGTTTGCAACCAGCGGGAAGTGTTTTAATGTACACAAGGTAACACTCAACAAATCCAAAGAATTAGTTCGTACAGCTTACTCTTATAGTCTAAAGTCACAAACACAAACACAGCACATCTAGTCTCCTCATTATGTCATCCTCTCATGTTCTCATCTGGGTCAAGATGATATTCTGGCAGGACAAGTGATACATGTACGGGAAATGTTTGGAATCAATTTGTCTGGCGAGCCTTTACCACTTTCTAGGAATGTTCTTATGAAACCAGAGTGTGCTAACTTCAACATAACCATCAAGCAAAAATGTCAAAAGTTTGCTGGTTCCAGCGTTTTCTCTGTTTCGAATTATATATCTTTCGTTTTGGATTGTTGATCGGAGACAAAACAAGACATTTGAATACATAGTCTTAAGCAGTGGGACTATGAACTGGTGTAAGGAAGTGTTTAATTTAAGAATAAGCAGAATAAGACAGCAGCTGGCAACAGTTCAACGTGTTACTTAGAAATCTTTGTGAGTTGGAGTTTGGGAAGCTGAGCCGGTTCAAGAATTTTCACAAACACAAGAAGCTACTGAACATGAGCTCTTACTTTGGCCGTAGCATTAGTTCCACATTGGTGAACTGAACGATCTGGTGAAAACTGGAGTGAAGAGCCTTGATACATAATATACTGCTAGAGCTAGATGAGTGGAGGGATTGCAGGTGTGCAGGTTGACTGGCAGCAAGAGTAGAATGGAGAGCCACGTCCAGACCAACACACACAGACAGAGAGAGAGAACAACCAACAAGAAACACAAGGGATGAGGGAGATGCACAGACAGGAATGAAATTGTTTTTAGTTGCATCCCTAAACTATCCATTCAACATTCATGTGATAGATAAAAGAAACTTGTACAAACACGCTCAAAATATATGTCCTTTACTATCTGCATACTATTTACCGCTAGCACTGGATACGTTAAAATGCTGTACGAGAAAAAGTGGATCAGTTGTATACAATGTTTGAAGCCATTAAGTAACTTTTCCCAATGCAGTCTGGCCTTTCAGCAACATTTGCAAAATAAAGAAACTGAACACATTTCTTTTGTTGGTTTACTTTAATCCACTAAGTAAAATAATTGCACATAGACCACTACAGTACTCTTCACCGTTCTCCCACAGGACCTCGTTGTGCGCCTTCTTTTCACCCTCGGGAACCTCACGGCCAAAAGCGACGAGGCTCGATGGCAGCTCTTTCAGTGCGAGGGCTGCATGGACACACTGCTGCAGCTGTACGACGCCTACCAGCGTAGAGACGGCTCACCACACGCACAACCACAGAAAGGTCCCCCTTCCCACAGCGAGTCTCAGGCCCCTCCAGTGAAAGTGCAGCAGAACGAGGACGTGCTGGTAAAGCTGGTCAGGGTGCTGGCAAACATGTGCATCCACCCGGCTGTAGGTCCAGCTCTAGCAACCCACACAGCCTGCATTCAGCTGCTGATGGAGACACTTGGTGAGCAGTCTATGTTTAATTAAACTACTTACGTTGAAAAATAGAAGTTACAGTCAGTAGAAGATGTACGGCAATCACGTTTCTAGATTTGTTCTTATTGTACATGTTATATCTCTGTCATACAAAGGGAGCAGTGTGTGAAAATCTGGAGTTCTGAAGTTTAAAAATAGCTGTTTTGTGCATTGTGAGTACAGTATCTGCTAAGCACCCAACCGCTTCCCCTGTGCTGGGAACATGTCGAAAACACGCTCCTCATTTGTCTGTTCAATCCATTGCTCGCTTTCCTTTCAGCGCTTTGCGTTCAATGCACATCCTCTTTCGGTTTACCTGTTGTTTCTTCAAGTCTGACAGAGCGAAGCGCTTCACTGCATTTGCAGGATGTTCTGTCACATCTCACAGCCGACTTGGTTTGTGTGTGTGAAATTCTCCCATGTGGTTAGATGGTTTCAAGACAGGCTGAACTGATACGCAGGTGGTTGTGAAAGTCTCGATTTGTCTGTTGCCTGCCTCCTACACACAGTTGGGAGAGAAAATGAAATAAACACAACAGAGGTGAAATTGGTGAAAAAAGTCAACCCTCAAAATAAAGAGGGGTTTGAGATTCATGCCAGAGAGCAAGATGAGAATTAAATTAAGTAAATGAAGACAGAAACTTAAAATAAGTGAATGAGGGAGAATATGGAGTTGGTGTGACAGCTGGAAACAGAAAACAAAATCTCAGTAGCGGATAAAAGAGTGAAAGAGAGGGGGTTGGCTGATCCATGTCCTGTTTTGATCGAGTTCATGACAGGCCGTGCAGCTTTACAGAGCTATTTTGTGTGTGTGGGGGGGGCACAACAAAGCAGCATTTCCAGTCAGAAACAGAAACAAAATTCAATGTGACACAGCCGCCTGTTGACACCGACCGCAATATCCGCGATTTATGACTGAGCACACGACATCTGCTGCTATATCAGGAACAGACTCCGTTTCCAAGCCGCTCACAGTGTCACGGCTGGTTGGATTGGGTCACATTGACCTTTGTATGTATGCCAGCTCATGATCAAACTGTCTATATCCAAAAAACCATAGATAACAGCTACTTTTATGATAATGTCACAGTGTCACATCAGTGTGGCCCAAGCTGTAATATGCATATACATGCATGTATTTATCATATTTAAATAGTTCTATAATAGTTCTATTTATCTGTGCGTTACTAATTAACTATTATTGTATTTACATTTGCATTGCACTTTGAAATACATAAAACCAACCTCTTCATACCGTACTGATAACCCAGTTTACACAAACCATGTTACAGTTGTTTTATGGATTCATAATGTGCTCCTCTTCATCAACATAAAAGGAAGCAAAGCTGTCACCTGGATTCACCGGGTTAGTCATTAAAAGGTGAAGAGCTGTATATTTTGAGTTCTCTGTGAATGCACGTGTTCTTTACAAGGCAATAGAAAATGAATTATAATTTCTCACATTATGTGGAGACTAGTGACGAGAATGAGGGAGTAGAGGGCAGAAATCTTTCGTAAATGAAAGCCTGTTCAGTGCGGATGCTCCCTCTGTTGGTTGTATTTTATACAGGAGGATTTTTAAGAAAAAGTCTGAGACATTTACTTCAAGATCTCTATTAGAAATGATGTTCTTTGAAGGTTAAGCTTAGCGGTGACTTTTCCTTTTGTGTTTTGGTGACACAGAGCTGAGGTGTGTGCAGGAAAGCGAGGAGCTATTGGTGAATGTGGCTGCCACCATCAACAACCTGTCCTTCTACCAGGAGGAGAGCTCTGTATTCAGACGCAGTCAACTCACCATGGCAAAGTGTAAGACTAAAAGACTTTGATGTGGAGATGAAAAACAAAAACAACAGGTGTATGTTGCTGATTGTAACCCCCCTCCCCCTCCCATTTCCCTGCTGTTGTTCAATTCCCTCCCCCTTTCACACCCCCATGTCTCTCTTTTCCTTTGCCCACTCTTTCTTTTTACTTCAGTGATGTTGAAGTTGGTGCTCTGCTCCAGCATGGACGCCATGCTTGAAGCCACCTGTGCATATGGAAATTTGTCACAGTCCAAGGATGTACGGGACTTTATCATGCAAAACAACGGTATATGATGGACACAAACATCAACAGACACACACAAAAACCCTCCATCATGAGACTATATTCATTTCCTATTTTGTTTAAGCCATAAAGTATTCATTAACTGTTTCTGGAAAGTTAGCTAAGTGTTGCCATCAAAAAAAAAAAGGATCTAACAATGCACAGAAATGTATATTTAAACAGGCGTATGTAAATATGCCTGAATCTTATCATTCAAGCACAGAACTTTGACACAGAAATGCCCAGTACAGTACGCATCTCTGCATACTGTGTCATGTTTAGGCTGGACTTATCTGCAAGGCCAGCTACAGTCACTATAAACTTGCCGGCTGACTCCGGCGATAGCTGCCCTCTTATCTTTGCCCTACTTTGTCTTTGTCTACTCCCTCACAACATCGTCTTTCTCCGCGCTCTCTCCCTCAGTGCACCAGTTTGTAGTGACACTGCTCGACTCAAAAAGCACTGAGATGTGTATTTCAGCCTGCGGGGTCCTCACCAACCTGGCTCAGGACCCTCCCAACAGGGCCAGTCTCTCAGTGGAGGGGGCTATTGCCAAGTAAGGACTAATGCAACTGGAGATTAGGAGTCTGTTCATGTGGGTGGGTGTGTGTGTGTGTGTGTGTATAAGAGCATCTTGGTGCTCATAACCAGCATCATATAACAATCGAAAATTAGTAAATAACGTATATATCATTTTGAGATATCGCCATGATTATTGTATTCTACATTTTATGCCAGTTGGTCAAAGGAATATAGTTGACATTTG
Organism: Leptoclinus maculatus; assembly: GCA_032191485.1. NCBI lineage: Eukaryota > Metazoa > Chordata > Actinopteri > Perciformes > Stichaeidae > Leptoclinus > Leptoclinus maculatus. Next base: position 31,501,297 of record JAVDOI010000003.1, on the reverse strand, counting down.
CAATTATGCACTTTTTCCCTTTCTTGCTGAGCATTAGATGAGAAGATCGATACCACTGTCACGTCGTTGCACTAAATATGAAGCTCAAGCCAAGAGACAGTTAGCGTAGCTTATTTTAGCTTAGATAAAGACTGGAAACCAGAGGGAACAGCTAACCTGGCTCGGTCTGAAGGAAACCAAATCCATCACTTCTAAAGCTCACTTTTTTAGATGAATCTTTACAGAAATAGTACTGTTACCTTTGGTCAGAGCCAGACTAGCTGTTTCCCCTCCCGTTAGTGTTTCTGGTCTTTATGCTAAGCTAAGCTAACTGGCTGCTGGCCTTAGCTTCATATTCAGCAGACAGATATGAAAGTGTTATCATGTTCTCGTCCATCTCTTGGCAAGAAAAGGTTGTGTTTTCACATCTTTCCCAAAATGTTGAACTATTCCTTTAATATCAAACTGAACTAATGCTTTCTGGAATTCTTTTGCAAACATATCATCAGTTGCAACAGAGAGTAAACTGTTTTTGGGGGAAATATGGTCTTCATTTTAACAAGCATGAGCACAACAACTCCACTGACATGAACAAGATGCCAATAATCATCACAAACTTGATGTTATTTGTTTACAGTCGTGATACAATTAAGTATAACTACAAATAAAGTATGAATTATCTTCTAGTGCTAGCTTCTCACTCCCAAAAGTTAGCATTGCAACATTTCAATTCTTACTTCCCCTTCAAACACACACACACACACACACACACACACACACACACACACACACACACACACACACACACACACACACACACACACACACACACACACACACACACACACACACACACACAGTCCTCTTTCAGATGTAGGTCCAATGAAGTGGAGCTAATGCCCACAAACCTGCCGGTCATGTGAATCCCTCTCCCTCAAGTCACGCGATGTGTGTCCGCGCGTGTGTGTGTGTGTGTGTGTGTGTGTGTGTGTGTGTGTGTGATCAGGCTTGTGGACTGTCTGAGAGACTTCGGACCAGGTGATTGGCAGCTGGTGGGCCAGGTTTGTCAGGCGTTGTGGAACATGATCAGCGGCTCAGAGAAGCTGCTGGACACACAGGAGAGAGAGTCACTGCTGGAGATCCTCACCACATACTTAGGTTGGTACTCAGTGTTATTAATAATCCTTACATAACAAGGGGGGGGGGGGGGAAGACATGCTGGAAAGAACATGCTCTTGTTCACATCAGTAACCCTCCGAGGAAAGGGAGGGCCACACCGTCACGAACATAAAACCTCCATGGTCACATCTGGGAGCTGCTTGAATTCAAAACCTGTCACCTGAGAGGTATTCATAATAAACCTGAAGCCTCTAACTACGCTCTCTCATCCTCTGTCCACTCTTTTTAATTTTGTTAGATGAAGAGGAGGCTCTGAAGTGGATAGAGAATGAAGACATGAGGGACTTCCACAGGGCATGCTGGGAGTTAGAGTTCCTTCCCGTCGCTCACAAACTGATGAAGACGCTCCAGCCTCCGCACCAGACAGCCTGACAAAATGAGACAAGGGGTTAAGAGTTTCATGTTATCATAGAAACCGTAGCATTGTTTTAAACTCTTAAATACTTAACCCAGAGTCCACATAATAACTGTTAAACACTAACCTCCAGTGGCTGTAAACGTCTGCAGTTTCTTTTTCAAGGGGGGAAGCAGGTGACGCCTTAATTTCTGTGTACTTTCACATTTACAGGGATAATTTAATACAAGCTCTTTGCACATTCATGTAACAGACTTGATCTGCTTTGTAAGCTCGCTGTGTTGTAAAAGGCTCTTTTATGAAAATGTAGTTTTGAAAACAGGTGACTGACCTAGAATAAGTCAATTGTTTGTCAGTAGATTGTGTGACATTGGAACTTGTACATAATAAAGTAGGTGGAAAAACATTCTTGCTTCTCAAAGCCTTTATTATTACACAGATATGGGGCCAGGCAGTGCTTACAAGTAACACCAAGTAGCCTTAAGTACAGCATTTCAAAACCACATTGTTATGACATCGAAACAAATCCAAAAAACGGCACTTAATGTATAAAAAAAAAAAAAACAGTTGTAAGTTCCCCCAGTTTTCACAATAGTGACCTTAAAACAACCACAAGACAAGCTGATGTTTTAAAAAAAACCTAAACAATTCATTAGCCAAAGCTATTAACAAACGTTGTTCTCTACATAGATTTTCTCAGGTTGATATGAAGGACAGTTTGCTGGCTGATATAAAGCTTCCTTAACTGATGTTTCCTATTCCATGTGTAGTCTGTGAATGCCACTGAAGTCAGTTCGGTCAGTGGAGTTCACCTGGTGATTGTGTATCGACAGGCTTCTGTGGCCTTGATGGGAAACACCCTGAACTTCAGACCGCCTCATCTGGGAAGTGAGGGATTTTGCCCAGTGAGGTGTGACGGGGAGGCAAACGGGAAAGAGAGGTTCCTACAAGGAACCCCCCCCCTTATCTTAATCCGAAGGTTAGTCGTGAACAAAGAGACTTTGACCATGACCGCACCACAGGGAGCATTACCTGGTTCCCAGTGAGTCACATAGTTCTCATACAGTAAAATGTAACTCACGTGAAAGCCCCTGGACCACACTAACGACAAACTGAGTTCAGCTTACTGTTGCCAAGTTTATTATCAAACAGCTGAGTGTGCTTTGGAACAAGGTGTTCGAATAACACCATATGTCTTTTCATGAGTCATGCTGCCATGGGTTTCATTTCCTATACTTGTGAAACTGAACAGTGGAAGTGAGCTGATGGTGACACCGATTGTGCTGTGACTGTTGAGGCTTCTCCGTATCTACTACAATCTCTTTAATGATGCAGTGAAATTAAATTGTTCAGGAGAAAACTACGAATGATACACAACAATTTAATATCATAGTTTATTTTTTTTCCCATCTTTTTTCGGATATTTTCATATTAAAAAAAGTGTCAGTAACTGACATCAGTCAGAAGTTTGAAAAAAAAACAAAAAAAACTCCTTTCTCTCAAACCACTTCCAAATGTACCATTCCTTTATCATCATCATCATCACCCTCCTGCTCCTCTTCATCACTCATTCATCTGTCTGATTCTCTCAATCCACCCTCACAAGAACGCAGTACTTTACTGGTTTTAGTAAACAAAAAACAAAAACAGCAGAGGCTTCACACCTCTGTTCAAAATAAAAAATAAAAAGCTGCGTTTGCACTGGTTAGACTTCCCCAGCAGGGAAATAAGCACAGCTACAACCTTTTGCGTCCGACAGCTTTTTTTCGACCGCAGTCGGCCCTGTGTGGGCCCGCCCGCCCCTGAGAAATGGGAACACGGCAGCCCGGTAAGAGTCTCTGCTCACCAAAGAGCACTTCTTAAATGTTTTATAGAGGAAAACAGGAGAGGTATTCATTTACTGGTAAATTCACAATCCAAAGCTTCGAAAGTGTTAAGGTGGCCAGGCAGCTGGGATAGGCGGAAGACAGATAAGGTGTGGTTAGGGCAACCGGAAGCAAATCCCTCCTGGAAAACCTGGTTTCTAACTTTCTTCTTGATTCGCTTTTTTTTTTTTTTCTTTTTCCCCCATTACCAGAAAAGTAAAGACATCATTATAAACAACGAATGATAAACAGTTATCTTACAATAACAGAGCTACAGCAGAAGCAAGAAGTCTTTCCTTCAAAGTGCCTCGCTTTCTTTTTTCTTTTTTTTTTGACACATGAAATTCAAAAAGGACAAACACTTTTTTTTTCTTCGCACACAAACATCCACACCTCAGTCATCATAAACACCTCAGTCATCCACACGTTTACAGTCAAACTCAATAAGGGCTCAGACAGTGTTCTTTGAGTTTCTTTCCAAACCTCCTGGTTTTCACACACTCCTTGAATTAGCTTACATTGACATTTGAGATGGGGGGGGGGGGGGGGGGTAGAGGACAAGAGGGAGGGAGGTAATGCAGTGGATTTCTAATGGATAGGGACTTGGGAGGTATAATGAGGGTTGGGGGGGTGATTTGGGGATCAATATGACCCCATTGAACACATTATGGGAGCAGCATTATCAGCACCTCTGCACACTGTGCTGGATAGTTCAGGCACAAAAAAAAAAAAAAAAAAAAGAAAACACCGCCCAAAGTTAATGCTTCCATCTCCAGTTACCACTAACAGCAACTACATCGACAACAACATCCACTTCTCTTAATACAAAATGAAATAAAAAGGTGTTAAAGAAACTAAACAAATATAACAGTGACGACAGAATCAAAGTGCAGTCTGTTTCTGGCTGCACAGCTTGCTGTTTTTTTTTGTGTGTTTTTTTTCTTCTCGGTGGGTCTTCACTCTACCAGGAGACAGAAGAGATTGGCAACAAATGTGTTGCATGCTGGAATACTGAAACATCGTCCTGGATGCCTCCGGTGCCTCCGGTCGAGCACCGGCACAAACTCCTCAGCGGAGCAGGAGTTTGCTCCAGGCGGCCCTCTCTTGGTCAGTTTTGGCACTGCAGGCAACACAAACTGAATTTGTGTATCCACTTGTAGTTTGAGATGATTTTCTTCAACAGTTCCTTTTATTTTTTTCTTGCTTTCATTTGTTCTGATCCTCTTCTCAACACCCATCCAATAAGCACTGTCACAACCCAGGGCTTCTCTTGTCTCCTCCACACTTTTGTTGAATCCCCCCCCTTCTCCTTTGATTTTCTGTTTTTCCTTTCTTGAAGTGTCCCGTAATGAGCAACGACAATGACAAACAATAAAAAAAAAATAAAAAAAACGCCAAAAGCACTTCATGTCATGTAGCGGGTGATCGCTCTCAGAGCGTATAACAGTTCTGCCTGCATTCGCGCTTCCATAAGAAGCAGATTAACGTGGACCTGCAAGAGAAAGAGAGACAGTTATTAAACACTGGACATTAATCAACCAGGTAAAATAGCCGCTTCACATCAGGCCAGGATGGATCAGGATCTTACCTTCTCGGAGTGCTGAAACTGCCTCCAGAAACTCTCGTACATTCGTTTGGTGGTCTTCTCAGGACTACACACCATAGTCTTGATATAGATCTTAAAGCTACGGTCCAGAAGCTGGTTTATCTCCCCGTAATCATAGTCGTCATACCTGAGGAACACAGAGAAACGCAATGTTAGGCAACAGTGCTGATTCAGCATATAGTCATACATTACAAAATAAAGGTTACATCCATGGAAATTAGCATAAGAGTAGAGCGGACATTAAAATGCCAAAAAAGGCGATTGTTATCTTTGTAATGGTGACAACACGCGTCAGTGGGGCCATTTAGTGATTTAGTGTGGTCGCAGCTCGCTGGAAAGAGACGGCTGGCTAGTTAGCTTGTCTGGAGTGAGTCTGTGACTTCCTGTAAATCGGTTTAGTTTATTCGGAAGTTAGCCCGCTACAGTAGTCGCAATGACAACAGTACACATAAAAATGTCCGCCAAACTGACCATCCTGCCATTGATTGAATGGGAATGTCTGTTCTACCCCTGTTTACCCCTACCCCCCCCCCCCCCCCCCAATCCTATTTACATCATACAACAAGAAAGATTTTTCTCACCTGATGCCGAACATGCAGTGGATGTAGTTCCAGATGGCCCTGCGCAGCATACTGGTGTCGACATCCTTGTGTGTCGCCATGGTGTTGTAGGTCAGATTGTAGGCCATCTGGAACTTCTCATCCAGCATCTGACCAACATCAGGGTACAGTCTGTTGACCAGAGAGAAACCGTGGTCCTCCCAGCTGTAGTCCTGGAGAAAAGAGAAATAAGAAGTAAATAACAGTCACACAGACCCTTCTTTTTAGCGTACTGTACTCTATATTCAGACTGTATTTGATCTCTACCTGCACTCTGAATGTGGGCACATGCTCCCCTCTCCTGGAGAAGTCCTTGTAGCCATAGCTGGGGTCCTCAAAGTGTCGGGAGATGTCTCTGGAGGGGACACACTCCTCGTCCTCCGCCGTGACCACGAGCATGCTCTCGGTCTTCTCCCTCTCAAAGCGAGTTGCCATCTCCTCCTGGCTGGCCTCCTCGTCGTCGCGGCACTCCTGCAGCTGCTTCATGCGCTCCATCAGCACCTCCACCTCGCCACATATGTCCTAAGGAAACAAAGAGCACGTCGACAGTTAAGAAAGAGTCCTGCAGGAAGCATCCTCACTCAGCCGCTGCATCCACCACACACACGGGATGTCTGAGTGCAGGGATTGTGCTGCTGCCTGGATTTAAGTTTCACAGACTAGTCAAAAAAAGAAACCTAGCTCTCTGCACGCACGCCATCCTTCACCACTCACCTGGTTGCCGAGCGGATCGTCGTGGTGATTAGCGTGGCCGTTGCCATTGGCGATGTCACAGACGCAGTACTGGCTGAGGGAGGGGGGTCTGAACGTGTGCCCCCCGTTGCAGTGGATCTCGGTCGTGATGCCGCAGCCGAATGTGAACGAGGCGAGGGAGTGGTAGTGTGTGAGGAGGACCACGGCGTGGATGAGCTCTGCGAGGGACCAGCTGTGCTCCTCTGCTTTCAGAAGGCGCTGGAAAACAAAATGAAAAAGGAAAAATAAGTAAGAGTATAACATCACTGACCTTTTAGGAAGTGGGAAAATATTCGTTCACCCGTCCGAACCAATTTATCGTGTCTTCCTTTTCCAGCCTCACCCCCCCTCCCTCCCTCAATCCCCCTGTCACCGTACCTCTACTGCAACAACTTCCAAATCCTTCCAAGTTATGCAGCTGCAGCTATATTCTGGCCTACACCCATGATCTCAGCCCGTTACGCAAGACTTTTCATGTCTACTCTCCAGACCACGTCCGTCCTCTCACCTCGATGTGTTCCTTGGTGAGAAGCCACGGTCGGTGGGCCAGGATTTTGTTCAGTTCCCCGAGCTGCTGCAGCTTCTGCGGGGCGCCGTCCAGGCCGTTCAGCCACTTGGGATCCCCCCCGACCTGGAGGAAGTCGTTCACGTGGAGGTTGACCAGGTAGGAACACTGGTGTCTAGCTGCCGCCTGCAGGATGAGAGAAGGAGAGATCAACGTCATATACAATCGCTCGACTTTAACAGGTATACGAGGCGTGGGTTTGATATCACAGGACAGAACGTACCATGATGCCGATGTAGTGTCGGTAGTGCAAAGACAAGGGCCCGTCCATCTGGAGCAGGTAGTGCTGCGTCCGGAGAAAACTCCCCAGGTACTGCGGGTGGAAGCCCATCACCAGGGAAATGTTATCCAGGCGACCGAGGGCTGCAAACGCATCCTCAAATATCGACTGTGTCCTGGCGTCCACTTTACTGACTTGAAGAATCTTACAGAAGAAAAAAAAAAAAAAACATTAGATAAGCGGTTTCTTACATAAATGACATGTTTGTGTGAGTTAAAAGTCTGTGGTGAGATTACAAGACTGTCTTTTACCTCTTTTTCAGGGATAAATCTGCTTGGTCCGTTTCCTAAGGGTCTTGGGATCCTTACTCCCAAGTCCTGTAAGACAAAAAACGAGTAGAAAAACATTCACTTTAAATACCACAGGAAAGCAGAGAAGAAGCAGTTTGTCTGCCGTCGTCACTTCTCATATACGGTCATTGTATTGCTTCTTTGTTTGTCTGAGTCTGACATCAATAACCTGTGAGATCTTTACTGCTCTGCAGAGAAAACTGAAATAAAAATTGCGATGAAAAGGGTGTTCTCCGTTGTGAAAGCAGCATACAATAGCAGAGTCATAATACATTTATGCCAAAAAAAAAATCTGAATTAAACTCTTTAGATTCCTCGTTAATTATAAAACTAAACACACAATTTGCCTTGTTACAGAAAGCATCGCCTCTTATGTGTCCTGTAACTTTCCGCTGCTTGTCCAGACATGTCTACTAGCGGACACCGTCCCGCAGCGCACAATGGAGCAAATGAATGAATGACCAACGACTTGTATATTATTCAGAAAACCATGCATTTAAACGTGTCACTTAGCCCAAGTGAATTCGCAACTGAAATTCATTTCATCTGAGACGATGTCATGACCGATGACCCCAAACTCTTCTTACTCGTAAACAAGCCTGCACAAAAGACTGCACTGCAGCTTGTTTGTTCAGAGGAAAAGCGTCGCGTAAAAACGCCAAAAAGGTGACACTAAATCCCACCTTCAGGTTGAAGCTTTAAAAGCGGTGCTTTTTTTAAAAACAGTGTTATATATCTGAAGCCCCTTTTTTTTCTTTTTCTCTTTCTCTTACCTTTTTGCTTAGTCGTTCACAATGGGTACATATCTTTAACAGGTCTGTCACGGCAAAATAATAATTTTCCACGTTTTCTGCCGGTGCGACTGCGTGCCTCATCGCGTGTCCTCGCTGCACTTTGATTATTTGAGGGGAATAAAAAAATGTTAACCCGTATTCTGAATGGCTCTTTCCTCCTCTCTTTGTTCCTTGAAGCACTGGGTAAAGTGCTCGGCTGTCAGCTGTTGCAGCCCTACAGCAGAATACCGTCCTCTCTCGCTCATACATTCGGTAAATAAGTCGAGGCTCGTGTGACTGACGTGCCCAGCGACCAATCAGGTGGCGAAAACAGCCTCCCGGCAAGCCAATGGCGGCGGGGAGAAGCACGTGGGGGCGGAGCTAGCCGTGAAGAGAGAGGGGGGTCCAAAACGTGAGCAGATAGAACAATCCCCCCTCTAAGGAAACATCATCACTTCTCTCTCCTTCTTTTGTTCCCTGCTGCCGTTGATCATGATCGAATGTACTGTAACGCATTGCAATCTGCATGCTTAAACAATGGCAGCAATCAATTCAAGGTGATTGCTCGCATGCTTCTCCTTCCTAATAACTCAAATCAATACTTTAAGCAATCATGGTTTGGAGGGACCGGGCTGCAGGATTACTAGATACAGTTTTCTGTCACACTGCCAAATGTTGCTGGAAAAAAAGGCATATTTGTGGTATCTGTGTGATCATCTGTGTAATGTGCATTCAGTGAGAACAACAACAACAACCCACAGCCAGCTCCATACAGCAGCAAGTCCCCCTATTGGCTCCATGCTGCACTGGGGAGGGGGCCAGCAGAAGAAGGTGCTTTGCAAAGATCGGCATCAGCATGCAGCGAAATGGATGGATGGCTGCAGGACCTGCTGCAACAACAACGGCCCTTCAGTTAGTGGGTTTGCACCGCAGCCTATCAGACCACAGATAATGTGATCCACCTATCAGGCCCCAGCAGAAAGGACTCCTTTAAAAGCTGGGAGGAAGCAGAGACAGGGAAGGCATGTCTTATGGCTTTGTTTATCCCAGCTTAACAATAACACGTTCATCGGAAAGGTGTATAACTGGTTTATCCCACCGTGGTGGTTAGAAAGTCAATAATTACAAATGAGATGTACCGATAAAAAAACCGCAAATTTTATATTACAGTATAATAGCTTCCTTCAATAACACAAACAGGTCTGGATGTGGAAATATTGTTTTTACCAGCAGAGTCTCTCTTTCTCGTAAACAAGAGACAATTTGTAATTTCATGTAGAAGCAAATGCGGGTCAAGTGTTGTTTCCTCTGTGGATTGCCACATTACAAAAGCATCCACATATTGGCCGGTGTGTGAGCGCACACACGTGCACATCTGTGTGTCATGTTTCTGCTAGAGATTTCAAAATAACATGTTTCCCAAGCAAAACAAAAAATTACACAAAAGACTCATAGGAAGAAAACTACTCAATGATTGTTTGAAAAAAACATTTTCACTGCAACAACTCTGTCTACGAAGGTGTTTGGGTGAACTGTGAAGGGACACCCAATAAAAACAAGTTCAATTTGGTAATGAGGAGATGGTGAGTGGAGGCCAAGAAAAGGCAAGTTAGCCCATGTGCACTCCAATCAAGAGCCTGCCCGGCCAGTTTGGCAACCAGCTGCAAGTCCCCAGCACAGTTAGATAGCACAGTATTCAGCAGGTTCATTGTGTGAATCGAGCCAACAGACCCCCCCCTCCTGAGGTCACAGGGTGGGGTGCAGGGCAGCGGTAAACATGTTCCCAGGGCTGGAGTCAGCACTCCCAGGGATGCTGGGAGCCCCATGGCTCAGCAAAGCTGCAGAAGAGGCTGGTCAGCGTTAGGGCTTACGACACGCCGAACCTTTTCACATAAAAGCGCTTAGGCTGGGGGGGGTCCGGCCTCGCGGACAGGGCCAAACACTATTGTCAGAGTGCACGCACTGACTACTCTGTAGGCTTTACTGTACTCACATCAGGAGTATCTCTGTGTGTGCAGTGATCCGGGCATATCTCCTCCTTCCTACATCAAGGCTGTGATTGCACCTTTAGTTCACCGTCTTTGGTCCAGTTGATGAAAAAAAAAGTTGCATGTTTATAGTTGGTACTCAGAACTGAACTACGCAAAAGCAAACCAGAGCTTGTAAACAAGTAACGTGGAGTTAGAAGAAGCTTGCATTCAGACAGACTTCAAAACACTAAACATCCAATATAATATTATATATGCTCTGAAAGGATTCGGAAAGCTGTAAAAGTGGACCTTGACTTGAAGTGTTTTGGTCCAACTATTAATACTTTTACAGCCGACGTCATCAAAAATATGTGTGTGCATGTCAACAACGGAAGTGGCTTTTTTCCTCCCAGCCATCCAGACGACTTTTACCAGCATCAAAACGTCTGGTTGTTGCATGTTTGGTTGTCAGAATCGATATTCCACCAGCAAACAGGATCTCGACCATCGCTGGACTGATATAAAATGCTTCCGTTTTTTAAATGCCCACATTAAAACTTTATAAACTCAAAACTCTGAGTCTATGTCATGGTGTCTGACATTCTGTATGTGACTTGTAAGCATCTAGTGACTTGTATGCTTGTTGTTGCTCTTGTATTCTACCCACTCACTGATCGCACACAGATCTGGAAAGTAACTTTAGGCCGCATACGCGACCATTGGTGGTTAACGCCCTTACATAGCTCGACAAGCTATTCCACTCCGCTGTACTTACGTTGCAAAACTGCATGCACATGCTTGTGTACGTCATCAATGTTTACAAAATGTAAAAGGGTCTATACGTTCAGTTTAAAAGCCTGTATTTTTTAATTTAAGAAAACATGACAAAATCTTGGCCTTCAATTGATTATGCCTGGCTTGTATTACAACCTGTAAGACTTCGTGGTGTCTTCTGAATCTGGTTCAGAACATTGTGTGCCGTGCAAAAACCACACTGCAGGTGTCTCGCAGAAGTCTGAAGACCTACATCTTTAGGCGGCTCACTTATTTGATGTCGCCCACTGTTGTTTTCAAATAGCTAATTGCATTAAGCTAAAACCTAAACTTACAAGACAACACAGCGGTTGAGAGACTCATTAGTTGTTGTAGGAGATAAACCAGTGACCTTTTAGCAACAGGATTGGCCAACTAAGCCACCGTGACACCCTGGATATATGTGTGTGTGTGTGTGTGTGTGTGTGTGTGTGTGTGTGTGTGTGTGTGTGTGTGTGTGTGTGTGTGTGTGTGTGTGTGTGTGTGTGTGTGTGTGTGTGTGTGTGTGTGTGTGTGTGTGTGTGTGTGTGTGTGTGGTGTGTGTGTGTGAGAGAGATGGGTGGAGTACCGGGGTTAGGGACAACATTGGGAAGATTAGTTATGACGGAGGAAAAGGCTTCTGGAAACAACAGGAATCATCTCAGATTTGTGTGTCTATGATCAGATAGCGATCTGTTGGAGAAAAGGCCTGAACAACAGACACAGTAAGCTTACACTAATATTAATCATAACAAATATTCCTATTAGGAGTTTTTGCCAGAAATATACACAAACACTTTCTTGCCCATTGTAAGAAGCTGCTCATTCATATTTGCTTGAACACCATTTTTACCTGAACTGAAGCTTCTTAAAATTGTAACTACGTAACATTCTAAAAACAAAATCTTCCTTCAACAGATTAAGATTTATCAGAATTAATATTAATTAACCCACAGTTCCCTGACTTTTCTCTGTGCACACTACATTTTAGCATTCACCATTATCCCATATTTGCTTTTTGTGGCCACAGAGTCTGGTGTTCAGAAAATATTACACAAGATTGCTTTGATGTATGAACCTGTGGCCATTGAAAAGTAATGCCTACTTTAAACATGCCATGGAGGAGGAAGCAGAGGCTGACATTTTAGAAACAGTGTATTCAGCCACATTTTGGGGAACAAATGTCTATTGTGCTGCAGAAGTGGCTTTTTTTAAATGTTTGAATCCATTTTGTTCAGCCTAAATCCAAGCTGACCACTGTCTCTGTTCTTCATGAATGAGAAGATACAAATGTTTTACAGCCAGAAGCCTTCAAGTCTACAGTGTGTGACCGTCACACACTTTATACATAGCATCAGTCAACAAAGCGTGAAGCTTATACCACAGAAAAAAGAGAAACCATGTTAAGTGTAGAAAGTTGATGCGGCCACTGAGGAATTTTAGGTTTAGGGAAGTAAACAGACATGCAACAGTTGGCATGTTGAGATTACTTTTACAGCAGAGTTATGAGGATTACTGTAGAAAGAGGTATGAAAGTGTATAATAAATCTGGTAAAAAAAAAAAATGGGTAGTTTTCAAGCCAAGTAGCTTTTTCATTAAGCTCCAACTGTCTGCTGTTAAGAATGAGTTCACTAAACTTGTTATAAGTAAGAAAGTATGGCAGCTACTTTCTAAAATGCTCTAAAAGCAGTTTCTTTATGAGCGTGGAGAAGAATTAACAACAGGCTTAAACCAATAAAGAGGATGATAAAAGCTAATACGATTAAAAAAAACAGAGAGGAAGCCATGCCAGACGTAAACTCTGCACATATGTGTCTCAGTGCTGCGGCTGCTGTGTTTTCTCATGCAGTAAGACGCGAGGGAACCGCAAAAACTGTGGGGATGTTCAACAAGTGGCAGAAGTCCACCAGACCCGTTCAAAGCTAACCTATCAGTGCTCAGAGGAGAGGAAGCAGAAAACTCTCGAACACTGACACAAGCCTAGCAACAGGCGTCCACCAATCACAGGGGAGAACAACAGTTACAGGAACCAATCTTCTCTGCTCTTTCTCTCTGCCTCTCTTGTTTCTCTGAAAAAAAAAGAAAAGAAAACAGAAGAAAAAAACTTTTGCAGAGGTATGAAGTTCACTGAACAAACTTATCTGGTTTGTTTCATGGGAAATAATTCAGTTTACTGATTTATTTGCTCGGAATTAGTTTTTATCTGTTTGAGTTTCTCCGCCAAAGAACTGGCAAAGCAAATGTCCCCAAACTTCACAGCAAACACAAAATCACATGGTTCAACTTAGCCCAGAGGCTCACAATAGCAACTCTCATCTGTGAAAAACAACTCTTAACTTTTTTAGCCCATGTAAACAGGCACTCTCTCAAACCGACAGTGACTGTTCCCAACAGTGAAGGAGTAAATCAATACAACGAAATACAAATCTACAACTACGAGGATAGTTTTTTAAACTTGTGCACAAAGAGTGAAAACTGCAGACTAAGAGGGTATCCCCCACTCTTCAAACACAGCTCTGTGTGGAGCCTGTTCACCTATCACGGAGCATTTAACTGAGCCGACTGGAGGGTTAACCCCTTACCTCCCCACAGGCACACCACCTGCAAACCTTTCTCTTATTTTACAGAGCAGTAACCATCCTCTGAAGCTTATGACCAACTTAGCACCAGTTTTAGAGTGAGAAGTGAGGGTGTCATGCAGTGTAATCTTATCCTTATATACAGTATATATCAAGACTTCTGCGCCAATGTTGAATCAATGTGGGAATTAACTGGACCAGTGTTGCCTTTTTGGCCCTCTTTGAGCAACTCTTGGTCCCTTTTCTTCTCCTCCTCCCCCCCCCAGTCGCCTCTTCTCTGATCTGTGTGTTTTCTGGCAGGCTATCAGAGTGGAGCGGTCTCGCCAAGCGCCGGCTTTCCTGAGAGGAGAGGCGTGCCCCCCCCCCCCCCCCCTCAGACCAGCGGGTCCTGGACCAGCGCACACCAACACCGAGAGGAAGCAGCGTTCCCTGGCTTCCACGAAACGCAGAGGAACTGTGGAGACCTCAGGGAGCGCACGGAAAAAGAAAAAACTACAGATCGAGGTATCTGGGACAAAAGATAACCTCTCATTTATGACTTTACACTACCAGGCCGATCCCTAACAAATCCCTAAACAATCTATACGTACAGTGGGCTACAATACAGGAGAAAAGGCGTTGGCCTGCAACCCCTGTGTGCACGTGAGGAAGAGTGAGTTCCCGGGGATGTTATTCTAACAGGGAGAGGGCAGCTGTCATAATACAACAGGCTCCAAGAGAAAAGATCCCATAGAAAAACAGAAAATACCAAACCCTTCCCGTGCTATCTTTAGCTTGATATCGCAAAGCCACCGCAAATCAATGAAAAAGACCGTCCTCTTTTCTCTGATAACAAGCCCAGCAGTTCTTTGACTGCCCCTCTTCATAAAGTTAACTGACACATGACATAACACCGCAGGGCGAGGGTTCAAAAGACAAAGCTCAGAGTCTTGCAAAGTATCGCAGCAAATGTTTCAGATAGTGAAGACACGCTCGGAGAAATCTAGTTAAAGCTTATCTCTGCTATTATCCCAAAACATGGGACTAACAAAGCTGACCTTACACCAGCGTTGGGACTCTAACAGCCCCAATGAAAACAGCCCCTCTGGTGGGACGCTGCTGTGTGCCTCCTGGCATGCACAGCTGTTTTTTTTTCTCTCTCTCTCTCTCTCTCTGACAAGACCACAGCTCTGCTGACTGAGCAAAAAATGACTCATCTCACTGGGAAGCTGTCCAAAAAGTTGTTGATCATCCCCCTGTAATTCTTAATGGGCGCAGTAAAACCCAGCGCAGGAAGAATCAACCCTTCACCTGTCGCTGTGAGAATACAGAACGGCGGTGATTCATTCCCAAGAACACCGATAAACAAAAAGTTCACAACTGGAGCTCACAGCAGACAGCGCTCCGGCCTTTTTGGCTCATCCGCCAGTGAATCAAAGACAAAAAAAAACTCGATGAACTGTTGAGCCCAACAGAGTTTTATCATTTCAAACAAGGGAGTCAACGAACAGTTTTTATATAAACAGAACAAAACCCTGATAGTCTGATGGAATACATTACCAACTATGCACTCTGTACTTTGTCCTTTTGCTGGAGCCAGTTTTACTTCTCTTTTTCCACCATCTATCTGCTTGATCTGTAACCTTAACCAGTGTATATTTTGATTGCAAAGTTGAGAGTGGATGTGATACTGCTGTACTTCAGGGGGGGGGGGGTGTGGAGGGAGTGATATGGCCTAATCGTTGGCCTCAGAACCATTTTGTCCGTGTCCTATTACTTCATGAATAGGCAATGAGCCCCGGCACTGAATGGCAGAACAAAATCGCAGGCAGAACCTTGTTTGAGTGCGACGTCACAGTGACTGCCCCATTAATGTTTAATCATTTATGAAACGTCTGTTTGATTAGGTAGAAACTCGATCACCTCGGTTGCTGTCCTCTTCACCCGTCGTCACTGACCCAACATTTTCAATATTCTTAGAGGATATTTAAGACGTTGATGGTATGACATTGAACAGTGGAGACAGAGAACAACAGCAGAGAGTGAAGGTGGAAAACCTGATTTAAATTCACACGACTAGAGAGATATTCAATACATATTTTCTATGTGTAAATAGTTAAATATTGCCAATTACTATTTCTTCACCTCCTCACATTCAACATACGCTTCTCATTTCTTCAGGGTGAGGAGGACTAACCAGTGTGTTTGGCAAACTACGGCTATCTTGATAACAAGTTTGGCTGGAGATGCTGGAGTGTAAACTTCCCCAAATCCAATTAAGAGCAGGACAAACCTGCTTACGCTACCTTACACTCTGATTATCATCAAGGACAAGCTTCCAGTGGAGAAATACAACACAGTGATGTGCAGGTTACTTTTTCTTTTACAAACCTTTTAACCCTATAAATTAATATATAGTGAAATCCTGCTTTGTTTTGGAGGTAACTCTGGGTTACAAGTGTAGAAGGTAAGCTAGACAACCACATGTTATCTATTGCATCTGACATTATAACAGATAAACACAGTTTAATGCATTTCTTAGACTTCTGTTGATGTGTTTATGGTTTTAGAAAAGCTAACAAAAAGACACTGCGTTCTCTCTATAAATGCAGAGCTGTGAGGAAATATGGGCTGGTTTTTTACTCTCCTTGGTGGACTCTCAGTAAACCAGGCCAGTAAAAAAGGTCACTGGGAGAAGTCAGAATAACAGTACAGTATAAGTAGGTTCTAATAAACTGAAGTGTACAGATTACAGTATGGACTCATGCACCACAAGTTCAACTTCAAACAAAGGTCCAAGATGGCCGACAGAAAATATACACAATGAAGCCATCAGACTCAATTTGTGAAAACACAAGAGGGACAGGTAGCAACATACACAAACTCAATAGCACATGGACATGCATGTCGTCCTCTTGGGACTACACGCAGTGAGTTCCTCAAACACAAGCGCCTGACACGAGATCATGAGTTTACTGTCCAAGACACCACTGGAAAATGCTTACCGAGGCACATTATCTTCATGGGCCTAAAATATGTCCATACATCCTAGTTACGGAAACAGTGCACGCTGAGTCACTCCCGTGTCTCACAGAAAATAACTAGTTAAAAACTGTGTAAAATAATGAAAATATCATAATACCGGTAATTAAATCTGCAGCTTTTGCAAACCATCACCTGTTAAGCAGACATTTTAGAGTAAATAGACATTTTAGTTTAGCATGATGTACAGTCTAAATGTATTGTACATCTGCCTTTTATATGCTTACATGCTGTGTTTGCTCTGCAAAAGCTACAGGGTGGGAAAAATGTATATCTAATTAAAATGTTCTCCAAAATAAGACTCTTAGAAACATGTTCTCACAATATCTGTGCTTTTTGGTTATTTTTTTAATGTAGGTTGAACTTTTTAAACTCTGGCTTTAAAAATGTACTGGGTTAACATGTAGGGCTTGTGTGTATGCTCGTTCTTCACTTTTACAAACTCTCCATGCACCTCATAACCCTGACAGAAGTGTGTGCGTGTGATTTTGTGTGTGTGTGTGTGTGGTCCTCTGGCTCATGCCACAGGTAGTGTTGGACATATTTGCTCCGTGGTTAATCAATTACAGGCCTGTGGGACCAAGAAAAGAACAAGCCAACAGCCAAAACTCTTCCGTATCATTCCCCTTGTAGACTCAAGTCTGATTCCTCACACCAACTTTGATGTGTCAGATATAATTAGGAGATAAGTTGTTCTTAGTTGTTCTGTCCAGTGTAGCATTCACTGCTTATTACGGTGGTGATCAATAACATTAGTCATTTACTTTCATGATTGTCTTGATTTGCATTTGCATAGTATTCTTGTATTAGAAAGTGCACTGACCACCAGTTGAATGGTGGATGCTGATGTGCAATAAATGGTCTTACATAACTTAAATACGTAGACAACAATGTATTAACTGGCAACGACTTGTTTGTTAAAGAATAATTTACGTACGAGTAGGATGATAAGCAGTAACAATAGTACAGACTGAGTAACACACAGTGTCTGTAGTGTGTGAATGTTGTGAGTATCCACATCATTGTGAAAAGAGGAAGAAAAAGGAGGAGAGCATCATGAAGTAAAGTTTGTACCTGAGGGCTGAGCAACTACGGGTGGGGAAAAATAACAGGATCCAACAACACAACGGGTTTGTGATAAAAGAACTGTGGTGCTTCAATGCTGACGTTGTAAAAGTCCATACTTTCACTAAATAAACATGCAAATGTATTGAATCTAAATTTAAATGCATTTATTTATACTTACTAGCAACTAAAACATGTGTGTGTGACATATTTGACACTGTAATAATCGCTATTATCACATTAGACTACCAATCTAGCCAAATGCATGACTTTTATAAGTGACACCCTCATCAGTGATTATGTCACACATAATGGATGTGGGGGTCACAGAGGGCATTCACAATGAACGAAAAGATGGAGCGTGGAAAGAGTGATGAGAGAAGAGTGATAAAAGGTAAGAGGACAGAGGGAGAGGATTATTTGAGCAGTGTGCGGAGAGAAAGCGCCTCGTCCCTTATCGTGGATAAGCAAACACCCCACATCGTCTGGAGTGACATCATTGTCCCTGAGAATCAATAACCAGCCACTTCCTGTGCAGCGGGAAAATCGATGACTCTGTACACTAGATTACCTATCCGTGCCCACTCACCTGAGGAGGCACACACAAACACACAACTAGTGCACACACCGTAATGCAGAGCACATACATGGGGAGCATTAACAGAAACAAACCCCCTGTCACAGTTTTGACCAAGGCGAACAGTATTTGTGCGGCTTCAGTGCAGAGTCAGCCCATTATGGGATTAGTGGCAGCCACAGCGCGGCGTAGGCCCACTGTTGAAGTCCAAAGGGGGATAATAGCTCTGCCAGATCAGACTTCTGTCAGGTTTCCCACACAAACACGCAGATACGCACAACTTAATATCAAAGCAGCGTGGCTGAGCCGCAAATCTCCCAGATCACCCTGTTTTTCTCAGGAGCTTTTGTCAACAGCTATTCCCGATCTACAGTATATCATCAGTGCTCAACACTAACTTTTAAAGGCATCAGCTTTTGTTTGCCGAAACTGAAATATGATTGCCATTTTTAGTCACTTTATATTTTGAGTAATTAGCATACTATGCAGTTATACGTCAGCTTAATAATAAAAATGTCACATGTATATATGACATGTGTTTGTTGTACATGCTGTGCAGTATCATTTTCCATCCAGTTTAAAGATGCCGGAAGACTTTTTCATTCAGGTTAATTTGGTTCTTTGTCTTCTATTCTTTGTGCACATGCGAACAACGAACGCATGTGAAGCTTTGTCTTTTTCCGCTTCTGACTGTTAAAGCAATATTCAAACATCAATAATACAACAAATATGCAAAAAGAATGTATATTTTAGGGTGCATGTTTGCCACAAGTGGTTGCCATTGATTGCCACCAAATGCAAAGAATTTGTTGCCAATTTCTCAAAATGGTTGCAAATGGCAACCCTTACTGTCGAGCCCTGATAATATTATGCAATAAAGGTTGGGTTCAGGGTTAAAAATGTAACACAAATTAATAATTACATTTATTTTGTATCGCCCAAAATCACAAATTTGCCTCAGAGGGCTTTACAATCTGTACACATACAACCCTCACATCGGTATTGGAAAAAAAACCCAAAAAAGAACCTTTAAGTGAGACCTAACAACATTCTCAACCACACACACACAGGCATTTGGCATCATTCAAATAGCTCCTCGTAAATTTTGTCACAAGTGTCTATGTGGTATGAGATTTAAGCACCATTGACAAAACTGTAGCTGGATTTGCTCACAAGAGTCTTTAATTTAAGCAAGAAAAAAAAACGTTTCCGGACATGCTTCCCCGGCTTAACTATCTGGAAAGAAAAGTTCAGCGTCCCGAGCACGGCTCTCAGATAGCCGTTGTTCTCCTGCCAAGGCAAGCAGTGGAAGAGCAGGCAGCTAACGGACAGGCCTGTAGGGGGATAATAAGTAACTGAGCTTAGTACAGTCCCACCATCACCTGGGAGAGACAGAGAGACATAGCGTGCAACAGGAAGGACTGAGAATAAGAGACAAGACAGAAATGGAAACAGAGGGTGAAAAAAAATCACACAAACTAATTACAGCCTGAGAGAAATGTGTGATCAGAACAGTTAAAAACTGACTTGCTGCTCTTCATTTCAAATGCAGAAAAGAGAAGAAAAAAGCTGTGTTAACTTCCTGAGGTGACGAAGTTAAAGATGCAGTTGCTGAGTGGGTGGTTGGTTTTTTTCTACACAGAAATGGATCAGGTTTCATCGTCAAAAAAGTGCTGTATATTTCTCTTGTTCGGTTAGCCACAGCAGATCTTTCCGTATTTTTGTAATACAAAACAAACAGTAAGCTAACATGACAACCTCCTCTCGTCTTCGCAATGCACGCTCTCCTGGAGCGCCGTCCGTCTGTCTGTCTGTCCACGTCATGCAGAGACTCCAAATGCCAAGGAAAAAGCCCTGCATATACTAGCATAGCCAAGATGGGCTTCTGAGTAAAGATGGCCACCAGTCAGTCACTAATCACTTGCAGATATTCAATTTGAATAAGACCCTTTTTTTACATAAATGATGTAGCAATATAAATGGATCTGAATAAAAATATCACACTCTACGGGCAACACCCTACAGATATGATTGTGCTTGTTTTACATGTGACAGTTTGCAAAATGTTCATGAAGGCTAATGATGATATCCATAACAATAGCGTGCATGGATGTGTGTGTGTGTGTGTGTGTCTGCAAGTGTGCGATCATCCACACATGTCTGGAGAGGAAATCTATTCTATTGATGCACCGGAGCAACGTTTTGGCCTACAGCCTTGTAAATCTGTGACCCTCCACTAACCCGACTGTAAGGCCGAGTCAGCTCGCGCGGCACAGGACCGTCCGGCTGGGTGAGGGTGCGCTCTGTACGGGACTCCCACAGGAACAAGCTTCACACAATACTTGGCTCACCTTGAGGTAGACACACACATTAACTGCACAGAGGCGCACACACACAAAGACAGATTAAAACAAACTTCAACACTCGCACATAAAAAGTACACTAAATGTACTAGACGCGCGCACGCACACACACACACACACACACACACACACACACACACACACACACACGCGCACACGCACACACACACACACACACACACACTCACACACACTCAAGCAGACAATAGACAGTGGAACTGTGCCATAAGGGAAGGCTGTTGTCCAGTCACTGGGCAACTGGGGCAGCAGATGGTCATCTTCCCTTCCACTAACACCAGTCAGGAGGGGGGGGTGAGGGGGTGAGGCACGGCAGAGTGGTCTCCGTCTCCGAGTGAACACCTTTCACCAAGTACATGGGAATGACTCAGCCATAATCCATGAAGCAAATGAGCTGGACACTGATTATGTGCAAGTCTGCACGGAGTTACAGCGCAGAAATGGAAAGTTTGCGAGACCCAGATGCGCTGAGTGCCCAAGGGAGGGTATTGCTTTCAGTAGTGTTTGAAATGAAGGCCACAGGCTGAAATAGTCAACCAAAGAAACTTAGGCTAACCACAAACACAGCAGAGAGTGAGAGCGCAAAAGTAGGGGAAAGGTCAATTCAGACATGAAAAAGAAAAGAAAAAAAAAGGAGAAAGGAGGGTTTCATATCCTGTTGACCAGTTGCTGCGTCTAAGCAGAAGTGTGTGCGAGAGAGAGAGAGAGAGAGAGAGAGAGAGAGAGAGAGAGAGAGAGAGAGAGAGAGAGAGAGAGAGAGAGAGAGAGAGAGAGAGAGAGAGAGAGAGAGAGAGAGAGAGAGAGAGAGAGAGAGAGAGAGAGAGAGAGAGAGAGAGAGAGAGAGAGAGAGAGAGAGAGAGAGAAAAAAATCCCTGCATTTTCTCCCTCTTTAGTTTTCCTGTAGCGTGTCAGGAGGCATGTTTTGGGATGGCTAAACCCATAACACGCCTCATCTTACATAAATAAAGGACTTATAGGCCGTGGCGGGCCGGCAGATGCGGGGGAGACGTGAGCCATTTGTGCGCTTGTGTAAAAAGATGTAAAGCACGGGAAAAACAACTTTGTATGAATGGAGCCTCTGTGTGAACGTCAGCGAGCGCCTCCTTCAAGAATACATGTTTGTTTGAGAGCGTTACATCACCGTGGAGGCATGAGAGAGGGAAGAGTCAGAGAGAAAGAGGTAAAGAGGTCAAAGAAAAGCAAGAGGAAGAGAAAGTGACAGAGCAAACAGGGAAAGTGGGACAAGAGAGAGAGAGAGAGAGCAAACCGAACCAGAGAAAGGTGACCATGAGTGGTGATAGTGGGTCGATAGACGTCAAGGAAACACTGTACGTTGTATGTTGCATGGATTAGATATGTAACCTCATGTCATGTCAATCAATACTTGCCTCTACTCCACTGCTATTCCTTTTTACACCCGCCTTCCCTTGTTCCTCCACTCATTTGGTAATTTGTTTCCCTGTTGCCTTTCATCATCGGCCAGAAACAATCTGATCAAGGCAGGATTTACGGCAAGCCTGAGGGCCAACTGACACATTTAGGCGTCTCAGTGATAAGCAGCTCGGGTCATGCCTGTGTTTGTGTGTTTGTGTGAGAATGTCTGCAAGCACAAAAAAGGTGCGGAATGACTGCAATAAGCGCCTGACAAGACATGTCTTGTTATGTGCTTCTGTGGCCCATTAGTCCACTAAACAACACAGAACAAAAAGCACAACAGTTTTATTGCTTACAGTTGCCTGGGATAAAATCAAATCTTCAAGTATTTGTTTTCCCTTGCGGTCTTTCTAAGAACGTGATTCTGGATTCCTGAAGAGCCGGGGGCCAATACATTACTCAACTATTTCAACTGAGTTTTGCAAAACAACATCGGATGCCAGGTGCTAGTCAATTTTCTTTTCATAGATTTAACTATAACTATGGAGTCATTGGAAGTAGTGCAAGTCACATCCTCTGAATAACATGTCTTCAGATTGAGAGAGCGAGGCAACAGAGAGCAGAGGGTAAAAGAGTGAGAGAGAGAGAGGGAGAGAGGGTTTAGGAAGGGAGAAGGGGGGTTAACCTATATAGTAAGCTGTGCTTTTTTTCCTTTTGGTCTCCAAGCAGACTCTGCTTCAGTTTGATAAATAGCAGGCCCCCTCAAAGCAACAGATGCAACAGCTCAAACCCCAGAAAATTCATCAGCTTTTGGGAAAAAAAACAAAGCAAAAAGCCCTGAGCCAGAGCCCTCCACGGCTGTTCCACACACTGACAGCCAGCCTGAAGACGGACACTGCGAGTATGAACAGCGCACATGGAACACAAGGCCCCTTTATACCACTCTACAGCCCCCCCAACTGCAGAGACAACCCAGTTATAGTAGGCCCTCAAGTCCCCAGACTTCACCAGGGAGGCACTTCCAAAACAGTGACTCCCTCCCCAGCTCAGTGTTTGCTGCACTAATAGTTTTCTGGTTAATTTCAAGGCCTTTTGCACCACTTTTTGTTCCTTGTATCTGTGGTTCCACACCGCAATCATTGCTACTTTTCTGTATCTGCTTGTCCTAGTTACAAACATTCCCCCTGTGACGTGCAGGCATCTCCCAACGCCGACACTCCTAAAAGCTGAAATGAGCACGAATAGTTGTGGAAAGGACAAAAGACAATGTGTTTTCCATGCCGTTTTCTGTGAACACTGAAGACAGATTGTGTTTTCTCTTTAAAGCCAGACGGAGGCCTTTCTTTGGGGGATTGTTTGGTGTTTTGTGGGCTATGTAGGAGAACGTTTGCTCTGAAGTGGGGTTGTGCAAGTTGTTTTGTTTGAGAGAAAACAAACGAGACAAACAGCGGGTGAGATATTTAGGGACAAAGTTTGCATTGCGAGGTAAGAATGAGGTGTTTTGATTAGGAGCATTGATGCAATCAGCACTTTTTTGTGCGATACTTGGGTATGGGTGCAGGGGCCTGTCGTCTCACAATCTCTCCAAAAGTCAGACTGTCTATGGGACTAGACTGAAAGTGTCATGGAAATAATGTTATTTAAGACACAGAAATATCTGCAGCCAAGAGTGGCATAGTTTGTCTGCATCTTAAAGGCCACATGACAATTGTGTTTCTGTTTTTGTCTACTGGTTGCTTTCACATGATCTGCTTTTAGAAATGCTCCTGAATTCTTCCTGTTTTGTTTCGCCCCAGTCTGGTTTTTATTCATTGGATTTTCCATTTTGAGACAAATAATAGACTTTCACAGTGAACCATAAAGGAACTACACTGCTCAGTCGTGCCATAACTTCACCAGCTATCTCCTTCTGACCGTGTGTGTGTGTGTGTGTGTGTGTGTGTGTGTGTGTGTGTGTGTGTGTGTGTGTGTGTGTGTGTGTGTGTGTGTGTGTGTGTGTGTGTGTGTGTGTGTGTGTGTGTGTGTGTGTGTTAAAGTGCATATTTCCCAAAGTACTTCACAAGAGCTCAGGAGTGGATTCTACCATAGGCCGCGATAGGGGTCAGGTCCTCTTATCGGACGCCACCATGGTCACCATGGCAGACGCATACACACATGGAAACAGTCTCATGCCCTCACGACAGGCCAGAGACTCTTCCAGAGGGTCAAGATACAGTGACATTGACCAGATATTAAAAAAAAGTGAGCCTCATCCTGTCAGCATCCACCTTCAATAAAAACGTATGTTACTGGTTTTGTAAACGGGCTGCAATGTAATCTATTGGGGCGAGGCGGCACAGTCATTTACACTTTAAAGTGCTCGTTATTGCCATGACTGGCTCTGGTTGTTTTTATAAGTGTCTGACATTAAGAAAAGGAGAAATTAAGTTCTACAATTTCGCGAGGTGACGTGTTACCGGAAGACCGAGGTGGAAACACTTGCGAGCCAGAGTTTGTTGTGTTGGAGTGGAGAAGGCATAGCTTGTTATGTAAAAGCTTTTTAATGTCATGGCTGAATATTTAGTTGATTTTGACGTTTGACCGCCCGTAATAATTGGAGCCAGAGTATACAGATACTCATATTTCACAACGAGACTTTGAGCAAGACACAATAACAAACAGACCGGATCAAGCGAAATGTAAATGTAAAAAATACCAGAGTTTCCCTTCAAGGCTTTGCTTTTGGTGCCCTGCGTGTTCGGTCTGATTTGATTATTTTCACCAGAAAGCCTGCAAGTTGCACAGAATTTGTTTTATCTTTTGCAGGAGCAGCAGTTTTCAAATGTTGCTTGATACTGTAATCATTGCTACTTTTCTCAATCAATAGTTACAAACATTCCCCCTGTGACGTCAAGTCATCTGCCCACGCTGACACTCCTACAGCTGAAATGATCATACAGCATGGAAACATATCATTATCATTTTATTTATTAACACTGACCCCGCATTAACTTCTTCAAGTTTGCACCCTTAAACCTTATTCTTAAACAATGCAGTTCATAACATTATTGGGTCATATCCAGTGAACGCCAGGCAGTCTCTCTTTATCCAGATTACAAAACAGTAAAATAAGCAGTAACTGGTTTAATACCAGCACAACAACAAGCAGCCAATAAGGTCTGCAAGGGTCAAAACAACAGCACCCAGACAGGAAGCAGAAAAATTCCTCTGTGTTGCAAGAAAATTGCCATTTCATCAATGATGGAGAAGTGCTAACCACATAAACAAGAGTCAGATTTCCTTTTTGTTTGCTTTTCTGTGTTTGTTGCCATGTCTGGAAGCGTCTGAGCCAGCTCTCAGCAGGTATCGGTGACGCAGGACAAAGTCCGGTCAGGTGGGACTGATGAAAGAGATGGGAGAGCGAAAGATAAAGATAAAAAAAATTCAAAGTGACCAGGGACAGGCTGGTTTGTGACAAGATTTTCACAAGCGGTGACATCACTGTGTGGGAAAGTTACTTCATGTCATTTCTTATCGGCCTCTGACCTCAGAGGTGTCGGGCGGTGTTGGTCCACACAGAGCGAGGGGTCACATGACAACACGGCAGCGAAGCCCTGTGTCCCGCTTTTCCGTGTTCACCCTCATCAACACCTGCATGTGTTTCATGCACACTTGTGTACAGAGACACACGCCAACATACACAGTGGATTTCATGAAGTTGGAAGACAAGGAGGAAGCCTGACCAAGATTGTGGCAGCGCAGGAAGGAAGTGGAACACACCCCTGGATCTGAACAGGAAACAGCCAGGAAAAGAGGACTCTGACAGGACACACACACACACACACACACACACACACACACACACACACACACACACACACACACACACACACACACACACACACACACACACACACACACACACACACACACACACACACACACACACACACACACACACACACACACACACACACACACACACACACACACACACACACACACACACACACACACACACACACACACACACACACACACACACACACACACACACTGTCATTTAACCTGGAGTCTCCACTGTGCTGCCCAGTCAGTAATGATGAGCTAGTTTCATCCAACAAAAATACAAACATTCACCAAAAAGCGTGGCTCGTTAATTCTAGATAGCAGCAGGAGTGTTTCACACCTTCACGTCAGATGTACTGGAGTTTCTGAGCAAAGACAGCTGGAGGTATCTGTCTGATGGATGCGGTGTGAATAATCGTGCACTCGTGTCATGCTACAGCTCTGAACCTTCAGGAACTTTGACTGAAAGAACTTGCGTCGCAATGAATATTATGTCATGAGAAGGTAAAGTACTGGCTGTGTTATTGAGACAAAGTATTTCTTACTCCCTCCCACCATGTTTCACCCCATTTCACACACACAGACACACACACACACACACACACCATATTTTATCCCGATCACACACGCACACACACTCTCTTTCTCACTACCCCACCTGTGCGAGAAACACAGATACTATTTTGACTTTGATGGGAATCTTTTATTATCCCGTGGGAAAAATCCGCCCACACTTAGCAGGAGAGATAGATAGATAGATATAAACTTTATTCATCCCCAGGGGGAAATTTGTATGTTACAGCAGCAAGACATACAAAGTAAGCAAAGTAAACAAAAATATTAAGTATTAAAAAATGCACAATATATACAATAGAATAACAGAGTGGGACATATTAAGTATCAGAATATAGAATACAGAAGATAAAATAACAAAAATGCACAGTATCAGTGGTGGGCCGTCAGGGCCTGCAAAGCCTTCTCTGCTGGCCTAAACAGAATCACAAAGTTATAGCTATTTTATAATTTTTCTTAAATACACTACATGTATCATAATTTATACAAATATTTTTCCCATTATCTTATTTTCTCATTGCACAGCTACTGTCTTCCTCAGTTGCTCTGCTTCCAGTGCAGCTTGTTTTAAGTAGAGCTTTTATCCAATCAGATTTCACCTCTGTGTCTCTAGGTAAGAAGAGAGGCCCGAGGCCTGCAGACTCACAAGTGAATCCATGTGTAGTTTAAGTGAATGGGGACGATATTGTTGATTGTCATCGTGTTCAACCAATCAGATCTTTAGTTTGACATGTTGGGCGTATTCTTTGAGTGTCAGAGCCTGCTAGCCCCATACTAGCCGGCCCACAACTACGTCAGCATTAGTGCAGCTCAGAGTCCAGGTGCAGCTCTGCCGAGAGATGCAGAGTGTGCTGTGATTGGTCAGTGGGCGAGCACGTGACTAAAGTGAAACGAATCGAGAAGGACTTCTTACTGGAACTGAAACGATGTACTGGGATTAAACTCTTTAAGTTTCGGTAAGTGACAAACTGCGTGCGTTTGTTTACATAGTAACGTTACTACTGTTCGTTTGTCTATCGTGTCGCTTTTATGAATAATATTTGAATGACTCGTGCTCTTGTGTGGTGGAATGCATGGATCCGCTGCAGGTTTGCTGGATTGATGTGTCATAATGAGGTGATTAGGAGGTAATTCAACTGTAGTAGGACAGCACTGAAGGCCCAGGTATAAAATCCACGGCCCGCCACTGCACAGTATATACAATGAAATAGAATAGTGTTCAATTAAAAAAGTGTTAAGTCATTAAGACCCGTACCATACTATTACCACGAATGAATAAAAGAAAAATGTCCCCAAAAACTGTAGGTAAAGAGTTCAAAACGCCATCCACTTAAGGAAAACAGTGAGATGTGATTGAAAACGGCATTGAAATCCAGAAAGTGGACCTTCTTCGTACAAACTAGTTTGTTTCAAGCAAACTAGCCCTTTAAACAAACCGATTATCTATTAGCACACACACACACGCACACACACACACACACACACACACACACACACACACACTGGTTTGAAGTAATTTCAAGCCATTCAATCTCTTACTGCTACAAGAGGAAAAACTTAAACCAGAGGAAGACAGAATCATCATGAGGGCATTTGTATTGTGAGACAACTGTAAAGGTTTCCACTGAGGTCTGTTTACTCTTCAATAACTTTGATTACATCATCAAACTGTGACAGCAGGAGCTTCCTAGCTTCTAATTTCTGAGAATGATTTAAATGACTGTTTTAACTACCGTACTGTGAGTTCGCAGAAGACACAATGCAAGCAGCCGCTGCCAAAAAGTGAAGGTCTTTAAAGTAACATGCACGTGTGTACGTGTGTGTGTGTGTGTGTGTGTACGTGTGTGTGTGTGTGTGTGTGTATCAGTGAGGCATTTTCCTGATCTTTGCTGCGTAGGGGCCTTGTCCAAAGCAGCTGCACAGGCTATCTGCCAAAAATAACCACTCCCACTCTGCCCTCTCTAGCTCTGTCTTTTCATTGTCTACTCAGCATCTCCAAATGTGTGCATGTTTTTTCTTCTTCTCTGATTCCCAGTATTATCTCACCTCAGTCATCTCCCAAACTCCATGTCTGCCCATTCTTCTCCTTTCCCTCAGGCTATCTCTCCCTCTCCCCTTCCCTATGGGGACAACAGAGAGTCAGAGAAACTGACTTTGATAAGGGGAAAAAAACTACAACAAAGCAGACCCGTCTGCGTCGAGAAGGCACACAGTTCCCACTGCTCCGTGCGGCTCCACTCTTTGTTTTAGTTTTGGGTCCACCCCGTTTCCTTTCTCCATGTTTTTTGGCTGTTCCCACTGCAATATCAGGGTCCAGTGTTCTTTCTTAGCTCTAGAGTCTTCATTGTACATGCATGTGTGTAAATCCATGCCTCAAATGTGTGTTAAGCGGAAATGCAAAAACATAAACAAGAGGACGTATCAGTTTGGAACGGTGCAGAATGTCACACCGGAGAGTCAAAGTACAGAAATAAACCCCCTGCAGCAGTCACTCTTACCCCGGGGTTACATAACACTGAGGGGCTGAAGTGGTAAGCGGGGGGGGGGGGGGGGGGGGTCACATGACTCTCAGCAGGTTGCACCTCAGGTCATTTACCCTGGGAATACAGCTTATAACGTCTGCTGGCAGTGTTTATGTTTTGAAAACATCTTCACTGTTCGCTGTAATCTGTATCAATTTCCCCCGGCTTCACTGCAACATATTAACTCTCTATTAGAACTAATGCATCGCCCCTGTTCATGACATTAAAGTCTTGTCAAATGCGTAACTCAAGCTTTAAGAACACCAGTCTGTTTCTGTTTCTGATCAGGGTTTATCAAAACGTGTTTCTTTTTTGGTGTTTACAGCTAACAGTCACAGCATGTATGGTTTTTACAAAAAGACAGAGAAGCACTTACTGATATTTCATATCAGGGAGGAAGAGCTGGTTTCACATTTCTCATCAGTTTTAAGTGACAGGGAAACGAAACCAGTGATCGTTCAAAGCATGTACCAATTGCTTTGTGGTGTGATTACATAATGGTCGGCATGAAATTCTTCCAAACCCAAGCTTTTACACAGGCAGCCAATCATTTTCATAATCAGTCTTATTGCCAAGATTTTGCTAAATGTCAGAAAAAAAACCACAAGACATATTTTGCAAAGTACGAATCAAATCCAATTGTTTTCTGGCTCTTCAAATGTGTTTACGATACCATGAAAAATAAAAGAATGAAATGAGATTCAACTTTTCTTCTCGATGCATGCAATTTAAGGCGCTACACTTTTTCTTGATTAATTAGTTTACAAAATATCAGAGAATGGTGAAAACTGTCAATCACTATTTCCTAAAGCCCAAGGTGACATCTTTCTATTGTTTGTTTTGTCTGAATAATACTCCAAAATATATCAATTTCACTATCATGTAAGACAAAACAAGGCAGCTAATCCTCAGTTGAGAAGCTGAAACTAGAAAATGTTGCTTGAAAAACTGACTTAAACAACATATAAAAAGAGGACAGTAATAGCTCCCGCATTAAGACTTTGCACTTAAAAAGCACAACAATGTAAACAGATTTTGAGCAGAGTCGGAAGCTTCACCACTGAGACTCGTTCAACACTCAGAAGAGCTCCAACGTTACCTGACAGCAGGAAGTTGGACTGGTATGACTCATCATCTAATATTACCTGATTAAGTTTCTTGGCTCATGTACAGTTTGTTTAACTGTGGTGTGTCAACAGAATTCAGCTTAGTGGTTTTGTGGAATTGCTTTATGCAAGCTTAAATCACAATACAGAATTACTTAATTGAGTCCACATTCCTCAGGATAGTCTTCAGCCGCGGTCCTCTGTAAACAAGGGACGACGAGTATATGAGGATGAAGATATTCAGAGGCGTCACAACTCTCCTCTGACAAACTCAGTGGGAGGTGGAAGCAGGTCAGGCTTGGCTTTCATGCTGTAAAGTAACTCCTATTCATGTGTTTGTCCATGTGTCTTTGCATGTGGGTGTCCATCCAAACTCATGTATGTGTGTGAATGTGAAGGCAGCCATATCAGCCATTCGGGGTGAGAGAGGAAGACCTCTTTGGCCTTTGCCCATCTCCCATGCCCCCGGTTTCCTGCTCCACCCACCCCGGACGGCCCAAGGATTAGCTAGTGCTCACCCCACTCGGCCCACCCCACTCGCTCCTCTGTGTATCTCTCACCGTCCCTCACAGCTCTGCCACCTCAGCGTTTGGGCTGTTTGGACAGGAAAGCCCTCCGCCAGCTGCCTGGAACAACAAGTCGACCTTAAGTCACTGTCAGTGTGTGTGTATGTGTGTGTGTGTGTGTGTGTGTGTCTGTGTTTGTGTGTCTCTCAAAGTGTGAGAGTGTGAAAGAAAAAAGATCATCCGTCAGGGGAGCTGGGTGTGAAAGTAATACAGTGAGAACATAAGATTGATGTGTGAAATGAAATATTAAAATATCCAAGATCTCAGAGGGAGAATATGAGACATATAAAGATAATTTAAGTACATATGGGACATTACACGGCAAAGAACAATAAAGTAAATATCTCTAGGGTGATGTGTGTGTCAGGACAGCAAAATGTCTCCACATCTTCCACCACAGGCAGACAGACAACTCCGGATGTAATGACACTTACAGTAAAACTTGATTTATGAGAGTATGCACTGCCAAAATGACATCATACATATCAGACATAAACCTTCACGGGGGTCCCATGCGGCTGGTTTTTGCCCGTCCCTGCACATCCGACATATTGTAACGACATAGTATAAATATTCAAAGGTTTCTTCGTCCTGTTTCCATGTCAGCCCATGTCTGTGTCCATGAGGAAAGTATAACTGAGGCTTTACTTTTCTATGGTTTAAACTATAGTAAATAAACACACTTAACAGGATAATTGTATGCGCTTTATGTAGGACCAACCCAAGTGCTCAGTTACTTGTAAACAAGGAGTACTTGGCGCAACTCCAATCCCTGCAGATTAACATAAGCATGACATATTTTATCACCATGTTTTTAGTATTCATAGACTGGCTATTGACTATAAACTAACTTGTTATTTTTGGGTGTAACATTCCAGCAATTGAATATTTAAAAAAAAGTGGTCAAATCAATGCAGCAGACGCTGAAATACCCTGATTCTCAGGAAGATGGAGACGACTAAAATGTCGAACTGGTGTAACTATATTCTTAGGCAGCTTAATGCCCAACATTTAAATGTAGGCTACAGTAGATATCACACACAGATGTTGAAACCTTGAAGAAACTTCCCCCTGTGGGCTCAGATGACCTCTTACCCACTCTTTGTACTTCCTGTGTGGGGTAGCGCACTCTGAGCCTCACTTCCTGTGAAAGACACACAGACTTTCCCTCGCAGCCTTTTTCAGCATCAATATTCCTCTTTAAATCAATGTACCTTCTTCTTCTCTCCTTGTCATATCTGTTTATTTGTGTAATTGTCTGACAACAGGTTCACAAGCCTGTACTCTCTCCATCTCGCCCTCTGTGAAGTAGCGAGTATATTGGCGTCAAACCGGTTTGTGCACCTCACTTCATCACCCACCACCTTTCATGCAGGGCAAAACCCCTCTGTTATTTCAAGTGGCTTTGTGCGCCGAGGCCACAGCCACATACCCCACAATGACAGATGAACTAGTTTGAACCGGTGAGGACTGTGGGCTCCAGCCAATAGACACCATACAGACCTCATACTGTACACACAAACCTCCTCACACATGCACACAAACGCGCAAATATACGGCTTATCATGCACCTCATGTTGCACACACACTCAAGACATGATTGCTGTTGCTGCGATTTAAATAGCTTCTTTTTTTTTTCCATCACAGAGTCACTTGCACGTTCACATTCGCATATGGGAGCGATTTGGCTAGAACACTGCTCATTTCCCAGTTTGCTGCACGACAGCTTCATGAATGGTTTACCAGTTAGCTTATATAGCTTGTGTGCAGCCCTGTGTCTGTTTGCATTCACACTTTTGTGTATGTATAACTGTGACTTATGTGTGCACCATTCTGTTAAGTGCTGTAACCTTTCAATCCTGTGTAAACTGACCCAGTGGCAGGAAGGACACCCAGTACATCCAGTACAGGGAGCAAGAATGCTTACGTACTTTCTGTACCCACATAAAACCGGAGCCTGTGTATGTGCAATGTGTGTTCAGCAGATGATTTATGCATCTGCAGGTACATGGTGTTAGTATAACTAGCTTTATGGAGTGGGCAGATAAGCTCCTACATGCTGATTTGAGGGGGATACCCCGGCACACAAGGACACAATACATCTATAAGCTCTTACAATTATTTGTTTATGTCGAATATGTTGCCATGAGAATGTGTCCAGACAGGAAAATGAGACACATGGAGCTATACGATATCTTTACACAGCATGCCTGAATACATAACTCTCAGCAAAACAGACTTCAGCAGTCTGCTGGAAGGGGTGACTAGCGGTTAAGTGAAATACGATACATGTATCACATGTACGCCGACACACACATGCACACACACACACACACACACACACACAGAATTATAACACTTGTTTACTCATCTGTGTGGCATGTGTATCAGACATGACTGACATGACTTTGAGAGTCAATAGGGGGGCAATAGTGACAGTGATACCCAGTAAACAACAAGTTAAGTGATGTCATTTGCTTTCACACAGTTCATCTGCTCTAATATAAGCTACTACCAAGTAGCCTAAAGCTGCTTCCAAAGCCAATGGGTGGTATAACGTAAGCCAACTACAGTGTTTTGTGGTGCTATAAGTAACTTGTACACTGTGACTTTTACTGCATGGGAGCAACTTATAGCAGATTATAGTGCGGCAGCTTTGTCCTGGTCTTGGATTTGGGAATTTTTACCATTTTCCAAATGCATTGGTTAGTCCTCATCGTCAGGACTCAGGAATAAAACACAAATCTCAGTTTTGTTTTTTGTTTTGTTTTTGCCCGAAGTATGTTTTTCTACATTATAAGCATCTGCCAGACATTAGATACGCAACATTGTTAAATTGGATAAAGTTGTTTAATTCCGAATTGCTTCCATGGTGTACTACCATCCATCATTCATTCATCCACGTGGTTGGCGTGAATGAACACTGGAAAAACATGTTGACTGTTGACTGTAGCAGCGTTACAAGTTATCAGTTTTATATCCAACCCTGGTGCAAGACCACAAACACAGTCTTTGTTTGTGCAGAAAGCAGGTGAACAAGGAGTGCTCTGTTCTGGCAGCCGGAACATCAACAAGAGAGCAGTTGATAGAAATGTATCGACCTGAAGACAAACAAATGTGAAATAAAAAAAGGGCCGTGGTTTGATAAAACGGAGGTCTGGTGACCCCCCTCCCCCCCCCCCCCCCCAGCTTGTGTCATATGATGTTTAGAGGAGTGTGTGTACGCAAGTGACCTTCATATTAGTAACCCTAACTTTTTACTCAGGCTAGTCCTGAGGTCACTAATGCCTCTGAGCACACCAAGACACTGTTGCTCAAACACAAAGACACACACACACACACACACACACACACACACACACACACAGTGAGATGGTAAACAAGGAGTGGATGGACGCTGCCATGCTCTCAGCTTTAATAAGTAGCACAAATCTCTGGCCTTAACCCTGCTTTTTAAACACACTCTCTACACACATTCGACGCAGACTGTAGCAGGCACTGTTCAAACGTACCTGCATACTATGATATCTGCAGTACCGTCGACCTCGGACAGCCCTGGGAACTGTGGTCAAAGGACAGTAATCTTCACAGCCTGCAGTGCTCGACCCAAATGTCAGAATTTGCTGCATTTTCCTGTTTTACATAATTATGAATACTTCAGGGTTTTGGACTGCTGGACATAGAATTTGAAAAACTCCCTTTGGACTTTCATTGGGAAGAAGCTATTAAAAAATGTATACTATTTTCGCAGGGTGACCAAATTTGAGGACAGTAAAATGTAATTGACTTTACAACCTTTTTTTACTTTTGTTAATACAGAAGGAATACAAAACTAGTTATACAGCTAATACACTCATACAACTTAAAATGTTTATTTTTTAGTTGTGCCCTTGTGATGGGTTTTTAAGCAGTCCGCTTTTTTTTATTTAACTCAGAAAACACTGCCCTGGAGTAGAGGGATTCACTTCGTACCATTCCATTTTCACGTTATATATATATATCTTCTCATGTACGGTTACCCAATCTTGGAGGATGTCAACATCTTGAAGAGCTCACGCATCTTCCTGAAATCAGTAAACCTGTGGCCTCACCTGTTGACACAATGGCTAAACTTTCGCCGCCAGAAAATGTACAGAACTTTTTGTACATCTAAACTGGGAACACAAACATCGTAAGCTCCTCCTACATCCTTGGCATCTGTGATAAGAAAACAACACTCCTCCAGACACAGACCCACCTACTGCAACCGTCTGGTTTGCTTTAACTGCAGAGTAATGCACCCCCTGCTGTCTCTGTGTCACATAGTATGTCACATGTGACCAGTGGTATGTTGCACCCGTGAGACAGCGCTCATGTATTTCAAAAATGAAAAACACAAGTCACTTATAGCTGCTTGTTGATGATAAACTGGCTCTTTATTAGCATGCAAGGGCAGGCCTGACCGCAGAAACATGTTGATGTGATTACCAGAGATAAAGATGTCAATTTTCCTCCATCACAACAAAAGCATACATGCAGTTGCTGGTCAACTTTACAGGAAGGGCTGCTGGCTCGTAAACGGGGCTGACAAAATTAGGTTAGTCTGGTTGTGATTTTCAGGGGGCTCAGCACAAACACCCACAAACACGGACACAGAAAAACAAACAAACATCCCAGTTTCCTAGAAGGTTCCGATCAAGATCCAATGGAAGCTTTCCAGAGAGTGCATGTAACTCCCCCTCCTCCCAAATCGCTTCCCCTCCATTACTGCAAATCGTGATCACACCCCAACCCCAATATCCCCTTCCTCCAACCGCCCCTCCTCGCTTTCTGGCTGCACATAAACAGATTCTAGAGGTGTGTCTCCTCTCAGCCAATAGCAGCCCTCTTAAGCAGTGCATCTGGGCCTATCAGAGCGGCCGGTGGGAGCAGCCTTCTCTCCCTCTGTTAACGGCAGTTGTTGTTTTGCTGCTCTCCGTGTTTTCTGCGCTCAGAGTGATGGATGGAAGGAGTAAAGAGGAGGTCAGGTCAGGCATTAATAGGCTTTGAGTGCTTGCCCACAATTAGGTGGGGGCTAATCCCAAATTCACAAGTGTATGTGTGTGTGTGTGTGTGTGTGTGTGTGTGTGTGTGTGTGTGTGTGTGTGTGTGTGTGTGTGTGTGTGTGTGCATAGTGCACGTGCACACACACACACGAGAACCTTTACAGCATTTACATGCTCTTTATCATTATCTATCTCTGGCCCTCCCTCCCTCTCCCTTCCTCAAACACACACAGACCAGACTTTGTTTCTTGCACATATACATCATTCACATCCTGTCCCTCCCACACACACACACACACACACACACACACACACACACAAACTTGCTGGTTTACATCTGTTCAGAGGGTGTGGAGAGCTGGCAATGGTGGAAAGACTGCTCTCCGGTACAAACAGGGCACCTTCTCCCGTGTATGATGAGGGAACACTTCTCAGACAAGGGAGTGATGACAGCATGTTTGGACGAAAGTCTCGGCTGGATGGCCGCCTTCACACACCTGCGTTCAGAAACACGCAGAGACGCGTGGTATTTCACAGATCTTTTTTCCTTCTTCACCCAAATATAACCGAGTCCTGCTGACCCATATTCATACGATTCCTACCGATTCCTGTCTGGACTTTTTAAAGACGATTAATTCAGCCAGAAGTCTTCCTCATAGAATGAGTAATTTTAACAGAAATGTACTTGTATACAAGGTAGTTTGCACCTTAATGCCATATCTGTGACATTTATGTACTGCAATTCACTCATCAGCAGACAGATTTGCTGATAAGCTAATATTGGCTGGCCAATTCTTACTCTTTATTTTAAATAATGTTGAAAAATCCAACTGCCATCGAAATTACCTCTTCGAATCGATTGTTTTGTTTTGACCAACAGCACAAAACCCAAAAGATATTCAATTTACAAACAAAATTGACCATTTGTGAAGCTGGAAGCAAAGAATAGTCCCCATTCTTACTGGGGAAATGACGGCCTGCTCCATTTAATTAAAGGCAGACATTAAAAATACATGCACGCATAGACGCACCTGTGACGCAGTACATGTCCAACAGACAGCGATTGGGTTAGTGTATCTAGCAATGTACACAAGTAACAACGGACAAACAAACAGAACAGCGCGGATTTCACTGCAAGGCAGCGCTGCAAAGGAAAATAAGCAAAGCATCCGGACTAAGATAAGCAAGCACACAGAGGTGACAAAGAACATGACAGGTGGGCAATGCACCGAGAGAGGAACACCGTTTGTGTGTTGACATGTTTGATTACTTGTGAAGTAAATGGATGTGTAAAGTATGGGAAGAATTGGGTCATCTATACACCAACCAATCTATTTATGAAGGCCAGTTTAGCCAGACTGCAACATCAGAGGTCAGCTGCAGCATTTAACCTGGGCACTGACACTCCCTTAAAACAAGCCAATCAACAGCTGATATCCTGAGAGGAGCTCTTGTCCGAATACGATCATGCGGGTCATGAGGGGGATCTGTTCTTTTAGCAGACATGGACCCCTTCTCTCCATTTCTGAGACTTGATGTTGGTAAAAGCTGGTATTAGCTCACAGCGTTAAAGGGGGGATGGGAGAACCAAAATGAGCTGACTGAGTGAATCACAGGTTTGTGCAGTGGCGGCTGGTCCATAGAGGGCGCTAGGGCGCCGCCCCCCCTTGAGCTACAAATAATACAAAATAAAATAAATAATAATAATAATAAACTATACAAATTGACAATATTTGTGTTTTTGAAACATGGAATCACCCAGTAATATGTGTAAAATATGATATCTGCGGTAAATATATGCTTTTCCTGCTTGTCCTCTCTGCCTGTCTGCTCTTCCTCTCCTCGTGTGCACGTCTCAGCTGCTGGGGCGCTGGAAAAACTGCCCCAAAGAGGCGGGTCTATAAAGCAGTTTAGCCAATGCTGAGTAAAGATATAAATGAGTGACATACAATTTAGCCAATCAGCGTCCTCAAATAGATTCAGCTTGGGGCAGATTTCATTCTGCCCCAAGCTGCGGTTCTCGTCAGGACTAGTCTCTACAGGCCAGTGCCAGCGCGAGCACTGCTCCTCCAAGACCCGTTTGAGAGGAGAACTGAGAGGAGAAACTACAGCTGAAAGAGCTGATCCCAGATCAGCCTGACCTCACAATCAGACAGCAGACTAGCAGGAAAGAGAAGCAGTACATGAAGCTTCTCTACTAGCTGTACACCAGACAGGTTTGGCTCGCTGGATGACGTCATGCTAATAACTTATTTAGCTTTTTAAAACAATGGGGACAGAACCAGCACGGACAGTTAGGGAGTGAGGGACATGAAGCACCTGTCTGAGAAATGGATATATAGTTATATATAAATAATTATATATATATATGGGTGTGTGTGTGTGTGTGTTTTATATTATAGTGAATATTATTATATGATATATATATATTATTATATTATACAGAATATTATATGATATATATATTATTATATTATACTGAATATTATTATATGATATATATATTATATTATACTGAATTCCCTGTGAGGGTGACTAAAATAAGATGACGTGTTTGTCAAAGTGTTATTTACTGCTTTTTTTCGTGTTGGAATGAATGTTAAATATTTAACTGCAAAGTAGTAATGCGTGTTTGATACCTTAATTTGTTTGCATTAAATCATTCTGGGATGTTTGCTGAAATTGATTGGATGTGGCACAGCCCTACCAAGAAAATGTTCCACCAGCCGCCACTGGGTTTGTGTATGTTTTGTGTTGGTTGGATGCCAACCTTTACATGCCTGGTTTCCTAAGGGCCTCTGGGTGTTTACTGCAATATGACTAGAAAGCTACAGAGGAACAGACAAGGTGTGGCAACCTGCCAGCAAAGACTATTCAGGAACCAGATGGAGAAGTTGTTTTTGTCTCTCTCGCCATCGATCTCCCTATGGCCTAGGTGCTTCTGTTCTCTTACGAGTTTAGCAAAGCTTGGCCCCTTCCGTTCTTGTACGTCTGAGCTCCCTAAAAGTCAGTCGAAATCTGTGCTTTTCTTCTTCACATTTCCCTCTAACAAGAGCCCGGTCCTCTCAC
Organism: Leptoclinus maculatus; assembly: GCA_032191485.1. Taxonomy (NCBI): domain Eukaryota; kingdom Metazoa; phylum Chordata; class Actinopteri; order Perciformes; family Stichaeidae; genus Leptoclinus; species Leptoclinus maculatus. The sequence goes on along the minus strand of JAVDOI010000003.1, from coordinate 31,462,626 downwards.
TGATGTGTGAGATATGGCTTTGTTTGGGTGAGATTCTTTTTTTCGCAGCCCGACATCTATATCTTCTTTTTGCTGTCTCGTTGCACGTTTCCCTCCACTTCATTCCTTTACTTTGTTTTCTTTTCATGCATTCTTTCTGCTATACCTCACAGTACCCGTTCATTCACCCACCTCCAGTCCAACCTCTCATTCTCTCTTGCTCAGTAAACAATAGTTTGCATTGTTTCCATGTATTTGTACTTGTTAAGATCTCTGTCTGCGCTCTTTGGCCTCTGAGATTATACTTAGTATTTTCAAAGAGGGGCTCATTCTTAGTTTTTAAATTACCTTTGTCTGAGACATATAGGGCTCTGTTTTAAATGCTCTGGTGAAGGCTTTGTGCACTGTTATCTGACGTATCAGAACCTGAAAGACCACATAAAGGACCTAGTTACTATATCTCTATTTTGTTTGCTGGGCCTCTAAATAGACTTCCACAGGCCCTCATAAATTAAAGATTCATCCTCAGAAAATTCCATTATGGCCATTTTCTCCGTTGTTGACCTGTTAATTTCAATCATCCTGTAATTGTGCTAATTTCTCCTGAATTACAGTAAAGTGGAGAACCTCTGCATTACTCTCAAGGACTCTTGGGGAGTTTCTGAACCACTGCCATAATACAGACCAAATGCATCAAACATTATCAAGCACATAAACAGCAGTTACAGTAAACTAAGCATGACAATAAATACAATGAAATACCATTAAGAAAATCATGTCAAAACAGAATTAAATAAGAAGACAAAAAAAAATGTATCCACACTTAAAACACATTTTTCCTAAAGCATGAACATTTTATTAACAGACAAAACAAAAAGCCTGATAAAAAGTCTTAGCAGCTTTTCCACACCGTGTGGTTCTTGTTTTAAGGAAACTGGCTACAGAAAAGAGTCTTATTTTTAGTCATTTTTCAGCCACCTGGAGGGAGAGAAACAACCTGATTTTCGCAATATTCTTCAGGTTGTATAATTTAAGTCGCATTTCATGGGTTGAGAGTCAAAAAATCTCAATCGAAAATCCAAATGTCTTCACTGAGGATAAACAACTTGTGAAAATCAGCTCTTTTTGACAATTACTTAAACTAACTTATCTCAGTTCAGCTGGAAGAACCTACGAGAAATACACTTCCCTTTCCTAATGTCTATGTTGTATGTTTGTAATATCATCAAGGTGGCTACGGCAAACATCTGGAATAATTCAAAAGGACGTGACAACCTCAGTTATTGGTGCAAACAACAAAACACCAGTATTTTCCTCCGAGGCTCATGAGTCAGATGGGCTTAGCTTACAAGGATCACAGTTACATGATGTGTTCAGGGACCACATTCCAGTTCATATCCAACCTGACTTCTGCAAAACAAGTCAGTAAAGTATGACAAAAATGCTTACATGTATTACACGGACACATGATAAAAGTGTAGAGTTGTTAGGTAATGTGCTATCAGAACATTCCAGGAGTGCTTAGTGTAAGGGGGGGGTGTGTGTGTGTGTGTGTGTGTGTGTGTGTGGCTAGCCTCAATCGGGGGTCTAATAAAGCCTGATGGGTGACAACATGATGTAACAGTATCTCTTACGACTACTGTGTTGGGACATGTAGTACCGGTGTGTGAGCATTAGAGGGTAAACAACTCTGTGCACTCTCTTAGCACCTTTGAGATAAAGTTTCCAGTCTTGAACTTGAACTTTAAAACCGTTGAACTGTTAAAAAAAAAAAAAAAGGGGAACAAAAGCATTTCCTCTTTGACACGTGAGTCTTCTTTTAGTTAGACGCCAGAAACAAGCATCCGAAGTGACCAAATCAACAGAGGCAGCACACACACACACACACACACACACACACACACACACACACACACACACACACACACACACACACACACACACACACACACACACACACACACACACACACACACACACACACACACACACACACACACACACACACACACACACACACACACACACACACACACACACACCTTTGAGTTTCACTGCTAACAGAGAGGAGCCGAGTGTGAAAAACATCTCCCAATTATAGATTATCATCTTTAACACAGAGGCGTATTTTTTTTATATAATTTGTGAACAAAAACAATTTGCATTTCTGACAGCCCATAACTTTGTCCACATTGACTTTCAGCTGTGTTTTCTGGCCACCTTGTGTATGTAAGTCACATCGCTCTCTTTTAGCTTGGTTTTGTCTCGACCAACTCCTGAGGGAAATATATGGATCTCTAGCTGCTTAATGCTCCACTAAATTCACCAGCTGGTCGCTAACTTTGTCTGCTGTTTGTGTGCTGAGCAGGTCGAGTACAGTGGGGGTTTATGGAGAGCAGTGAGAGTGAACCAAAACAGTAAAGTTGTGGGCCGGAAAGCTAAACAATGAACTTCACTGTGAACTGTGAAGCCGAGGGGAGCTGCAGATTCAGATGAGGATTCTCTGTAGGTTCATCACTACGGGAGATATATTTTTATTTAAAAAAATGTTGATTATAGCCACTTTAAGTGACTTATTTTTTGGTTTATTAAGCTGTTGAATAGAAATGAGCAATGAGTGCTTCTACTTGTTTGGTCACCATGCCCACATTAATAATAACTGAAATGTTATTTAGTGTAAATATTTTCTCACAGCACCACTAAAAAAAATCATCACTTTATGTCCGTATGCATCCTTATCAGGTAATTGGTAAAAAAAAAGTTTTGTCAACATCACCCAACCACACTCTTCTGTCAGTCGACTGTCGGATGAAAATGTATCACTAGCAGTTAATCTTGATTCGCAAAGTGTGTGGCTGGCAGGTGTGGTGGATCAATATCATCAGAAGTATTTTGCCACAGTATCTGGTTACATTTACAAAAGTAGAAGCTTCGTGACAGCTGGATGCAACATACAACCATAAATAACATTAGGTGAATGTGGCAAATAAAGCTATTTTATAGCTGAATTTTTATTTGTATTGTTGTTGTTGTTGTTGTTGTTGTTGTTGTTGTTGTTGTTGTTGTTGTTGTTGTTGTTGTTGTTGCAGCAGCAGCAGGTTCAATTCCTGGCCTAGACGGGCCTTTTGTGTGGAGTTTATATGTACACCAAATAACATGAAGTTAAGTCATATTTAGGGCAGACACACTGGCCATTGTGAAGGAGTGTGTTTTCCTACCCCAAGTAATCACTGTGAAGTACTTTTTACAAACACTACATGTCAATCACACACGCTGACTGACACTCTCTCCCTCCTTGTCTTTCACCACACACAGACTCTCACACACACACACACACACACACACTTCGACCTGGTTTTGGAGGAAAAGAGCTGAGGTCAGAGGTGAACGACTGTGGGAACACGGAGGTCCCGTAGCGTGAAACTGTCACCGTCCTGACAAACTGGCCTGTAACATAAACAAGCACACATACATAAGCTCGGGACAATACCCCCGTGAACAGAGCACAATACCAGTCCACCACTCCACACTGGGTCTGAAACAATACCACACATGCTGAAACAACATCATAGCCGGGCCTAAGCCAACACGGCACTGGGTAAACTGAAGCAGCACCATTTGGTGAGCAGCACCACACAATGCCTGCGATGGGAAACAATCCATCAGGTGCTGACCACAGCTAAGCTCATGTCTCAAAGTGTCGGGTCTTTGCAAGATTGGATGAGGTGCACAGAGGTGAACAAGAGCTTGTGAGCATTGTGTGCTGCATGTTTAATGTTTTCTCTCAAGACTAAATACAGTTAGGGGACTTTCAACTTGTATGTATTGCCCCATTATTTCTGACACTCACACTATATAAAATGTCAAAACAATGAAAAATGTTGATCCAGATCCAGATCCTCAAGGTGAGGCCTTCAAATTGCATTTTTGTCAAAACCAAAATAAATTCTGTTTTCAATGATATACAACAGAGAAAAGCAGCTGGAACCAGTAAATGTTTGCATGATAAATGACTTAAACACTCAAATCTAGCACGAAAATTGTTGACTTTGTTGATGAACTTCTGTTATTCAGTAGCACTTTCTGCTCAAGTCAAAAGCAGAAACATTAAGTTAAATCGATAAAGAATCACAGTTTTCCACCTGGATTCAGATTGAACTAAATTAGAGTTCCTATAACAGAACAGGAGCGAGTGTCCCTAATATTTTGTTTGTGTACTCCAGCTGGCTAAGCCTGGTGTTGAGCCTGTGTGGTTTGTATCCTAATAGGGGCTACCTCAGACTGAGGTCTGGACCGCAGCCACTGGGCTATTCATGCATTGTGACCTGATCCGCAGATGCCTCTAAAGGCCGCATGCTCACGGCTATAAATCTCTCAAGACCTGTAAACACACAAGACACACACACACACACACACAGGCAGACAGAACAACACACACATAGGTACACAGGAAAAAGACAAACACACAAACCCCCCCACACACACACACACACACACACACATACTGGATGAATGCCCAGTGACCAGGGCAAAAGGAAAAAATGAAAATCATTTGCAGCATTGCATGTATTTAAACCAGTGCATGGAAAATTCCCATCCAGCAACTTGAGAGGAGAGCAGAAGCAGACCACAGACTAGTACAGAGCGCCCTCGTGTGTCCACACAGCTGAACTGCAGCAGCTTCAGTCCCTCGATGCGCTGTGTGTGAATGATGAAACCACTCAATGGGCGATTCTTTTTCATCAAGTAAAAAGCCAAGCATTAAAAGGGTGCAGGATAAAAGGCATATATTGATTTTTTTTTTCAAATACTGCCTCCACTGGACGATAACCTTCATCATTCATTTATGAATTTGATCAAATTAATCCTGAACAGATGGCATGCAAGTCGATAGATGAAAGTGTTCGAGACCAGGAGCCGAGTGCATGAGGCCCGGAGCCGAGTGGTCAGCCAGCCGCTACTATAGGAAGATTTATTTAGTTGGATTGTATGAGTGTGTGTGTCTGTGCGTCCCTGTTTGAATACTCCCTCAGGATATCCAAAAGCCTACACTTGGTAGTGCCTTTAGTCTGCCTTTCAGGCTGCATACAGCCCCAACAACCTCCATCAATAAAGTAAGGCGGACTATATGTAGCCTTAAAAGCCTTTCTGAACGGCCACACTCGAAGCGGAGGGAAAAATCTGCTTTCATAGAGAGGGGCAAGACGTGCTATTGTCTATATAGACACAGTGCTACACTCGTGGAAACACAAAAAGTGACAGAAATAGTCAAGAAGAAAGAAAAAATAAATAAAAGAGAGAGCTTGGGCAAGAAGTTCAAAACCAGCTTTCCGTTTCACCTCCACACATTCCCGGGTCACAAAGGTGTGGGAATGGAAACTACACTTTTTGAAATATACATGGCATTTGAATCCCACCTTCATGGAAATATTGAATTAGATAGAAGGCCTTTTTTTCACTAGAGACGTTTGGACTTGATTTTATTATTTACACCTTTGCTTTTACTGCAACATGTCAAAATGTCTGCCTGGAAAAGAGGGTCTATTGCTACAGGATAATGTAATGCTGTCACAAGATTAAAGGGTCAATATACATTACCTTTCTCATTGCAGACATTTTGACTTGTCAAAGCACAGGTGTAATTAATAACACAATGATGGCTCCATTCCATTAATAAAAAACAAATCCTTATCCTTGTGACAGTTACAAAAGATTCAGTTTCTGCAGGTAACATTAAACCAACAGAAAGGAGAGGTGAACACAAGCTTGTGACCGAGCTAATGGAGCAGCAGGAGGCTTTACTTTATAAATAATTTGTACATTTTAATTCCATATGCACGTTATAAATATCCCATTATGGCAATGAGAGAGTGAGACTTGTTTATTCAACAGCACCATGTGATCTTATTCTTGAATCTCCTGATAAACCCTCCTCTACCCGAGTTTGAAACATTACATGCAGAGCAGCAGAACATGTCCCATTATTACTGTCACACACTGAACCTACAGCTCTGTTATGTGACTTGTCTTTGTCTCCTTCAAAGAGTTTGTTATTCCCCCCCCCCCACCCTCTTGCTGCAGCACTTTGTTACTGTTGCCTTGCCTGCCTCCACCTCCTCCCACAGTCTCAGGGTGTGTGGGTGAGACAAGCTGAGCCTTGTGTCTGTATGCTTCTACGATGTATGAAGATAATGTATGCTTGATCAGACGGGAGACGACTGCAAGCCACGGTGGAATGCAAGGATCCGGGCTCGGCTGACAAAGTGACCTGATTATCAACTTATTATGAGGGAAATTATCATCTTTTTGGGCTTTGCTGTGATTTAGGGACATTTAAATCTATTACACGTGGAGTTCGGTTCCGGACCAGAAATAAATGATTATAGAAAGTATTCATGCTCCGGAGACTTGTCGTTGCTGACTGAATACAGAGATTGTGTTTGTTCCACCTCTCTTAGGCCTACGTGATCTATTCAACCTTCAGTGCGTCGACATCATGTTTTGCAACATTTCCACTTTAATTCTTTCCCCACTATTACATCTCCCTTCCACTCAATTCCCAAATAGCACTGCCAGAAATAATCACAGACAAGCCAGCACCCCCCACCCCCAAGTAACGGTGTCAAGCCACCCACCCCATCACTGCACACGGTGCGACTGGTACCATGACGACTGCTTTGGCTCTGCAAAAGCCCATAGTTAACACGAGCCCATCCCTCCCTCAGCGCCAGGGAATACATGTTTTAGTGGAACAAATGAAGACTGAAGATTCTCACAATTAAGACTTTAATTTTTCTTGGATTTTTGTGCGTGTGTAATAATGGCTAAAAATTGAAGAAATGTGCTTTTTTCCAAACATGTATTCAGGCTTACAACAGAATTGACAGTGACCTAGTTGCACACTTCCCACATTCCCCCTCCTCACTAGTCTTCCCAAGTCTACAGCCGGCAGCATGCTGCACTGGCTGGAAGGTGGGGGGTGGGGGGGGGGTCTGTGTTGTAGGATCAAAGTGGGGGCTTGTGTGTTCGTATGCTTTCCTAGCATGTTAGAAATGCTCTCCAATATCTCGGCAAAACAGGCATTTGGTGCTATTGTATAAATCCTCAGATTCTTGCACAGTTCATGTTCCTGTGCAGTGAACTTGACATCGTTAATAAATGCAATCTATTATAAATTCATGAAATATTGGTGATTATAAATTCATATTGTACATTGAGAATTCCGCTCACGGTGTGTTTTATTCAAAGACATGTGGCAAAAGTATAAAACCCACACAATTTCAATTTGATGATGAAGTGAATTGTACTAGGGCTGTAACTAAAAGTTATTACGAACTAACTGTAACTAATAGTTTCATTATCACTTTCTTCATTAATAGACCAATCCATTGGTCTATAAAATGTCCCAACACACTTCCCAAGAATGTCTTCAAGTGTCGCATTTTGTGCGGCCAACTATTACAAACCCAAAAATATTCAGTTTACAAGTTTATAAAAACGGTGAAAAGCAGTAAATCCTCACAGTGGAGAAGCTGAAGAAACGGCAGAAATGATCAATTGTCAGAACTGTTGTTAATCTATTTTCTGTTTACTGAATTATATCCTCAAGCCTAAAGTGCACCAAAACTTTGAAAAGCAACAGAAAAGAAGCTAAAATGCATTAAAAAAAAAGAGCTACAACATTGTGCAGCTATCATATCCAGTATCAGCATCATCAGGGCCAAAAACAATCATGTGACAAGAGAAAAAAAGCCTTAAGTGGTCACAATATGATTGCACCATAAAGCTTCATGTGGCTTAGTTAGATTGAACAACCCCACAGACACACTGCCAGTGCACACACACACCCACCGGCTCCTATCAACACTGTCCCATCACTCTGCCCAGCTGGCTGGCAGCTGTAAATCCACAGCTTTATTTTGCTCGATCACATCCTCCATATCCATGGAGCGATGTACAGTTACTGTGCCAAAGGTCACTGCCTGCTGCTGCTTTCTCTCCCCCCTCAACATGCAGTTTGTCTGACCTGGTTCGAGCAGAGATGGCCCATAATCCAGCAGATCTGTCCAGACCACAAGGCTCTATCTCTCTGCCTCTCTCCGTGGGTCCTCCTCACTCTATTTACAGAGTAAGCAGAGGTAGCCCGGAGAGTGACTGGAGGCATGCACACAAACACGTCGACACGTACAGTACACTCAAAACACAAAGGAAGGCAAATATACATAACACACACACGTTTGTGCACAAATGCATATGCAAAGGAGAGAACTTGTGACAGTGAGCACACAACGTTACCAACTCTGAACTAATGTTCCCGTCTACGAGAGGACTTTGACTCTGCCCTCTCTGAAAAGCACTGTTGCATCTGTCCACACTCCCGTCTGTCAAGGTTGAAAAGTGAAGTTTGTTTATATATGGCCTCGCCACCTTTGAGACCGGTTCATAGAGACAAGCTTTCCGAGACCAAATCAAATCTATCACAAATGAATACGGAACAATGCAACAACGGATCAACCCACTGCACAAGCAACCACGCAACACCTCAAGCCATCAGCGAAGGGAGGAAAACATAAAAACGGATGGAACACTTGAGGGCTAATTCAAACGAGGACTTTATGACATGTTTTTTGTCTTGACACACTGATTTAAGGACAGCGCACACCCTTTACAGCCTGCATGACAGTGACCTTATGCACCTGCCATGAATGAATCAATTGTGAAAAAGCGACGTGATCAATATCTGATGTAATCTCCGAGGGCCTGGCGACCCTCCCAAGCTTTCCATGTAGAGCAACAAATATGTTTTCAGGTATTCTGGGAGGCCAGATCCAGGAAACCACTTCACTTAATTAATCACACATAAGTGTTTACAGGGGCTGCTGAGTCAGCCTAAATGTCCATAATTAGCTAAATAAGTATGTGAAAAAATTAGGACCAGCATAAGCTTGAAACATTCACAGCCTTTGTCATAATCGGAGAAAAACAAGTAAATTTAAGTCTCGCTTTTGTAAAAAAAATCTAAAATCAAAACAAAATGGTTGCAAGTTTTGTAGAATAAGATTGAGAGCCAGAAAAATATAAATAGAGCATTATGTATGCAAATATGAAATAATGGAAAATAACTACACATTATACTAATTGACCAAACCAGTTACCATCTTGGTTTGCATTAGGAAACATTAGAGACAAGTTAGATTCATAACTTGACTAAAAATCTATGAAATCTAAATATTTATTTTATCCTTATGGACAAAAGAGTCTTTGAGGATTCTGGAAATACCGTCATTAATGCAGTTAACGTTGTCAAAACACCTTAGTAGTGAAAAAAAGTCAGACCTAAAATGGACTGAACTGCATTGCCAGTTGACAATATTAATTCAGAACTGGACTGACTCAAATCCAAAGAGACACTAATTCCATGTGGTATTCACTGTACATTCTTTACTACATCTTTTCATCTCTGTAGGCTGGAGATGAGGACAACGTCTCTGAAATCTGAGCAGCACCAGCCTGAAAAGGTTGATCTTTTGAGAGTAGCTCTTAATTCAAGTTAGTGTAGAGGGCTAACTCAATGGAGTAATTACATAACACAAAGAAACCCCTCTCTGTCTCTGTCAAGCCGCCCAAGACTGGGCTCCTTTCATCCAGCGAGGGGACATGGTGGCCGGAGAGAGAAAAGGACGATGGAGTCTGCCCACTCCTTTCATACACTCAGAACAAACACTATTGTCTCTCTTGGTTTGTGCATATATGCATTCGATAAATATGCATTAGATAAATTAAGCTCGGTGACGTCAAGCCCCACGATGACCCCCTTCGGTGTATGTTGACCATTTCGCAGGATTGCAAAGGTAAGTGATTTTGAATGACCCCGGCATATCCTGACACAAGGACGGCATGGGAACCAGACCCCTCCCCAAGCACATGGAACCCTATTTCCAGTCGCGGCCCCGTAACCCTTGACCTCAGAAATATTGGGGCAACATAACACAGCAAACATTCAAGCCCATTCCTTTAACTGTGAACAGCTTGACCTGCATATTCACAGGGGGGCTTGAAAAGCGAGCAAAGACTCAGATTACATAAAAAAGGCAAATGAGGTGACTGCTAGGACCAGAGAATGTTAGATGAGATGTTTCTGGATCTCTATTTTATCATATGGGTTCCTCAACTATTATTGGATATGATAAAAGAATTGTATTAGAAGCAAAACGTAAAAAACTATGCCTTTATTTGTGTGTAGTGTGGGAAAAATATTGAAGTCCTTGCCAGTGCGTATCAACACACTTGTCTTAATAGTTTGACATTTTGGTAAATGCTGAGAGTTAGATGAGAAGATCAAAACCACTCTTATATCTGTCCACTAAATATAAGGCTACAGCCATAAGCCTGTTAGCATAGCTTAGCACACCGACTGTAAACAGGGAGAAACAGCTAGCCTGGCTCTGTCCAAAGATAATGAAATAAAAAAAGTGTAAGTTGTAAAGGGGAAGTCATGATGTCAAGGTTTCAAGGCAACCAGCTGAACAACTGCTGGAAGTCACTGCACCCAGCCAGGAAATAGTTTAGCACATAAACCCCCATAAAATCAGAAAGTGTGTTTTTACACCGCTTTCTTTATGGATGAGCTGAACATTAATATAATGGCAAACAGCACAAGCACCCACCCTCCGGTTCAACCTCAGGTAAACATGATTAGCTCCGTCAGTACTTTCAGCGTAGTTTGCACTGTTATCGTTGTTAGTATCGTCAGCTATGAGCCCCCAGCTTGCCGTCGACATGTTGAGAGCCAATCGAATTGCTCCCAATCTCAGATCTGGCACAAACAAGCTAATCAAGAGACATGCTCATTTTGTTACATGCAGAGTATTGCTAAGCTAAGCTAGCTGGCAACTCTAGTATATAAGAAATGGAATAAGTGTTTTTCCCACAGTTACAAACTGTTGCTTTAAATGTGTGTAGGCGGGCCAAATGTCCATTAGCATATTCTTTCATGTACTAGCACATATTATTTAAGGCTTATTTTTTACCATCTACTGTACATGAGTGCTTAGAATTAGATTGTTTTCATGCCACACTCAACCCATGTAGGGTATTCCTCCTTTATCAAAATTATTATTTGATTTTTTTTTTCTCACAGATGATAAAATGTGCAATCATATAAACGGTGGATATGCACAATGGAACAATAAACGAGCAAAACACAGTTCCAGGCCAAATTTTTGCAAGCCAGGAGGACATTCAGAGACATTTTTCTCACCAGACAGAAGGCCTTCCTCTTTAGAGGAAGGGGGTTGCCATGAGGAAAGGACTGTCTGTGCTTTCAAAGATTTTGTCTTTAATCAGCGGATCTGCTGGTATTAGAGGTCGGTCTGAGCCCAAGCCCCCCACCCTTACCCCCTTCCATCCCTGACAACGTGAGAAAGGTGTGTGTGTGTGTGTGTGTGTGTGTGTGTGTGTGTGTGTGTGTGTGTGTGTGTGTGTGTGTGTGTGTGTGTGTGTGTGGTCAGGGGGGTCTTCAACCGTGGGACTAGGAAGACATGAGCTGCCACAATGGGCCCATAACTGCACCCTTTGGCAAGCCCACAGCAAATGCAGCTTAGCATAATTCAAAAATACCAGACGGTGTGTACTATGGTGCACGGCTAAACCCGCAAAGCAGCTTTCTCCCTCTCTCATCTCTCTCTCTCTCTCTCTCTCTCTGCTCCTCTCCACCATCTTCCAAAAACACTTCCGCACAAACAGGAATTAAGGCCCCTGCCAAACAGTCGATTTCCTCAGAATAACAACATGTCAGGCCATCAAAAGGTGTCAGGCTTAGCTGTGCCTCTCAACAGAGGACTCATTAAGTGGAACAGGCCACAGCTCACACCACGGTAAATAAGGACAATTTTAACTGACAAAATATAATAAATCCAAAATACTTTAGTGCCAACATTAATCATCAAAACATATTAACCATGAATATACATTTATTTTAGGTCCTGTCCATGTCTTATACTAAGGCTGGTTCAGAAAGAATTGACAACAACATGAATACAGAATCAAATTTGGCTCCATGCTGTGACCTGAATCCAGATTACACCCCACCACATCTGGAATAACGTTTAAAAACTGCATGGCATACTGATAGTGCTGACTTGATTTCAGCTGATAGACGGATATGGTGTCAGATGCTAGTGACATGTTGTTTTCTCTTCAGCCAGCCTCTTGTAACATTACACCAAACTTATAGCAGTAAAATTGTTTAAACAAATTCTTGACTTGCCCTGTGCGCGCATGCATGCGGTTGGAGAACTGGGTTGTTAAATCCTTGGCTCTTGTAAAGGTTAAGTGTTGATGAGTTCATGGTGTCCCGTCGTGACATTGAATGTAATCTACTTGACTAAACATGATGTTCTGACTCAACCCCAGTGTTTGCAATGCTTATGAAGAGGCGAAGAGAGGAGCAGATGGCAACAGAACAATACCATAAGCACTAGTATGGGAGGGTATGTGACAGTATTGTGCAGCTTAATGCAACATGGAACAAGATGCTCACCGGGATCACATCATAAACTGTATGAGTCTCCTACCTGGACGCCCTGTAGAAGCCGAATGCATCGCTCCTTGACGTCGTCAAAGGGACACCGTTTAGAGAGCATGAGGAGGTGAGTCAGGATGTCATTCAGGTCACTGTTGGGGGGGCTTCCTGAGGCTGGGGGTGACAGTGGTATAGGCCTGATGGCCTCCACCTTCCTCATGACGTCCTGGCGGATGTTCTCCATGGCTTCAGATCTGGAGATGGCATCCCGGCTGCCCAGCCCGTTCCATCTCCCCACAGACTCCTGGACCTGCACTTCCATCTTTTGATGTCGGACTAACGTTTCTGCTGTCTTACAACAGGCTTTGCAAGAAATAACACATGGAACAGTCATTGTTTACGTCACAGCATAAAAAAAAACTATGGTTGAGCATGCACCATTAATGTTATCAGAGTAAAAACAGCATAGCAGGAATTAGAGCCCGACTGATAAAATGGCCAGACAATACTATTGCCTGATATTAGTGTATGACAGATATATGGTATCAGCACATATGTCAGCCAATAAGTAACAAATGCGTGCAAATTGCTAAATCCCCTATTAATATGGTATTTTTATCGCAATATACTGTACATCCTAGTATATCCAAGTACTATTTCTTGGAAATCTGTTTATGGATAAAATAACCAGACAGGGATGTCTGTTTTTAAAATAATCCAGCATATTAAAGATGACAAATCTGGCATCACATTGATTCATGCAAAAATACAATATTACTTCTAATTGCTCGCTAACAAATCTATATCACATATCAAAAGGTATAGATACAAGGGTATATTTCAACATATTGCATATCATATATGTCGCCTAAAGAATAAAAACAAAAATATCAGACGGAGAAGCTATCGGTTATCTGATTTCTAAACTCTCAAATAAAATGTGTCAGTCGGTCTGTGACAGGTTTACAGGGATTTAAACCCAGATCATGCTTAAAAATGGTAATATTGGTATTTGATTTGTTACCAATTTCCAAGAAATAGAGCGTGGTTAGAGAGATTTATTTATATGTATTGGTGTTACAAGCCACCATAATCTGTCAATTAAAGTGGTATTGCCACAGAGCGTTTGTAAACAACAATTAACCGACGTTGCTTTATATGGTTCATGACTTTATATTTAAATAATAGACATATCATGACTGAAAACATACAAATACGCAACTTGTCAGTCAGTCCATTCAATCTCTCTCTGGCTTCCTTTCGTGTCAAGGCTCTCAAGCTGCCCGTTAACAAAGACACCATTAAAGTGCAACAGTAACGCGACCAAAACAACATCGCTACACACAAACCTTTCAGTGTGCACCAAACACAGAAAGTGTCATCCTCTAATACTCACTTTATCCACATTCTTTGGTGCAGGTCTTCAGGTACGGGACGTCTTACCACAGCGCTGACCAGTAACGTTAGTTCCACGGTAGAAACGAGAGGAGGCAACAACTTGAGGGTAAACATTTGATTGACGGGACAGGTCGGCCAATGAGAGGAGTTCTTGGGCGTTCTAGGTTGGATGCCGTGAGGTATTCTGACAAATGATTGGTTGGAGCCACCGGGGGGGGGAGGGTATTATGGGAGTTGAATTCTCTGCGTTCGGTGAGTGTTTTATGTGGTAGTTTTTAAGAACTACATCTCCCATCATACGTAGAGCAGCCCCCCCCCCTTCTCTTGTTTGTCTGCAGGCCGAGGAGAGAGAGAGAGAGAGAGAGAGAGAGAGATTGTACATTTCCATTTGATTCGTTTCTGCCAAACTGCACACTGAGACGGCCAATGCCAGTTAAATCTTATAAGCAGGCAACTATCAATGTCAACACTAAAAGGTCAACACATTGTCTCTACCAAGTTGTAGTGTATTATGCCTTGTAATGAATGTCTGTGTTAGGGACTAAGGTGTTGTTTTGCTAAATCTACAAAAGATTCATAAAGCTGCAGAGGAAAACCCCAAAAGCTTAACCATGTCTACGGGAAACGTGTCCTCTCTTTCTTACACTTGCCACATTCACATTGCAGACATGCTGTCTTTCTTTAGCTGCAGCAGGCCATTTGCATACTGTTTTTCAAGTGTGTACAAGGTGATTGATTGATTTACTGGTTAAAGACACTTTGCTTACAGACAAGAGCCTAGGTGATCAGAAAATGGCGTCAACAATTGTTGTTGTTGTTGTGAAAGTGAGCATGTCTCTGTCTAATACTCCACCTTCCCATTTTGCAGACCTCAAGGGTCTCATTTTCACAAGTTAAACAAGGCCATAGCTTTGACACTGAAGTCATGTGCTGGGTATTTTGGGGTGTGTGTGTGTGTGTGTGTGTGTGTGTGTGTGTGTGTGTGTGCGTGTGTGTGTGTGTGTGTGTGTGTGTGTGTGTGTGTGTGTGTGTGTGTGTGTGTGTGTGTGTGTGTGTGTGTGTGGTTAAAGAAAAAATATCACATTTGCCTTGTTTGAGTGATAAAACAAATGTAACATTATGCCATCTGTGTTGCCCTCAACTTTAACGGGTCTGATTTGTTTTCACTTAAATGCACCGTTTTTTGTAACATTTACATTCTAAAAATATGAACTTTGGCTACTTATTCAGCAATGTGTCTGGACATTATCAAATACTATACACGTCTAAAAGCTTACTGGTTAGTCATTGTTCTCACCAAACAAGGCAAAAATACTTTCAATGCATAAAAAGCTTTTCTTGAAAGGTACATGTATTACAAACACTGTGGGCATTCACAGCACCTAATCTACAACAGATCCCTTTTGTAAGCATCCTTATGATGACAAATAGCCAACGTGTTAGTTTATATTCAAATATTGAATGTATTAAATAATTTGTAATTCTACAATATTTTATTTAATCTTGCTCTTGCTTGTTTTTAGGGGGAATATTCTAACTGTATCAACATTATATCAACATGTCAGATGGTGTCTCTGTGATAAAACCTTCAACAGATATCATCGAGTATTTATTTTTAGACATTGATCATATACTCATACATTGAAAAGTCTGGAACAGTCTGGAGGAAGTGGTGGAGGATCACAGACATACGGAACCAATGTAGGAGGGAAATTTAAAAAGTCCGGACAGCCTGTGACAGGAAGCGTACTGGACAACTGAAGAAACCAGTTAGCTATAAACATAAGCAGTCGGGGAATATTAATATACAAACATATGATTAGTTTCGAAACGAGTACCTACCTAAATGTCCCAAAATGGAGACTTATAACGACCAGGTAACACTAGCAAATCAGCCGTTAGCTGCGAACGTGGCTAACACATTAGCTTTGTTTACTTTCGCTGTCGTCGTTAGTTAAGCTAGCTGCTAACGTTAGGTTGTCTGAAGGAGCTTTTCTACATGGTTTTGTTACGTAACGTAATGTTTATCTGGATTAACTTACGCAAGGGCAGTTGTAAAGGGCGTTACTTCCTTATGCTAAGATAGATATCTTAGCGTGGTTTGTTTTCGTTTGCAATTTTGAAATGAAGCTTTTTTTAACTTAACGGTGGGCTTGTTAGGAAAATCGCCTCTTGTTGCTGAAAGCTACTTCACTTGGATACAGTGCGTTAGTTATCGACAGGTAGTTTACCAGCTAACGCTAGATCTTTTCTGGTTTCAGCTCCACATATTGAAGAAATGTGAATTTAATTTATATACCTCCTCTTTTTGTCTGCAGACTTTAGACTCACCCTCAAAAAACAGTTACATTGGGAGCTATTACCAGCCTCCAAACAGGATACTACCAATAGCAAGACAGCTCGAGTTCCCTGTCCACTCGTCCATCAGCCTGGACCCACAGATGACCAGTCCTCGAGTGTCCCACACCAAACCTAATATTGACAGCACAGGTATGGCACAGACATTATTTCTATCTTCTTGTCTCATAACATCTTTTTGTTTTGTCCACCGGCTGCAATGACCAGGTACGCCTTTCTGTTCTCCTGAAATCCTCTTCAGCTGTTGTGGATGCACTGAAGACCCTCCAGGAGAAAATCAGGCGGTTGGAGCTGGAAAGGAAGCAAGCGGAGAAGAGCTATAGTCAATTCTCCCATGATGCTCGGAGGCATCAAGAGGTCACAGGCTCTCACATGGTGCCCAGTCATCCAGCAGCTGGCCTGCCTGCGACAGATGACTCCGGCAAGAAAGGTAAGTGGTGGAAGCTGCAGAGGGAGAGGCCACTGCCAATGCACATGTCTTTTCTGTAGATTTCTTCTAATCGTTGTGTTCATAATGACAGAGCTGGACTCAAAGCTGCAGTCTGCAGAGGTTCGGTGTAAGGTCCTTGAGAAGCAGCTGGACTACATAAGGAAGATGGTTGAAAACGCTAAGAAGGAGAGGAATGTCCTCATGGAGAATCAGGTGGTCCAAAAGATTACAAACTGAAAGAATCAAATCTGTCTAATATATTACAGAGAAACGATGAGGAGTCTGTAAAACATGCTTGATATTTTTGAAACAAGATTGAATTAACAATGTGTGTTTCTAAATAACCATATAATCTCTGTTTACCTCCCCACTAGGCTTCACTGCAAAACCAGCAGCCGTGCATCTCAAACAGCCCATCTCAGCGGGATAAGCTGGAGAAACTCGAATCAGAGTGTCTCAAATTGAGTCGGACACAAACTCTGGCAGAGGTTAGTCACAGTTTCTTACACTTGATTAGTCTAAACGCTGATCATCACAAGCTGAATTACTTTATTTTAATGCTATTTTGCTTTCAGACGAAGCTTGCCATTCTGGAGCAAAAACTACTGAAAGAAGAGCATGAGCGTAAACTTGTGCAGGAAAAAGCCGACCAGGTCAGTCCACACACACACACTCTCCACTTTACGGATCATCTCAAATATGACACAAAATCTACATTTAAACCTCCAACCTGCAGAAAAAATAAGCAATTTTTAAAAGAAATCTAAATTCCATTAATTTTACTTCCTATTAAAGATATATAGTCTGTTTTAAGTCTAATAATGGTAAAATGCCAACAAAGAATCTTGAAAAGGAAACTTAAACCAGGCTATTTTCATGTCCACAGCTCCAGAAGGAGTTGGACATCAACTTTCGATTGTCTGTGCAAACTGCTGAAGAAATAAAACCAAAGAAGAAAACAAAAAAGACCACCAAGGTACTTTTCTTATTGATGAAGCTAAATAACTTTTAATTTGTTTGCACATAGTAGTGATAAAAGCTGTCTTTTTCCTCAGAAAGCCTCCAGACAGAATGAGCTGCCATCACCAAGGGGCCCAAGGCACAAACAAATGCCATTTGTTGCAGGAACGGTACGTCAGTTCTGATGCTGTGCACTTACTGCATTATCATGAACTCTTTTCCCTTATTTGGTTTCTTTCGATTCATTTAAATTATCTCTCCCCGTCACAGTCGACAAGCCCGAGCCACTCGGTACACGCCAACGTACAGAGTATACTTCACATGATGAAGCACCATCAGCCCCAGCTGTGTGAACGAGTGAGCACGCTGCACAGGTCTGCTTGTGGAGCCAAGAAAAGCCTCCAGGGGGACTTCGCTTCATCTTCCACCACTTTTCACGAGCCGCTGGGCTCACTTTCTGACCTGCTCTTGGCTCTGCAGGACGAGCTAGGACAAATGAGCTTGTGAGTAAGCTTTTTTTTATTTATTTCTATTTCTATTTTTTACACATTTAATAATCTGTGTGTGTGTGTGTGTGTGTGTGTGTGTGTTTTGTCAGTGAGCATCAAGAGTTGGTGCATCAGATAGATGCAACCCAACATTGCAAGCAGAGGCAGGACCTGCAGAGAGAACTGGAGAGGTTGGTCGCCAGAATGGAGGAGAAGGGAGCTCAGATCACGAAGCTCCGCAAACACCAGCAGACGGTATGTGAACCATCACTCAGTACAATCCAGCGGCAGGCTTTGTAGATGTGTGAAAATATTTAAGCATGTCCAGTGTCTGTTTTGTGGCGCCATCCCTAATTGTGTACGTAGTTTAGTTTCACTAATGTTGCTGACTTCGGCTCCTGCACAGGTCCATAAATTGACTCAGAGCCAGCCATGTGCCGAGGAACACGCAGCCAAGAAGTTGAGTGGGATCAAGCCACCTGTTCCCTCTCCTGTTAAGGCTAAGAGTAAGGGAAAGAAAGGTGGGACCGCTCACAACAACCTGCAGCTTCTTAGAGAGACCCAGAAGTTCAGAAACAGCCTGAAACAAGACGACATCTCCTGGGAAACGTGAGGTTCTCTGAAAGACCTTTCTGTGATACTACAGCTGGTCGAACCACAAGACTCCCTTTGGTTCCTTGCAGCCTGTTTTCTCTTCAAATGGCCTCTGGGACGTTTTTAGTATTAAATGAAAAGAGGGAAAGAAAGGGTTGATTATGTGTTACTTATGAAACCTATCAAAGCAATAGGTGTTTAAATTAAATTGTTCACATACAGGGTACTTTATAAATAGAGGGTGTATAGTCTATGAATCATGACCTCACCCTCTCATCTCAAATGAAGCTGGAGTAATCTATTTTTAATATTTTCACATTTTAATAAAGTTTATTCTCTCTGCGTATTTAAAAAATATTTTTGTTCACATTTGACTTCTGCCAACACAAATGTTTTTTTCTCCAACGCGGCACCATCCGTTGTAATTCATACTTTGAACCACTAGGTGGCAGTGCTCATCCTATTTCTATTTTACAAATGTGAAGGCTGTCGCCCCACACACCCTGCAGTTCCATGTATAATAATAAGACACAACTTTATAATGTAGCGTGCAGCATCAAGCCCCTACTGTCTTGAACAGTCGGTCATACAGATGTTACAGCAGCAGGCTGGACAGCTGAGTAAATGTCGCCCTGACCACAGGACAAACGGATGTGGTTTTTATCGCTGTGGTTTTTATCGCTGTGCACTAGTGGGAGGAACTGCTTTTTGCCATCTCACACTATCAAAACAGCTAAATTCTCTCAAATTCATCAATGATAGCTATTACTAATTGTAGGCTGGTCAGATGACGGGGCACCTTTTCTTTGCTCTCTGTTTATTTGAGTCAACCTCCTTTTTATGGGAGCAGCAACCACATGCTGCCTCATAACATTCCTGCATTATCTCCTCGTTATCAGGCCTCGGTCAACATTTGTACTGTCTCATCAGGTCACATTTTTGATGAGCAGAAAGCATTTTTCTTTTTTACCATAAAGTTATTCTCAGTCACTTCCTATACCACCAACTCCACAGTGGTTGTTTAAGTCACAAAACTAAAATGAAGACATCCCTGTCCAAGGTTCTGGGTCACGGGAGTAGAAAACAGCTGATTGTTATTGTTGCCCTCCGCGTTCAGCCTTTTCAGTTAATTATCTTGCTAAAATTGCTTGGTCCTGGTATTCCTGGCATGACTCTTGAGTTCACGGCATGGTTAAATGGACTAAGCTGGCCTATGGGAGAGAGAGAGAGACTAAACCTATTGCATTGTTTCTCTGTGCTCCCATATTAGATTACAGAGCATGACTGGACACAGCAATCAGGTTAGCTGAGGCAAGTCAAGCCTCCTCCATGCCCACATACAACATCTCTCCTGACCCTGCAGCTCTGATACCGTGTGACTGCACACCCCGCTCTTTGCCTGGTGTTGAATAGCAGCGATGTGTTCGCAGAGCAGTGTATGTAGGAGGGCTGGGTAGATGTGAGTCTGTAAGGCATTTTCTTGTGGGTGTGTGTGAAGGAATTCCCAAAACAGCTAAAAGATAAAGATATGTCTTAAGTGTACAATTTATTTACAGCTTACAGTCTATTTCTTTGAGTTATACATTGACATGGAGAACAATTGAAAAGTAACCATTAACAGCAGATACTGTGCAGGGTTGCAGATGTTTTTTAATGAACAAGAGAGAAGTTATGGTGTAGTTGTCCCAAAAAAGACTTTCTCCCCTAAAACTCTCTTTGGTTCTAGGAAACAGGGCCAGCTGGGGACTCTGGGCCACTGGAAGAAGAACAGTCTGCTCAGCACAAAAACATATTGTACGCACACATCTTAGTCAACTGTACAGACTGTGATTCTTGAGAGTGGACACACACACACACACACACACAGGGAAACACGCACACGATCATTTCCTTTAGAGCTAAAGGATGTTTTTGCTACATCTGCAGAACCTTGCTGTGACCCTGGAAACTGACCATGTGTCAACTCAGTGTGAAAAACAAACTGGTTGTTTTAAACAGAGATTTCTTTGTTTTTGTCAACTCATCAGTTGTACATGACAGCAAATAATGTTGCATGGTTACTATAAACTTTGTACCTGTTTGCTTCGTTCAAAACATGTTGATTGCTGTCATACACAGAAAGTAGTAAACCAGTTTAAGTCTGCTCCATATACTTTATGTATGCCAATTTCAGGAAAAGCTGTGACAATACAGTGGATAATTGTGGGGCTTTTAGTTTGTGTGTGGCCAAATGAGGGCACTAGTGTGTCTACAACCCCTCTACATTATCAGGTGGAGCAGTTGCTCCCAGCCATTTTGTGCTTGTGACCCCTCAAAATGAAGCAGTGTCTACTAGTCACCCCTCATAACCAGTAAAGGTCTTGTGGGGTGTGTATTGTGAGGGATTTCTAGAGGCCTGAATAGGTGAAAGTATCTCCAAAAAGATGGAGGGTATTGACTGGGTTGAGGTGGATCCAGGATGTGCAACATCAGAAATACATGTCAATAAGAATCTGATTGTTATTGTTATAATTATATTGATGTTTTTTTCCAATAGACCCCAAACACACTTGGACAGAAGAGCAGGTCAAGCTGAAACAAAGTCCCTCAGGCAGTTTAGTTTAGTGTTTCAGTAAATGAAAAGAGATAAAATGAGATACAACTAGGCTAAATATGAAGCTACCAACAGCCGGTTAGCTTAGCATAAAGTCTGGATACACCTAGAACTACATTTGTTATCAAATCCAGATTGTATATGTAAATACTGCTGATTTTGGAGTCACCTACGTACATGTTTGAACACAACTTGAAGAAATGGTTTGTTCAGCACTGCTTTGCCACTTTCTTCTGTAACATGATAGCTTGTTGACCTAGCATTAGCCACACACACAGGGCAGTACAAAGCAAAGCCTGAATTCGATACATTTTGTTGTCCAGGCAACAAGCCGTTCAATTGTAACCATGGCAGTGGAGACCCGGCTGCATGTCATCGTCCCACTCGGGGTTTGTCATGTAAATGATCTGCTCCACTGCTGCCAAAATGAAAACGGTAAACACAGTGATTTGTTTAACAATATTCAAACTTTATTGGCTTTACATCGTGAACTAAAAAGGCAACACTAGAAAACAAGGCACAAAATAAAAAGGTTTGAGAGCAAGAAAGGAGCACAAAGTAAGCACAGAAAACATTTCAGGAGGCTTTTTGGGGCACCTGCAAGTGTCTACATGTACAGTCTGTGTATGTCAAAGCCAGAAAAATCGTACCTACAAGACCGATGGCCTCCAACACAAAAAAGGGAAACGATTTGGCACTACAATGAGCCACGGGGCAAAAAGCTTTTTACTCGTTGCTCTTGGAGTTGAACAGGCTGAAAACTGAGGAAAGCCCTCCATGACCAAGCAAACTTAAAATCCTACTAGACAGAAAACTAGTCATTCAGTAAAACAATTGAAAAATTACAAGTCCTCACATGACTGTTTGCGTGTTGCAGTTTATTACAACATGCTGGTGATAAGTTGACCAGGCCACAAACCGGGCGTCATCTAGTTTAAAACCACTCATTAGCAGGTTAGAGCCATTTCACCAGCATTTAAAACGCCTATAATTCTATTGTGTGATTGGTTGAAATGTAGGCACTTAAATGCTAATAAGGGCCAACCGTCATGCATCCAACGCACTCACTTTCCAAACAAATAGCAGCCTGGTGATGGCCTGGGCAGCTTGTCACTAGCAAACGCTCTGTGGGTTTTGATCAAGAAGTTAAGGCTGAGCATGACGAAACAGACATTTAAGCAGAATACGACACAGAACCACTTCACAGGGGTCTGAAAGTGCTGAGTCACATTATTTAATAGGTGTGTCATATCATTTTACAAACTACAACTATAGATGGGTATTAACTGAATAAGGCACTTTTCCTTAAGTGGTGCACTGACTGAGTTAGTTAACTTGTCGCTGAAGCTGCGGAGAGGCAACACAATGGACATCTATGGGTACCAGAGGTGTTTTGGACTCGTCACGATGTCCGACAGGCGATGCTGTGTTCTTAGGGAATGCAGCCACCGTGTCGACAGCATTAGAGCACTTGCGCAGCATGCCACTCAACAGCTGTGAATAAAACTCTAAATGTTTCTCTTAATTTGGGGGCGAAGGCTCTCCACAGCTGAGGCGAAACTCTGGAGCCTTGTCGCCGTAGTTGGGTCTTTGGGCTGTAGCCTAATGCCACCAGGTGACTCGGTTAAAAGGCGTGTTAACGGTGAGCAGCAGGAAACATGTAATCCTAAATTATGAAAAAAAAACAAAAAAACATTTGCACACTCATACATTTCTTAAGGTCTGTGGCCATACAGAACAAGATTCATCCATTATCTAGTAAATATTCAAGACTGAGTATTTATACAAGCATCGGGGGGGTTTTCGGGGGGCTGAACCATGAAAACATTTACAAAGTTACAAAACAAAGCTTGTCAGTGCAATGCTCAATTTCCATGCCAAAACTGAGGACATTGGCTCAAAGCACACGGTTTCAAGGCATTCTTTCAACTAGCATATTGGCTAATTAACAAGTGGTTTTAAATTGTCTAAATCCTTTACGAGCGTATGCAATGGGAGGAAAAGTCACAACTCCAAGCATCCAGCATGCAATAATGAAAAGAAAGCACTGAACAAAACATTATCGACACCGACGAGCACAATGTACTGATAAACACTCCTTCATTTAGCCTTTCCTCAAGAAGATAAAAAAAAAAAACAGGACGTGGCTATGTACAGGAGGGACAAAATGGAAAGAAATAAAAATCACACAGTTAGCAGCGAGCTAATTGGAGAATGCGACGTGAGCTCAAGCACGGCTGCTTTAGTTGTTGCAGTTCTGCACTTCGATCACAATCCTCTCATTTACACGGCAAAGTCAGAAATCAGAGGTGCAATGCTCATTTGAACAAACAAACAGTCCAACATTTTTACCTCAATGCACTCTCTGCAATACTCAAGTGTTTAAATTAGGCCCAATACGTTTTGCCATTTCTTTAAAGTTGCATTCCCTGATTTTAAAGCACCTAACGGCGACCCAAAATGTCCTGCAAGCTCATCGTTCATGTTCTGAAGTTGATAATAAAAACATGAATAGTGAGGCGGTAGGACATTTGGGAGCAGTGTTGGGTGCTACAAAAAAAGGGGGAGAGCACTTTAAAATATTCATTTATACAAAGTCACCAGTGAGAAGACCATAGGTTTCATGTACTGAATATATATAGTCCTCTACTTTATAGGGAAAAACTTCAATCTCCATTGATCAAGGCCCTCAGATTACATCTATTTACTCCATTCCTCAAAATACAAGGCTCTTCAGTCCAGCTGGGATACAACGGTTCTCCCCAATATCAGCACAGCGATACCTCTTCTTTCTTAAAACCAAACTAATGATAACACCTGGGCCTCAACCAGGAAGACTCCTCCTCCTCCTCCTCCTCTTCTCTCTTTAAGTCATACCGGACATTAAAGGCACTTCACTGCTATCACTGTCCACATCAAGAAGGTGCATGCCATTTTCTTTATCTCCCCATTCTCTGTATTAAACATTATTAAAACTTATTCATCGTTAATATTCTACAATCTTTCGTTTTGACCTCCCCACAGAAATTCGGGCAAAGGGCCAGCTCCGCGTTAGCAGTCGGAGTGGGTACGTTTTAAAGTGGGTGAAGCAGAAATAATAACTGGGAGATTAAAGGATGGGAAATGAACTTGATATGGGACTTATTGCATTGATCTGCTCTACTGGCAGTTGGTTTTTGACTTCTTTTTTTTTCCAGCACTCCTAAATGCCACGGGAGACACCCAGATTAGACCGTTTACCAGAAGGATGGCTATTTGTTTTAGTCTGACGTCAGATGATCGGGTGTTGCTTTTATTCCCTCGTAGATACATCATGTATGAACACACATACACGACGCAGCTGCTCGGGGGGGGGGGGGAGGGAACCTACCCACGATTCAACAGGCTAAAAGCAAAACTGAATCATCACAGCCGTCACGTTAAAGAACAAGCTGCGAACTCAAACAGTGTTTCCAAATCAAAAACAAATAAAAAATGTAGATGCTACCAGTTTGCAGCCGTACTACTCCTAAGCATCAACAGGAAAGCTGCTTTGGGTACATGACTAATTCTTTAACTCTCATGTGGTGCATTGAATTGAGGAGGCCACGAGGAGAGGGGCTGTAAATAACACAAACCCCCTCAATTTACTAGGATAACTAACAGCATGATGGAGGTGGGAGTAACTATCAGATTATATAATCTGCGTAAAACACCATGTTTCTGGAGAGTTAATTTATCATACATACAGGCCTTAGTGTGTGTGTGTTCTTAATACATACTACAACAGCAGGGCTAATGCAGGCCTAAACCACAAGTGGCACAAACACTGAAGATCTAGAACACCCTGCTTGAAAACACTGTTTGAGTCCACCGTGATGAGTGCATGCAGAGTGGGGAGTCTTCTCTGCAAGGTTCTAGTTGGTGGGGATCGGTCGAGTGATGTGGATCCAAACGTGCGGCCGCTTCAAAGGGTGTGGTAGTTGCGGTCCTTGGACTTGCAGAACTTGTAGAGGAAGAAGATCACGGCCTGCAGGCCCAGGATCAGCACTATACCGCCGATGAAGCTTGCGGCGTCGAAGGTGTTCTTGCGAGGGGCGGGAGAGGGGGCGATCGTGGTGGAATTGGTGCCGGGTCCCACTGTGATGAAAGGAAAACAAAAAAAAACATGTCATTATTGTGGTTTATGTACACATAAATTGTTCTTGCTCCATCACAATGTCAGGATTTTTTTTCTCCACGTACTTGAAGTAGGGGATGGAGCCGTAGGGGTGGAGATGTTCCCACTTTGAGTCGGGGCGACGGCGGTGGAATTCATGGTCGTATTGCCTGTAGTGGGGCACAGTGAGAACGCATCCTTTAACCTCCACACCGTTTCACTTTAAGCCATTTTACTTTTAAAGACGTTTGAAGTTGTAATCCTTAAGATTTCAGTCCTGGTTGATTTGCAGACGCCTGCCAGTTACTCACGGCATTAGTAAGTACCCTTTAATACTTAAGTGAACACTCCTTGAGCAGCTACTTCCTCCAAATTCCCTCATGATTTATTTAAATAAACCACATAGTATTTCTTTCTTTTACTTTCTCTATCTGTACTATTGCTGTCTTAGTGCAGAATTCCAATAAAGATTTAACTTATCTTGAAGATATGTCAATAAAAACTAATAACAAGACCACTTCAAACCGTACATGCTGGACACCACGGACTAAAGCAGGTTGCAGCAGATGGTATTAAGGACTGGTTACCTGTTGTGGGCTGAGGGCTGCTGGCGTTAGGGGTGGCAACGGTGACAACAGGGACAGGGGTGGCTGTAGCGGGAGGGGGGGTGGGGGTAGCCGTAGGGACATGTGCCGGGACTGTTGGGATTTCTACAGCAGGACAAGGAACCAACACCGAAGAGACAGGGTGAAAGGAGGAAAGCAAGAGACAGCACACAAACAACAATGGCCAAAAAAGTACACAACGCTCCCTCGTCATTTCTCCTGGGAAAGGTAAAATTAGTATTTTGGGAAACAAACAAAAGCCGAGAGAGACGGAGCCAAAGTGCAGAGACTGACCATTATCCGACACCAGATATTAATAATGCGTTCCTTTAGTGTACAAATATGGAGTCTGCCGATTCTCTTCGGGCCTAAAAGAACATGTTAATACAAAATGTTAATTTCCCCCCATCAGATATTTTAAACCACTATGCTGTTTGACTTACCTGAGCAGTTGACCGGGGAGCAGGTCTCATCTGGCAGAGTCGTGTTGTGACAGCCAACAATTACTGTGAGAGACAAAAAAAGTATCGCGGATTAAAAGCCTGATTCGTGCTCGAGACAAGTTCGGTTTCCCCAAACGAACAGAGTCGACTTCAGCGTCTTATGTTGGCAAGAGCAACATCACTCTCAAGTCTGAGCCTGCTATTCTCAGCTGACGACTGGACAATGATCTCATATTGCCAATAATCTTGGCAATATGAGATCATGGCTCACGTAAAATACATTTTTATTTATAAATAAATCAAATATTTAAAATGTTTATCCGCAAAGTAAATAGTGACAAAAATGTCAAATAAATGTGTTTCCTTTTGAAATATATATATAGTGAGTATAGGGAGTAGAAGAATAACGTACCAGAAATTAGTAAAATACAAGCAGCTTGTAATTGTATTTGCATACAGAACTTCAGTACATTTACTTAGTTTAATCCACCACAGTTTAAGACTTTTATTTGTTTTCTGAATGTTCAGTTCTCTGACTCATAGCTTGATCATCGAGGTGTATTCTCTCTTATTGTAGAATCGGATTATTAATTAACCACGACAGAAAGGGACTTTGCCCCGCCATCAAAGTTCTGCCTGTCCCAAATACTCGACAAGAACTCCAGATACAGACGCAGCGGCGATTTTGTTATTTATTCATTAACCTTAAAACAGAACTTGACTAAATTACAGACAGGATTAACCATAGAAAAATGAAATTCTAAAACAACACAGAAAGGTCTATCAATGTGTTTGTTTCCTTTAATGGTTCAACTCTGTCACAGTGAGGAAAGCATGAGTCACGACAGGCAGCACCTTGTGACTATAGATGCTTTTCACACCCGGTTATATCACTCCACTGCTCTTGTTATAGCGAAACACGTCAGAAACTATTTTGAGCAATCTTCCTTTTTTGGGGGTTTTTACACTACACACTAGTTTTATACATCACAATCCAACTTTTGGACATGGATTCAGCGACGCCTTCACTCATCTCGGTCCGATCTGGGATGACATTTTACAGGTTGTAAAACTTTAGGTCTCCAACGATACGGAAGTGGAGAACTTATTCCCCATAAAGCTTTAATAATAACTACAGTGACAAGAGAGGCCATTAAAGGCCCTTTACCTTGTCTTGATAAAAAAAAAAATAGCTCTTGAATTTGTTTATTATACGAGCATATGGGAGCATTATCATCCTGGCTTACAGGAACATCATAAAGGGAACTGTGTCTACTCAATGTAAGGGCACCTGGTGCTGTAAAACAAGGAACGACTCACACCAGATGGCCGGCCATAAATTACAGATACGGCAATTTTAACAGTAAAGGCTGCAGCCTTTGTTGAAAGCATCTTTCGGCTTTCTCCAAATAGGGTCAAAAATGACTCACCAACCCGTGTTACCTTCTCCACAGCTCACAGTGCTACACTTTGTAGCAGGTCGTGCATCGTTGTGCAGTGGCCTCGGAGACAAGCAACTACCCAACGGCCGTGCTGAAGTAATTATTAGTTTGAGGAGCCCATGATGTAAAGTTTCTGTGTCTTGCTTGGCTGTTGTATCCATTATACTGAGGCCGTGGTTTTGTGGTATTCGGTAGCTAATCCGTCCACCATTGTTTCTCTTTGCCAATGCAGCGTCTCCTCCTTTTACGGACTGCTACCTAACATTATTTAGCAGTTCTGCTACAACTGAAATAAGCTGCTTCATTTATCTTAAACTCAGAAAATGAAACTTTTTAAAAAGCTGGAAATGTAATGACGTAATGACATCAAAGATCAAGTCATTACGAAAGTGTTGGCTGCATTATTTTTTTCACACTCTCTGTGTGATCCGACACTGCGCTCGATGTATGTTGAAGCATGTTGGAGGAGGGGTTTTTTCAGTCCCCGGTAGGTCACTACTCAGAGGGCTGTTATCTCACAGGCAGCTGTGAACGGTAGGACTGACTCTCACCCTTTTCCAAGATGGTGACATCATCATCATCATCATCATACACAGCTTGCTGAAGCTAAAGGTGTGAGTGAAAGCCTCGTCGCACCACACAAAACAGCGTCTTGGTTTAAGAGCACTCACAGACTACGGCCTGTACTTAGAGGCGCTACGGAACTCGCGTGTACACGCGTAAAGTTTTTGAGTGTTTAAACACTGGGCTGCAGGGAAATGTGCCTCTGACGCCAAAGGCTTGTTTACACAAATTCCCTAAACCGAAGATAAATGTGATAATGACACTGCGGCAGCAGTGTGGTTATGCTGCGCTTCAGGAAAGCCATCTTGACTAACCAGAGCTGACCTTTCATATAAAATAGGCAATCCATTCTTGGGTTTGTGAAAAGGCTTCAGCTCTCGGCTTACTTTGTGAGCGGTCAGTGTTGTTCAACACTGTTGAGCCTGCTGTGTCCTGTAGGCTGGTGAGAGACAGCACTGAGAGGAGTCTTTGGGTAGAAAAGACACATTTTCCACCACGACGCAATATAAAAACCAGCCAAACCTCCCTGAACTTTTAACAAAGACTCCTTATCTTGTTTATAATAACATCAGATGATCATGGTAAAAAAAAAACAGCTGCTGATCAAATCTTTCGTACAATAAAAACACAGAAGATGTGGATCAAAACTTGTGAAAATGACGACAAACGTAATACGAGAACAGATCTCGACGTATTTGGGTTTTTTGTGCTTACGGGTGCTGCGTTTGTCATTTCCTCACGTGCATTAATTGTAACTGTAAACCTCTATGGGTTTCTCCCTTGGGAAATACAACAGGCTTGTCCTGTCTGCCTCGGCTCTGAGAGGACGTGCATAATTGCCATCTCACCTGTCCTGTTCAACAACTTAATGAATCATTGCGTAATAAGAGGGACAGTCAGAGACAAAGCAGAAGGAGGGTGTGGGATCAACAAATCTCTATACGCCCTTTGAGAGAATCACAACTCATCTTTGGTTAGATTGTCAAACAGGTCAACTCCCATGAGAGGTAAAATACTTGCGCTACTTCTGTTACCTGTTGTTGGAGCAAAGCTTAATGAATGTGAATCTGGTAGACAGTTCAGATTATTAGTTATATTTTGTAAGACAAGATCACAGAACACTTTTGCCCCGAACTGCACCGGAGGCAACATTACGAGAACAACAAGTCACATGAACCTAATCGTTGGTGCTTTCTGCACACTCTTTCCTTTAACGCTCCTTTCTTCTGTTCCCCAGCGTGAGGATATTGCAGGCTTCCTGTCACACATCCACTAGCTTCCTCTCCTGTTTATCTTTTACACAATCACTTGAGACCCGTGTGTGTGTGTGTGTGTGTGTGTGTGTGTGTGTGTGTGTGTGTGTGCGTGTCTGACTACACACACACTGAACTCAGGCCAACATTGGAGTGCTGCCTTCTAGGGCAATATGGTGAATTATCCCAAGAGTTTATTTGTTCACCGACAAGGTTCAGGTTTTGATCAGAGGTCTACCGTAGCGGTTACCTCACAAAACACTGAATAATCACAAGGGTTTATCACACACTCTTATTCACATCTGCCGAACGAAAAAGTGACAAATCTACAATTTTTAAGACATAAGATGATGTCACCTGATCTCTGCTTTCCTCATAAAAGCTGCAACCTCATTTCCTGACACTGATAACAAGATGAAAACAAACTCTCCTCTCCTACTAAAACAACAAACCATACAGGGAGCATGCAGCGAATGGAAAGACGTTGGTTGACTCAGGAAACAACGGAAACTTCTTTATAATCACAACCAGCGCTCTTCCAAATTGAGATTTCTCACACTCGCAGCACTCGTGTGTAGACAGACATTTCCATTAACATAATGAAATCACGGGACGGCTATACAGCGATGTATGCAAAGGGCAGCGAAACCAAAAATCAGGACAAGAGCACAGCGTTAATGTCTAAAAGACATATAGCTCTGCCTCTCCTGCCCTCTCAATCCTTAAATTAAATTATTGTGGGAATAAAATAGTGAGTGTATGAAGTGTACCCTACAGAGCTGTGTGCCAGTAGTTTACTCCAAAACCAGCTTGTCCGTTGGTGTTGCCAGACCATTACGAGACAGTTCGGGCTTTAGGGAGATAGAGATTACATCATCTAAAAGCCGAGCATCGACTGCCGTACATTCTCTCCATACCCGAGGAATCATGTGTCCAATCAGTCCAGCTGTCTGGGCACACAATGACCAACCTGTGCCACTCCCTCCCACACAGTCATGACAGATACTCACATGTGCAGTTAGACCACTTGCAGTCACCAGTGGTTCCACAGTCCTCACACGATTTAGAGGGACATTCATCTGCAAAGAAGACATTTATTAATTTAGTAGTGGTACTTTACAGTAACTTCCTCCTGCATGTGGTAGAAAATGAAACCAACAGTAGCTCTCCAGGTGTTGCTGCTAAATAAGGGATCTAACCGACAATAACTCAAATAATTTAGCACAAACAAACAGCAAAATATTACAATGTTGTGAATTCTAAAATGTGACACAGGAGGCAAATGAAAGAGGTTACATAACAAGCTGATCTGGATCTGACAATGAGAGTTAACGTTACACCAGTCTGTCCTGTGTCGTTTATAGTATTATAATAATAATATTAACCTACAGTCCACGTGACACAATGTAAACTGAATCTAAGCCCACACTGGCTAAAGCGTGAGCTAATCCTGGCAATTTGAGCGTGGAAATAAAAATTGTAATGACCAAAAATGGAGGCATATACTCCAGACAGATTCTGGATCAGTTGACTGGTGGACGTCTCGGTTGTAGCTATAGCCGCTAGCTCAGCAGCGAGAGGTCGCAAACTTACCTGAGTCTGTTGGGGCTGGCGCGCCAATCAGAGCCAGAACCACAGTGAAAAACACCACCTTCAAGTACATGACTGCGGGCAACTTATTGCTCGTTGTGTTCCGACGGAGGCAACGTAATCTGAGGAGAAACGTCGAGAGTGAGACTTCGGAGATTTCACAGCTTCCTTCTCGTCTTTGGGTTGCTGGTCACTGCTGCTGCTGTTGTTGCTGCTCGCGCTAGCTCGCTACTTCCTACTTGACAGGTCATGTGGCACTTTTTTTTTTTTTTTTACTGGGAGGAGTGAGAAAAAACCAAAGTGCACGTGAACTGCCACCACGTCAACGACAAGAAGGAAAAGGGGCTTATTGTTCGTTTATCATTAACCAAACTGCTGGGCGTCACTTCTATGTTTAGCTGAGGGAGACGTCACTCAAGACATATACCCGATGAAAAAAAGCACACCTGTGACGCAAAACACTACACTAAAAATAACCTCTCACATCCATGGCCTGATTGGCACAGACTGGCCCCCTGACACTCACTTCCCATCCACTCTAAGTGGATTTTTAGGGGATACAACATGCACAGTATCAATTTAAATGATCTCATGAGCCTCTTAACTTAGCCTGCCTCTGGACTGAATCTGTTGTTCGTATAGAATAAATTAAGTTAAACAAACACACAGTCTGATGAACAGGATATCTCTATCTGACTTCAAAAACAGATACAGGTTAATACCATTCATTGATATCATCCTGAGCCTTACTCATAGGTCATAATTATATTTTGGACAGCTAAAATTCAATTTAACGATGAAGTTTCACCTGCTTGCTCCACTTCTGTGCCTTTCTCTTAAGTTCAAATTCAAATATACTTCTTGGCAAAGACAAAGAGAAATGTTTTCAGTTGATCCCACCTCATTTACAGCATTGGGTTTGCATTTCAGTACCTGCAAGTTTTACTCTGGGTTTTAAACATTATGAATATATGTTGTTTGTACTACCTGTAAGTATTTGGTAAGTAAACGTTACTCTCAAAAACACAAGGAAACCAGTATAAAATCATATAAATATACACATACACAGAGTAATTGATGTGGATGTGATGATAAAATTCTAGTTGACGACATTAAGACACAAAACGTACTTTATTCATGCACAGTATAAACAAAATGCCAAATTACAAGTACATACAAAAGAGAAGCAAATATCAGTTGTATGTATCTTAGCTTTATTTGATTACAAGAAAAAAATAGAAAAAAAACATTTACACACTTAACTTAAAACGTAAACACTCCACAATCTGTCACTTTACAATCATACTTGGGTCTTTCATTGCAAGTCAGAGCTTCTTCTAATCTCCTGAGGACGTCGACACCCTCAACCACATGACTAGAATGGAAAATAAAGACACTAGGCTTGAGCAGAACTGTATAAGAGATCTGAAATATTTAAATAATTAAATAGGTGTGATACAAACCCAAAAGCAACATAGGTCCTTTCCATCCAGGGTGTTGGCTGCAGGGTGATGTAAAACTGGGATCCATTAGTATGGGGTCCCTTATTGGCCATTCCTAGAGTGCCCCGTCTAGTGTGGGACACGGCAAAGCTCTCATCTAAAAGGAGAAAGGACACATGTTGTGCAATAAAATCCACTAATGTACACACATTAGTGGATCTTATGTGTGTTATGTGTGTTCTTATGGCAATACTGTTGATGTCTTGGAACGTTTATATGTTTTTTACCTTCAAATGTTGGTCCATAGATCGACTCCCCTCCATCACCTTTCCTTTCTGGAGAAATATCTGCAAAATTGAAAGATGTATTGTGTAATTAGACCACAGTGATACAAATTCACTTCCTCAATCTCACAATATTTTTGCTGAGGACTTTAGTTGCGGTCACAATCATAACATGGGTAATGAATAACGTGGATGGGAAGTTAGAGGAAGTCACTGCTTATCTCACTTTCTGGAAACAGAGTCAGATTAGTTGTATCTAGTTTAATGTGGACCATACCTCCACCTTGCACCCAGCCGTTAGGCACCACACAATGAAACACGGAGCCCTTGTAGCAAAGTGGGAGGCCGCTCTGTGACAGACCTCGCTCTCCGGTGCACAGAGCCTCGAAGTTCTTTGATGTCTTTGGACAAACATCTGAGAACAGCTGAGGAGAGGGAGGACAATGTGCCTTATTAACATGCTGCTATGCTGTAATGGTAATCAGTTTAATCAGATAATGCAGGTGGTATGTGCAAGCAATGATAAACTACATGAATTTGTGCCTCACCTCAAACAACAACTTCCCCACTGCCTCTCCTGCTATTTCAATGTCCATGAAGACAAACTGATGCTGTAATGAAATGACAGAGATGTGTCCTTTCATTTTAATGTTTCACGGTTGAACAAATATAAAGAAAAGGTGATTTTTATAGAGCAATATTTATCAAGAAGAGCCACTGATGACTATAACCTGATGGTTTGCAGATTTTTAACCTAAACTTGTTATGTTTGTGTCAGTGGTGTGGACTTGCCCCATTGTCCCGGAGGTGTTTGGTGTAGTAGTCTTCAGTGAGAGCCAAATAGAAAGCCTGTGGCCGAGTGAAAGAGAAACTCCACTGATTCTGAGCCCAGGAGGCGAGGTCCTTCTCATTACCGAGAAGAAGGCCGTTCACAAAGCACATCAGGCTGCTGGAGTACTGCCACACTTCACCACGCAGCTCCTTGAGTCACAAGGGTTTGAACAACAGATGTGTTGTGATTCATCAGAATAACCATAACGTCAAACTACAGCAGTACTGTGTTGTGTCTGTAGCTGTATAGTAGAGCATCACAACACTCAGCAAGCAGCTGAAGCTTACACAATTTAAAATATACATAATACTGCTATGGAGTATTTGCTTTCCATTTCTTTGCAGTATATTCTTTCTCTGCTTTAATGACTTTAAGAGTTATTCCATTAATTTGCAGCCCAAAAACAATTTGCTTGAGGGTTGTATATAAACAGACGACTCACCCTTTTCTTTTGGGACAGATATGTGTGCCAGTCAAATTCCAGTAGTGGTTGAATTTTTGGATCGAGGAAGGCCTCTGGAAACTTCTGTTTTAGTCCCTATTGTGCATAAAAGATAAAAGTGTTGATAACGTTCATGTGAAATTATGCCAAATAATAATAATAAGAGAACGCTTTACCTCGGCAATACTTCTGGCAACATGGAAATTACAGTCTTTAATTAAGCCGACAACTTCTAGGTGTATTTCTGAGTCCATGGTTGAAAATAAAAACAGTCAAAAAAGTCTGTAAACAAGAGCCTGTCTCCATAACAACACGCATTTAGAGGCGCTTTAATATGACGCGCATGTTAAAATGTCCGGCTTCGACCGACTTCGCGAGACTGTTCCCTTTCTTTCCACCTTGTAGTTGAAATAATGAAGTGAATCGAAATTATACAATCACATAAAGCCTCACGATGACTCATATTAAATCTAAACATCGAATTGACTTTCTTTTTCCACATCGTGACAGTTAATACAGCAACAAGGCAGCGTAGTGCACAGATGTGTTCAACGAATTGGAACGCGGCCCAACGGCCGCCACTGTTTGAAAACTTGTCGTCGTCCTGTGTTGTTTTTTTGTGTTGTTTAGCGTTCACGCTTTCTACACACTCCACTGAATTACATCAATTAAAAAAGCCGTTTTTTGGGGAGTAGATATGGGTGTTCACGACTTGTGGTCCATCGTGGAGCCGGTTCGTGAGTCGGTGCCGTTGTACAGTTTGAGCGGAATGACGCTGGCAGTGGACCTGAGTCTGTGGGTGTGCGAGGCCCAGCATGTCCAAGCGATGATGGGGAGAGTCACCAAGCCCCACCTGAGGTAAACGTCACATATTGCTCTTTAATCAATCAGCTTAAAACTGTTTCTGGTCACCGGTTACCCCAAAGGCAATGCTCTTGTGTGTCCAGGAATTTATTTTTCAGGGCGTCATCCCTCACGCTTATGGGAGTAAAGCTTGTGTTCGTGATGGAAGGAGAAGCCCCTAAACTAAAAGCAGAAACCATGAGCAAGAGGACACAAACAAGATATGGAGGATTCAAAAAGGCGTCTGCCCCGAAGACTACAGTGAACACCAGCAGAGGGCGCTTTAAAGCTGTCCTTCGAGAGGTTAGTTGCTTCCCCCACTCACCTGCAGATCAGACAAGTCATGATGAATTACTAATTTCTTCTTCTCTGATACCTGCAGTGTGCAGACATGTTGGACTACCTGGGTCTGCCCTGGGTGACAGCAGCCGGAGAGGCCGAGGCCATGTGTGCCTACCTGGACTCACAGGGCCTGGTGGACGGCTGCATCACCAACGATGGAGACGCCTTCTTGTATGGAGCCCGGACTGTCTACAGGAACTTCAATATGAACAGTAAAGTATGTCTGTGAAAGTTTAATCATCCACGGTGTACAACATCTGGAGAAAGTTGAACCCAAATCACAGGACTGGAGTCTGATTTGAATGTGCTGCAGTGCTCATTCGAAAGGCTGTTCTGGGGATTAGTAATTTATCTCTGTGAGCAGAACTTTTCAGAAATATGTTTGAACACAAATCCCCTGTTGATTTCCAGAAGAACATTCTGTATTCTATGTCTTTGTTCCTAATCTGCATAATATTGTTTGTGACTGTTCCCTCCAGGACCCACAGGTGGACTGTTACAGGACATCCAGGGTGCAAACAGAGTTACATCTCTCCAGAGAGAATCTAGTTGGTCTGGCCGTCCTCCTCGGCTGTGATTATATTCCTAAAGTAGGGAGGACATCCTAATCTGAAATTTACATCCTCAAAATCACCAACATGAATGACTTATGTTAACTGAACAATGTCATTCTTCCATCAGGGCATTCTAGGTGTTGGTAAAGAGCAAGCTCTGAGGCTTATCCAGATGCTGAAAGGACAAACACTTCTGCAGAGGTAGGAAACCCAGATGTGTGATTGTACATCAGCACTATTTTTCCCGTTGCCTCACATAATGTAAGCTGTCTTTGATCACCTCAGGTTTATGCAGTGGAAGGAGGAGAATGCAGATGTGTTTGAGGGAGTGAAGAAGGTTCCTCACTGCAACATATGTCGACATCCTGGTGAGTGGTGCCCTGCTTTGAACTCTGACCCCTGTTCCCGATAAGAGGTGGAAAGGAAAGGAGGGGGGGGGGGTGTCCCTGAGAGGACATGTCTCACACATGGCTGCTTTAAAGCCATTTAACATGTCATGTTAAAACGTACACGTATGTGAGAGATGGGTTAGTCTGAATGTGCCTCTGACTTTACACCCAAGTTGTAGTAATGTGTTGGATGTTTTTTTTGTTCGTCTACTCTTTCTTCTCTTGTTTTATCCAATATTAATTCTGATTCATCTCCTCCCCTTTTTCAGGCTCAGCGAAGGCACATGAACGTGGCGGCTGTGCTCTTTGCGACAGTAAGCATTTCTGTCAACCTCAGGACTTTGACTACCGGTGTCCCTGTGACTGGCACCGCTATGAACAGGCCCGGCAGGACCTGTCTTTTGAGGCAAATATCAGAAAGTATGTGACTTTACAAAAACAGTAAATGTAAATGCACAAAATGGAAGTGGAATGGCAAGCAGGGAAATACAGGCAACATATTAAAAAGAAGATCAAGACTAGTAGTATCGTAGTCAGTCTATCAATGATCATTCTCAGTCTGAGGAGGTGAAATGACGAGTTAATTAATTGATTGTTAATTATCAGAAAGATAATCGGCATCAGTTTTGCAATTTTCCTTTTAATCAAGGCATTTTTGAGCTAAATTGTAAAACAAATAATTATTTGCAGCAACTCAGATGTGAATATTTTCAGATGTTCTTCTGTGATAGTAAACCTGATATCTTTGGGTTTTGTACTATTGGTCAAAAGAACTGACTAAAGACATCAACATTGAGGTTTTGTTGTTGTCATGATTTTAAAGGACTGTTTGCATGTTATGTAATCTGTTCATTTTGTGTTTTATTTATTTTTCAGGAAAACACTGGCAAGTCAACAGTTCCCTTTCACAGAGGTACGGCTGTTTTCATCTGCAATGGCTTGTATGTTATCGCTCAGTCGTATGATAATCTACACTACATGGTTTTTAAAACTTTGAATGCATTTTGCAGATCATTCGTGAGTTTCTGATTTCAAAGGATGAGCCTGTGTCGCATTTTAAGAGGAGACAGCCAACTATGCTGTTGATGCAGGTAATGAGTTTATTTATTTATATGACTTGTCCAGTCAGTGAGATATATCTTTTAGTAAGTTGCATGTTTAAATTTGTGTTTTTCAGAAATTTGCCAATGACAAGATGGAGTGGCCGAAGCATTACACCAGTGAAAAGGTTTTAGTCCTGATGACCTACGCAGAGTTGATGAACAGAAAATATGGAAGAGAAATGTGCTCCCAAATCAAGCCCCTCAGGTAGTCCTACAAGCCCAAATTCAATGTTTTAACAACAACAAAACTGTTGCTTTAGTGGCATTGTTGCAGTAAAAAAAGTTATTTCAGTACAATCATAACACAGAACGACGCGTTTCTCCTTCAAAAGAATATTCAAACCGAGGGTGAGGAATGCCGTCGCTTGCTTCGAGATCATCTGGAGCGCTCCAGGTCGGTATGAATCTCATGAACTTTCTCATATTAGACGATCGCGATATTTTAGAAAAACATCCTCTGGGTCGAGTGACACCGGGTTGTCTGTTAGTGACTTGCTGTGAGGTTGAGTTCAGAGGTGACAGATCAGTCACAACAGCCACGAGGTGCTAAACTGGCTTCCTCCCAATCTGTCATATCAAAGTCCTCTTCACTAACAAGCCCGCCTGACGTGACCGGCCTCAGAAACTCTCAATCAGCTTGTTCAGAATGGGGTTCCTCATTTCCTGTATTATATCATTTAAAATCTATACAACTCAAATTATTACATAATGGATTTACATTTGTATTTACCATTCATGAGTGTATATTTCTAAGTAACAACACTTGAAATCATTGATTACAAATGGATAGGTAATCAAATTCTACGATACGTTGATTGAATAATTAGTTGACCGAAAATTAATTGGCAACTGTTTTGATAGTTGATTAATCATTTAGGTCAAGCAAGGTTTGCGTATTTCATTTAATATTATAGTAAATTTATGTTCTTTTTTTGTTCTCTTAGTTTGACAAAACAAGACATTTTATCACTTTGGCCTCTAGGGAATTTATAATATAATAGTCACAATAATCAATATTAAAACTAATTGTTAAGAAGAAGAAAAGTGGTTCACAACAAGTAGGAATACTTTTCTCTGGTTGAACTTTTTTCAGTAAAGAACCACATTTCTGAAATATGGAATACAAGACAATTACAGTAAAAATACAAAAACAATATTATATTCTTGTATAATAGAAGTAATTTTCTTTTACTCTATATGTTTCTTGATTTTTGTAGTCACTTTTATTCCTATGTTTATCTTACTATGTATACAATGAATGCACCAAAACACCGCCTTGTACGTGAAACCCACTTGGCAACAGACTGGATTCTGATTCTGGCTTTCTTATAAAAAGTAACAAGATACTTATTGAGACCAATTTGGATCTGACCTTGATTTATCTTTTTTTTTTTCTTCTCCAGAACATTACGTGTTTCCTGAGGACCGGCCTGCAGAGGATCAACATGAAGTGAGGACGGTGGAGGAAGAGTCTCTCTTCCGCGTGGCCTACCCAGAGGTGGTGGAGAGCTACCTGAGAGACAAAGCTCAGGCCGAAGAGAACAAGACCAAGAGTGAGACAATAAGTTATTATATTCACTGGCATGCAAAGTGCATATTAGTACATAAACATACAACATTAAGTGCCAGGTGTTTTTCTTTCTGGGAAGATTTTTATAAAATCTAGTTAATTTTTTCACAGCAAAAACGGGAGCCCCCCCACACACACACACACAGACTTGAAAAGCTCCTGATCAAAGGCACCTGGTGCTGTGACTTGTTTTTCAAGGCCGTCTATTGCAGCAGCTCTGACACCTGAAAATGTAGAGTTTGGCAGCTCGGCTGGTTCACACCAAAGGCTTTGATGCAGCCGAGAGGTGTCTGTCTCACAGGCCTCGCTGTCACTTTATGCAGGTTGTACTCCGCTCCCTCCCCCCCCTGGTCATAACTGCTGTAGAGCTTCACTTCCTAAAAACTAGCCACCGAGATTTACAGTCGAGAGATACCAGAGTGAATATGTTCACAGTAGCCTTTCATTCATTAAATGTGTTTTAAATCCTTTTTTTTTGTTCACTGACATCCAGTCTCAATCTTTTTTTTACAGAGAAAAAGCCAAAGAGTAAAAAGGAGAAGCCATCTGATGTCTCCGATGGTATCTCAGACCTCTTGGCCCAGATGAACCTCCAGAGTTCCTCCAACACAAACACACAAACGCTGATCCATGCCGTTTCAACCACAGAGGAACCAGAAGTGGTGGTTTTGGACACTCCGGTGAACCATAAACAGCATCTGAAGTTAAAGGAAGACCACGGCAGCCCCAGTACTCCTCTGTCTCGTGCAGAATCCGAGGCTGTCGCTTCACCGTCTGTCTCTGCCGTTATCGACGCTCTGCACCTGAGTGATATCGACTGGGATGCTTTGTCCTTCACATCCTCTCCAACTCAACCGTCCGCTACAAACCACAACACTGAGCCCAAACTGAGCAAAACCCCAGACGGTGATGTCAGGGAAACAGAGGACGAAAACACGAAGCAGAAAACCTCAGGTGATGTCAAAGAAGCCAACTCCAGATCTGCTCTGGAGTTGTGCTACACAGACTGTCCTCTAAGGGAGAGGCTGCTCATGAGGAACACAGCTAAAGCTATAAACCAGATGGAGGCACACAGTGGCGTGGTCTCAAAACAACTGAACTATGAGTTGGCTTCTCTCAAACACATTTCGTCTCATAACTCCAAACCAAAAGGCCAGATCCCCAGTAAAGGTGGTAGTGACAGTAAGTTGTCAGGAAAGGAATCTGCTGTTGACAAAAAAGAGCCACTCACGGACAAAAGGCAGTGTGCAACAAGTAAGGCAGAAACAAAGGACAAATGTAATGGCTCCCAAAAGCCTCCTGTGAAATATAAATTTGTCCGAAAAGCCATTCCATCATCTGCTGTCCCCCCACAGAGGAGCCACTCTGAGCCAGCCCGAAGTGACAAGGACGGGAACGTGCCGCAGACCACCAAGAAGAGCGTGTGCATGAGCGTGTGTTCATCGAGCGAGGAAAGTGATGCAGAGAACCAGCAGTCTGGACCTCAAAGAAAAGCTCAAATCAAGCCCATGAACATGATCAAGGGCGGCTTCCTCTCAGACTTCCCCCTGAAACCTAAAACGATCAAACCAGCAGCGAAGACATCTCACACTCTTCAGTTACTACAACTAAAACCTCAGAGCTACAGTGCAGATATCGAGATAAACGGCATACCTGCATCAACTAAAAGCAGATGCCAGGGTGTCTCCCCAGCTGATGTGGACGGTGGTGCGTTCCTTCAGACTCCAGCATCACCTGTGTCGGACAGTGACGACTCAGTTATTTGTTGTGACAGTCCACTGCCACTGGCAGAGAGACTGAGGCTGAAATTCCTGAAGTGAGCCGGACGAATACAGGATGATGGACAAGAACATGTAAGCTGTGTTATGTTGAATGCGAACGTTTATTCTGAACCTTAGAAATGGAGGTTGACCAAAAAGTCTTATCTGAAGGTCCACTTTTTACAGAAGAGCTGCAACAATTAGTGTCGTAGTCAAATGACGGAAAATGAATCGGCAACTCTTTTGATAATGTATTTTTTCAAGCAAATAAGTCAACAATTTTATGGTTCAAGCCTCTCAAATATAATAATTTGCTGCTTTTCTTTGCCTTAACGGTATAACAGCTTGTATATCTTTGTGTTTTTTATCAGACTAAAAAAAAACATTTGTTGAAATCATGAAATTGTGAAGACTTATCAATAAAAACACAACCTGTTACTGTGATCCTAAATGGATGTTTCATTAAAACGAGGGCAAAGTTTAACCACAGTAACTATAACATGCTGATTATTAGTGAGATGTGCTTTGAAAGTTTCAGAAAAAGCAAAAAGTCAGACCGTAAGTCAAACTTTCCTACATTACTGTATTGAAGCTGTGCCAGTAGGTTCTACACAATGTTCTGTAACATATGTTGGTATTGAAAAGCCTGACTGATTGTGTTGCCAATGAACAAAAAAAATGTAATTGTTACAATAAATCTTTTTATAAATGTTTAGTATAACCAAAGTTTGCCTTGCTATCCATTCATCTGATCCTAACAAGATCCGTTTATGTAAATCAGGGTTAACGGTTGTGGATTAGCACAGTTTTCATGTTATACCGTGTAACAGCACCACATGTGTTTGTTTTTTTCTCCCTCCCACTTCTGTTTGACAAGCTGAAATGTCACTCCACATAGAGGCACTGCAGCTCAGGGGGACACCGAGGACGCTGAGCCGTTGGTTTTACAACCTGCCAGCGTTGGTCCCCTTGATCATGAGTGAGGCCTCACACACCTTTTCAGACATGAAAGGTCTGGCAGCAGCTTGGTGACAGCTGCATCCTCTACCCAAATAACAAGAAGTGCTGGAAATAGAGCAGTTTGTCAGGATGATTCTGCTCGTTTTCCAGTACAAATCAACTTGGCTCCTAAAGTTTGTTGAGTCATGTCATTTTTTTTTGTGAAGTGTAAATATCACACTTGATGGAAACAGGAAAAAACTGCATCGGAAACAATTAACATTACTCCAGGTGTACATTTAAAGGTAAACTATAATCTTAAGATTCAGTACAGAACAGTAACATATTGAATTATTTTGGACTTGAATAATTTGGTTTATTTAACTCCTCGACTGAAGACACACGCGGGCCTGACTTACCAGAGAGGTGTGAAGAACTCAGGTGAAGCAGCATCCCCTCATTCCTTCATTAGACAGATCACATCAAACTGATAATTGTCGTCGTGCAGACTTTAAAGAGTAATTTCCCACAAAAGGAATCTAATTATTTTTCTTTCTATCACATTATCCGTCTGTTTAGCCCGATTCACACCCCAGTGATGAACGACGTCCTTCGAGAAGGTCGCATTTTGGCACTTCAGGTTTTCTTTGAACTTTTTTCGCCTGAGCTGTGAACCCATAAAGCTCCGGAGATCTGCTTCTATATAAAAACGCTTTGGCCAAAATCACCTCCACAGAATCTGTCATTCGCCGCCAATGTCACCCGCGCTGCACGAACGTCTGGATGTCTCGGGATATTTCTAACATGGACCTGGAGGTTGTCACCGCTAAAATGCTGGCTGAGTGGAAGAGCCATGAGAGCACTTTTGGGGGAGATCAGGACTCACTTCAGTCCACCTCACCGGAGTCCTCGATGGACTCCATGTGCTCGTCACCGGAGATGTGCTACTCCAGCGGGCATCAGGAGATGAAGGACTTCCACTTCGGCTTCACGGGACGGAGGGCTACTCCAACGGGGCAGAGGCTGGGCAAGCCCAAGATGTCCACCAAAAGACGCGTGAAGGCCAGCGAGAGGGAGAAGATGCGGATGAGGAGTCTTGCGGAGGCTCTGCACCATCTCCGAGACTACCTGCCGCCGGACTACAGCAAGAGAGGCCAGCCCCTGACCAAGATACAAACCCTCAAATATACAATTGAGTACATCAACAAGCTTTCAGACATCCTGGGCCGCGCGTAACGGACGCCAATTTGACTTTTTACGCATCAGGTTTACTCTCATCTGGACATTTAATGGAGTTAGTTTTATATACTTGATGAGAAATACAACATCTTTGAGATACCTTAATCATTTGATTTCATTTAATATGTCCTTTGTTTGCCGTTGTCTTGGTGTAAATATTGTTTAACGGGCACTTGGCAATTATTTTGTAGCCCATATGAGGCTGCCTTTGATGAATTCAGTGTTTGGATATACAGTGTGCTGTTTGTTGATATGTATATGTTTCTCTTATGGTATCTTAATGAGTATGAAATATAACTTTAGTGATGAAGAATCTCTCTATAGCCCATGTGTTTGTGTTAACAGAGAACTTAGTGTATTTGGTTTCTGGTGTGTTTTAGAGTAAAGTAACGTTAGCTGCATGATATATCAAAGTTTTGTTGTGTCTTTTGTAAATCATAAGTTAATTTGTTTATTCAATTCTACCTATATTTGTATCCACTGTAAAATATAGGTTATAACAATCACCGTGTGTCAGATCCAGGTTATATATACGCGAATATGTCCTCTACTTAAACATCTACAATAAATGAGTGATTTGTGTTTAACTTCATGCCCAGTTAATTAATTAACCTTCTTTAATAGTACAATTGATTAGAACGAACGTCATTCAATTCCTCCAATCAGAATGCCAAAACATCGCACACAGGCTGATTGAGAGCCACAAGCAGCCAATCAGACACCAGCATTCCTCCCGGTGGGCGTAACCCCCCATGATGCGTTCCTCTCCACGAAATCTCAGACCAGAGATGTGGTCTAGT
Source organism: Leptoclinus maculatus (assembly GCA_032191485.1). NCBI lineage: Eukaryota > Metazoa > Chordata > Actinopteri > Perciformes > Stichaeidae > Leptoclinus > Leptoclinus maculatus. The sequence continues at coordinate 31,418,729 of JAVDOI010000003.1, read as the reverse complement.
CTGACGAAGCCGCCATCTCAAACCGCAAAAGAGTAGGACATTTTTGTAAATTTGTATTTTTCTAATATATATATTTTATTTTTATTAGCTAGTAGGAACATTGTAATACTTTTTGAATCTACCTCGCCTCCATCATCAGCTGAAGTAAGTCCCTTCTCTATCAACGCGTTTGTAAACCACAGGAACGCCCCTTTTATACATGACTAATTAACACTTTAAGACACAATGTATCAAAATGTCAGCTCTGCGATGTTTACTCCAGGAAGTAGACGGGGCCCTTCTAGCCCTTTAACCAGCCGTGCTCAACATTAGCTCCTGTAGAGACTTCAAGTGTTGCACACGGCCCCTCTGATGGTCCTATAGCTTCATATTTCAGAGCTCAAATAGCTTCACCCGCCTCTCAGGATCAGAATACAATGTTTCCGTGACGCCTCTGGCTCTGCAGGCTTATTTACTTTAATATAACACTGTGATAATGTATATATGCGTGACAGTCCTCAAAGGCACGGTTACTGTCTGTGTAAATAGATATACAGATATAAATAGATATATTAAGATGGATGCATATAAAGAGAGAACATCTACCCTCATTGATATAAATGGGATGCACAAAACATTATAAACAACATTCAAATACAATTCAACAACACCACAAACAGGCTACACGATATCCTTTTTCAGACGTCATTCATTGAAGCTAGGTGTTCCTTTATGTACATACAGTTAAGAGAAAGTATTGGACAAACGACATACAAAAAGTAGATATAAACAGCACAGTTGCATGAATTAAAACAGGCTTTAACAATGCTGGAACTCACCGTTTATCAAATAATCAGAAATATATAAACACCAGTGTTTTTAGACCTGTATAGACTGTGTTGTTTACTGGTAGACCATAGATAGACCAAGCCCATAATAAGGAAATAATATTCATACAGGGAGAGTAAATAGTACACATATGGTCACCTCATCATAACATGTTGCATTTTTGTCATGTTTTTTTCAACAGGAACTTAACAGTTGTGCAGTATTCATTATTGTATCCTTACAGAGTTTATCTTAGAATGCGGTTCTTTTTAAAAGGGTATTTGGCCAACGTGTGAACCTCTTAAGCTCATGGGATTTGTTGAATCCCCAGCCAAAGTTTCTGACACTCTGGAAGAAAAACTATTTATGAGGTTGCTCCCTCAGTCGCTCCAAAAATGTGAATTCCCCGAATAAGTGTCAGCTACATGCTTAGTGCCCAAACCCCCCTCTCTTATCCTAAATCACAAAAGTCTGCTCTCCACACTCCACTGGCTAGCAGCGTCACAGATGCTGCATTTTACAACGGTAGTGATCCGGGCTTAGGGACTATTAATAATTTTTCCGTTATCAGCTTTGACTTGCAGTTGTCCCGTCCGTGCTTAACTTGGAAACCTGCCACCTGCTTCTCTGTGAGACATGCACAGTCTATGCAGGGAATGCAACACAGAGGTTTCATGTTTCAGTGACATTTTAACACATTGTAGACACACACACATACCTCAACACATTCCTAAGCATGTTGTTTGTTAGTGAGTGGTATTACACAAAAACTATCTCATACAACAAGAGGAATTGCAGGAAAGCAAAAGGTGTTAACGATGGCTATCGCTGTGTATCACTGTTATCAACGCCCTATTTTGTATGTAGAAATCTCTATCATGTCAGGCTGTATATGTGTTTTATGTCCAATATTTTTTATTTCATACAAATTTGAAGAATGAATTAGAATATTAATATTGACCTGCATCGTTTCAGATGGATGCAGACGCAGGAGAAAAGGTGACAGAAACTTCAAAAAAATCCAAGGAAGAATCTCAGAGACCCTTAATGGACAACAAATTCAGGTCAGTCTTATTGTTCCTTCCAGTATGATACTGTATTTATGGAGACATAATGGTTTTTAAACTGCATGTGAAGGAAAGCTAAGGGCTCCTTATCACTTGAGTGTCCTTCACTGTTTTTGGGTTTCGCCATTGTACAGAGTTGCTTGTATACGACTGAACTTGGACTAATGGCGGAACGGCTGTTTTCCTCATATTTAAAAAAAAAAAATCTCCTCAGGGGTCATAGCTTTAAAAGCCGTGGTCGAGGGGGTCGGATGAGTCGAGGCGGCATGCGTGGTGGGCGGGGCATGATGAAAGGGTTTGATCCACCTGGATATGGGAGGGGTCGAGCGAAAGATGGAGCCATGAATGGATTTGCACCCATGAGGTAAGGACAACCATATAAGGGAAATGTATTTGAGTTAAAAAAAAACAATGGGATTTGAGATCTTCAATGAGGTATCAAAGATAAACAAATACCTTTTGTTACGTGCTGTATTCAAGATTAAAATGCTTAACTTTTAATCCCCTTCCCTTGCAGAGGAATGAGGAGGATGCGACCTTACCCAGACCCCAGAGATCATCGGGGTCGGGGTGGACCAATGGGAATGGGCCCTCCTCCTCCCCCACTACCTCCCATGCATCTCAGAGGCCCCTTCCCACCCATGCCCAGGTAACCACCTCACACACAATCATCCTACATGTGCATCAACACAGGCTCATCTGTACCACTCCCAAAGGTTTCCTCTGATTGAAAAATGTATCCATGAAACTGTATTGTGTCGCTGTGACACTTCTCTCTGTCTCTAGACGCGGACCACATCCACCCCCTCCTCCAGGTCATCCTGGTTTCAGAGGGCGTCTGCCACACCCTCAAGGCCGCGGCATGCTGCCCCCTGGACCTCCACGGCACTTCCACCCCCGCAGCCCAAGAGGGTGAGTGAATATTAATATCACGCTCAAGCTTTGCAAGTCACAATTCTCGGCACTTTCTTTGCTACGCTGAATAGATTTAAAATACCTCTGAGGAGTATTCGAGACGTGGTTACACCAGTAAAGCAGACTGAAGGTTGTGACACAATGCACAGTCCTTTCTGTCCCTTTTCTCTTATGCTTCACTATAGCTTCATTTCTTTCACTTTAACCTTAAAAGCTCTAATTATCACATTTCTTTCTCAGTTTGTCAAATAGAATCAATTATAAAGCCTTTTGCCCAACTCATTTGTCTGACTACAACAAATTGGTCAAAGAATTAGTTTGTAAATAAAAATGATAATATCTGCTCAACTATGTTAAGCCAGACTCTTAATTAGTGGATGGAATAATGACATTGGGAAAGACGTTACACTGTATTTGCCTTTGGTAGGTACACAGTAAGTGAGATGGGACGACATCCCCGACAGGAGTAGTTCAGACGGCTGCTCTTATCAGAGTGTGCCCCCTAGTGGCCGAAGCCAAGAATCCAATGTGTGATTTTATCCTTTTACACAGCTGCCACAATGGACCGGTCTCTCCTCCGCCTCACCCTCCACCTGGCAGAGGCCAGAGGTGGCCAGGGCTCCCTGGTGGCCGACGCTTTTAACACAGCCAGCCCTAAAAAACCATAACCAAACACTTGTTAATGTAGAAGGGGCCTAAGGTGGTGCAGTAAATGAAACGCCCCTTAATTATGTGTTACACAACGTCTCCGAGTAGCTTCATGACATACTCTGTGGCCAAATGTCTGCTTCTTGATATCGTCTACTGGCAAAGAAATAATGTGAAAATGACTAATGACAACTTGAAATGCCTCACAACTTTAACAATGTAAAGGCATTCTGTTATCTTTGTTAAATATATGCTGTTGGTACTGTAGGAGCTATTTGACAATGTTGAGAAAAAGCTGTTCTCAGAGGGAGGACACTTCTTGTCAAAGTTCATTAAATGTTCTGTGGTTCTTGTTACAGTCGCCCTGTGAGCCTTAAGAAGTTTTCCTAAATCGTAATAAAGAATTAAAAAAATGGGTGACACTGTATATTTAAAGCTGGGCAAAGATGTGTGAATTAAATTAATTACAAAAACATCTCTCGAGCACCGCTGTCAACTTAGTTACACCTTGGACCGCTCTCACCTTCCTTTTGTTACATAGAAATAGTTACAGTATGTATTGTAACAGCACCAAGCCGTGCAGTAACTATTGTTTAACGCTGACACATTTTCCAAAAGAATATTCCACTTGTTAAGTATTTCATTTTATATTTGACATTGTTAATGTGCAGCTATTTTATGTTAGCAGTATTGCTGTTTGGAACATTCATGTTTGTCTTCAGCAATTTATCTTGTAATGGTTAAATGGACTAGACGTCACAAATGAATAGTATATTGAAATATATTTCTAGTAGATTTTATAAAGCAAATTCCATTCGTATTTGCTTCAGTTAAGGACGAGAAGTTACTCTTTCCTGTGTCTAGTTTTTTAAGTGTTATGAATACTCTATTTACTGTAATTAACATAACGTTTGTGAACCTGTGAATGTGTTTGATGAAAACCGTCAAGACATATGACATAGTCAAAATAAAGCTAAAAATAAACTCTACTTTTCTTTATTTGTTCATTCACAAACCAGTCTGAGAGTTGTCATTATAATTTACAACATATTTGTAATATATGGGAGAGAATGAAATGTCAAAACTAGTACTGTACACAGCAGCACAGCAACAGTGTGGAAGTGAACATTTGATCCATGTAAATACCACTTTAAAATGCACATGATTATATATATATAGGTATATATAAGCTATAATAAGATATTGTCAGCAGTTTGATATTCTTATAATATCTAATTTCTCTCATACTCCTGTACATTTCTATAAAAATAAAATCTGCCCTGCATGTATGCGTATGTATGTGCATATAAAGTTGCGGTATTTTAATAGCAAAGAGTAGAAACACGTTATTAAATGAACGATGTACAGAAACCATCTCATGGGACATTGAATAAAGTGGACACCAATTAAAAAAACATTTGAGTTGTTAATGTTTTGCAAGCTTTATGAATGCATGTAGCTCTTTTTCCATAATGTGCTAATTTAGGCTTACTTATTTAAAAAAAAAAGTTGTAGCAAAACCCTGCTGTAATACAAAAACACAGTCATATGAAGATGCATTTAATATTAGTACTTTATGTTCTATTTACTGATGGTAAAAACAAGGATTTTTCATTATTTCTAGATGACAGAACATTTTACTCTCTGAGCCACTCAGAATACCTCAGAAGGTATTCATCACAGCTAGTATGATTAATACATTAGCTACGACAGGTGTTCTTCTCCTCTTTTTCTATCTCTTTCCGCACTTTCAATACATGTTGCTGCCTCTTCAGTCTCTGCAGTCCCTTCTCGTTTCTCCCTTTGGTTGATTATAACAGACTGACTGTTATTGTCTCCTGAAGGGGGGCACACAGTACAGGTAACCTCCCGGAACCCAGGCCCTTCCTCACATCTTCCCCCCTCCTTCATCAGCGGCGTGACACTTCACTTGAACAGGTGAGTCTCCTCTTGTGTCTTAATCCCTAAATCCCTCCCTCTCTGATGCCGGGAGAGTCTCTCTTTCAGGATGGAAGTTGAAACTATGGCAAAACTCAGTGGGACTCAGACGACTATAGCTCAATAGGTTAAGGTACTCTTTTATTAATGCCTACAAACAATACATTTCAGATGTTTGCTTGACTCACATGGAAAAATAAAAAAGGTTGCATAGACTTACTTGAAGAAGTCTAGTTGTATCTTACAAAGTAGTCATGTTAGTAGATCAGTGCGGAGGTTTCCAAACCTGCAGTATCCAAACAAAACCAGGTGCAAATGTACTCGTGTCAGGTTTAGACATTTGGTACGGTAATTGCTGTCTCGGTTAAGTGTTAACAATACCTACGTAACCATGTGAGGTACATCAAGTAGGCACAGAATTGATGATTACGTAAAACAGCCCGGATCCCTGCAGCCCTACCACCGCCAGATCTGTCCAAATATGACTTTAATAACGTGATTTGTGTTAAATAGCTGGAGATTTCTCCGCAGCAAAGATGATGAAGCTCCTCACCAGTTTACTTTGTGGTGATGACACGGTAGATGCGGTATATGATTTATGTCCGAGTGGACAGGAAGTATTTGCCTTCAATCACAGGATAAGTATGCCATGTTGTTTTCACTGTTAAGCGGAGGATGGATGTGAAATTAAATGAGTTTCTTTTCTGCTTTGTCTCAAAGATTTTTGTATCCTAATAATTCAATAAATGCAAAAAACAAATGTCTTGTGTTCGGGTCTTGTGTCCTACAGAATAACAAACTAATCCAATATCTCTGCAGACAGTTAAACAAAAACATTGTAGTATTAATGTAGAAGTATTATTAAAAGCATAACTCCGATTGAAGAACTGCACAAAAAGGTGAGTTAAAGTTATTAGATGCAGAATTTATTTTATATATTGAAGAAAAAAAAGAAAAGAAACAAAACATACAATGAATTCCATACTTTTTTGCCACAGATAAAGACAAAACATGCCACTGCCAGTAAATGACATGTTGATATGATGACTGCAAGTTCTATAGCTGGCCCTTTTTGTGTCGTGTTCAACTCCGTGTTGATGAAAATGTTCTGGAGAAAACACATCCAATAAGCATCCATTGCTTGTCATCACTGGCTGAGCTTGTCATCAATGGGGTGGTCCTCCCACATGGGTTCAAGGATGTGATCTGGAACCTTCTCCATGGTGGTCTGATAGCATGAACAAAGGGGAGGGAGGAAATTCAACCCATTTAAATTCACAATTATATTGAGCAGGTGGGATTGTTGTGGGTGTACGACTGACTCTGCAGTAACTCACCTTGGTCACCTCCATGGCCACACCTTCAGGGAGGTTCCTCTGGACGTATTCAAGGAATACCTGTGCTGTGCAGCCTGTTATATGAGACAGCTGCAACACAAGAGTTATGACAGAATCATCACATACACGAGGCTCAAATACCAAATGTTGACTAATTTAATTAATCATCACCTCGATGCACCGGTAGTGTGTCCTCATCTCATACTGGACCCTGTGGTTTTTGAAGATGTGAACTGACTTCAAGAGTGTAAACCTCTCCATGTCCTTGGGAAGTTCATGACTGTGGCAGAAAAAAGAAGATCAGCAAAATAATGTCCGTGAGAAAGATATATATATATATACTATAATATATGGCTAACATTGCTAGTGTCCTGTGTGGCAGATTAACTCTTCTAGTACTCACACTTTGTTGATGGTGATGCCCAGCTCTTTAGCTGCCATGGAGGCAAACAACTCATAGCTGTCCAACACGGACCTGTCATGACCTTTGACCAACAGTGACACCGTCTGAAACAGTGTGTCGGGCTCTTCTGTGACAGTGATCTGAGAGGAAACAAATGTAAACAAGATACATTGCACGTGAGTGGACGTCTCACTTTTTTGTATTATGTCAATATTGAGTAGAGAAAAAACAGTCCGAGATGAATAAATTGTACCGATAACTCACTGATGAAGGGGTTGATGAAAACACTGTTGCCGTGTGGAAGGAAGTGCTGGATGCCAATGGGAGATGGGACCTGCAGGAACAGAATGGTGAATTGTTAACATAAGTTTAGTACAAATGATTCTGTAACTTCACTGTGTGTTAGTGTTGGTGTTGGCTTCACACTGAATCCTGTTTTCAGTACACTGAATATGATGCATCTGTTGGAAATTCAAGATTTTAGGATAATTTAACTTGTTAAGAGATCAGTTAGAGCCACATACACGCTGCTATTCAGAATGTTAGACCGGTACCAACGATGAAGCCTTCTGCACTTTTGATTATTTATTAATTATAATATAATTACACGTTTTCCTTTTAAAAATTCCTTGTGTTTTTCTTTCTTTTGTTCCACTTGTGCTTCTGCACTTTTCATTACATTTTACTTTTACTACATCAAATGAAGTGCACTAAAAATAAACTTCGTAGGTAAACTTGAACATGTGCAATGCTGCTTACACAATTTGTTGAGAAAATAAATAGATTAAAACCTCATATGGTTGAGATGATATATGTTGCCTCTATGTACTGTAGAAAACAGCTCAAAGGTGACTTTTTATTATTATATTTTTTTACCGTTATTAATAAATTACGTAGACTTCAAACGAGCGGAGATGAAAAACTGTAACATACCTGATTATATTACATTTCCTGTGACCTGAACAGGCCCCGAAAGCTCTCGGTCCCTGTAAGTAAACGCACATTAGTAACGTGAGAGAAGACATTTAACGTTACGTATTAACTGTCAGTGACCAAACTGCGAGATATCACATTAGTTAACTGTTAGCGGATGTTGTGCAAATCAATGAATATGTTAGTTACTGTACCGAATGTGAGATTCCTCCAAGTATCCTTGTAAGAGAAAACAATTCTCTTCTGACAGCCATGGGGGCAGCCATGTTTTTAAGAAGGTGGGACAGAAGAAGAAAAAAAAAGAAACGGTATTCTTCTTCTCCTGTTTTTGTGTTTATGGCGGTTGGTAAATAACGTTATGTCGCATTAGCGTCACCAAGTGGTGTGGAGTGTGAATTGCGATTCTAAATATTCACTAATTCAAATATCAAAGAAAAGAATAAAGTTTAAAATATATACAAAATATGGAACTATTAATGAAATACAAATGTTGTGAACTGAGCACCTGTGTAAATGTAAACAAAGATATAGTAGTTATATCACAACGTAAAGCAAATTCCTTATCTTTGTTCTTTTTGCCAAGCAGTGCGAGACTCATACAACAAGGTCGGGAAGTGGCCTATCCATGGTTGTACTACTGATAGGGGCACCCTTGGACTCATGTTTATTTCAGTTATTTCTAGCTCTTTATTTTCTGCTCAATTGTCCATCCACAACTTTTAGCTTTTCTTTTCTCCTTTTACCAACAGGGTTTCAGTGTATGTTGTGTTGAATTATTTTAGTATGTCCTTTTAAATTAACCAGTTATTTAAATATAGCTATATTCCCCTTAAGTCAAGTGGCATTTCTCCCAATTGTTCCAACAGCAGCTGTACATAGCCTCAAATACCAGGGTGTTGAATATTGTCTGAGTTTTTGAGAGATGTATTTGCTGCAGGTCCAAACGCTAAACACCCATAATCTAATACATGTATGTCAGACTTCTCATTACATTTAATACTTTCGTAGACATGTCAATTATTAAAGCTAATCTAATTATTTCTAAAAAACAATTCAGTGCAGCCCTGGAGTGTTAATGGTACCAAGGAGGACAATCCTCATTGTTAAAATTTTCAAATAAAGATACACATTGATATATCTTATATGCTTTTATTAAAATATGGGCAACTCAAATAAAAAATCACAGACTGTATATAAGAAGAAAAAAACACCTTGAGTTATTGATGCGAACTGTGATAATTTAATTGGTCTAAATCACGTGCCTGTCACGTGACCCAGCTGTCGGGCCCTACCAGTGTACACAGTAGCAGGCTGCAGAAGAAGAAGCAGCAGCACAGAGCAGAGGTAAGCTCTTCACCGGCCGTTGGTGTCTCTCCGGCTTTGTTAATTAACTGCCCACTTTGTCAACAAGGCCACCGACCTCTGGGTACTATGAAAACCTACGTGCTAATATTTAAAAAACCGATAGGATAAACAGTGCTAACGTGCTAGCTGTAGCCTGTTAGCGACCAAGTGCCAGCGGCGGATGGACGGAGCTCAGTCTCCGCTGATGGTCGCTCAGGTTCGGCTAGCTGGTCGGTTAGCTGGTTAGCTACCGCTGGCTGTTCTTTGTGGAGGGGGGAAACAACACAGACAAGCTAGTTAATGTTCACTCACGAGCATATCGGTTAGCTAGATTAGCTTCACTGCACAAAGACGATAGCTACATTTAAACTGTGGAGATTAATCTGCTGACATGTTTTGATCTATGGAGCCAACACAGCAACATACAGAATCTAGCTATCTGTTGCTAGCAGGCAGCTCACGGTGATGGTTGTTTGGGCTGTTTTGTCATCATCTTCACCTGGCTTCAATAGTATTTTAGTATTAAAAACGTTATTTGTCTTTCTTTGTATTAACGGCACAATAAACTGGCGTATGTTAAACTTATGCTGGAGCAGCTGTTATACCGCCACCTGTCTATAATTTAGTTTTAGTGGAATAGATGTAGCTACTATTTTTTACGATAGTTGACTAAACATCCACCGGGTCTCGTTTTATTGTCAGATGACAAACAGTAGCAGTTCGAATCTTAACGTCCGTTAGTTCGAATCTTAACGTCCGTTAGTGCTCACCGGTCTGCGTGTCGGTCCTGTCCGTTGGACCTCGTTGGATTTATTTTATAATTGTTTGTCACCGTTTCATTTGGTTTTCGCTTCGGTCTTTTATCACATCGAATTGTTACTGTCGCCTTGGTACATCAGTGCTAGCCTAATAAAACCGGAGCTAAAATGAAACAAGGTTCTCCTGAATAATTCAGTAGTTAAATGTCCTTCCGCTGAGCAGGATAGTCCTCGAACTGAAGTGATTGCTCTTCATGACCATGAGTAAGTGATGGTTAATTTTAGGTTGGCGCATTCATATTTAAATTACCGGCAGTGGGTGGCAGGTGAGTGCTTCCACCGCTTTTACACTGTTCATACCTTTTTACATTTGTATTTTCTTTTAAATAACACACGCTTGTTTACTTTCTTAGTGACAGTTCTGTGTGATACTGACGTCCTCTTTTTGTCTCCAGCAGTCCTCCATGGGATCCCCGAGGCGGGTTGTAAAGACGTGATGACGTTACCAGGAGAAGCTGATGGAGTCCCTGCTCCTCCTCTCACACACACACACGGGGGTCGCATGAGGAGGACACGGAGCACTGACACGACACACTGAACTGGACAGAAACGCTACGAACGTCAACTGGAACCTGGGTTTGTTTTTGATCACATGACTGGAGTCTGCAATCTGCCACAGTGGATTTCTAAATCCTTACCCGGTACTCTCTCGTATGTTGCCTTGTCATTTAAACATCACCAACAAGGCAGCTCGAGTGATCAAATGCATCACAATGACTTGAATGAGTGCCTTTTTTGTTGTGTATGCAGCCCATTCAGCTGTATGACATCTTCCACACAGCTTCGCTAAAGAAGTCCACAGTTTCGTGACCTCATTTGTACTTTTTTGGGAAGTGTTCACTGATCACCTTTTAAATCGTTATTGCAAATCACCGAGATAGCCGAGGGAAAGCGCGAGTACTATGCACCGTTGTCGCTGTCTCACATCTGACACTGAACCAGTGACTTCAGCGGAGGAGAGGCGCTCATAACGGTACCGACCCCTCCGAAGAACCCGCCACCTCCCTCTGGGTATTTTTTATTTTCTTCTTTTATCTACGGGGGTGTGGAGAGCTGCAGGGATGTTCGCCGCCGTGGAGCACGGCCCGCTCCTCTGCAGCGACTCCAACATCCTGTGCTTGTCCTGGAAGGGCCGCGTGCCCAAGAGCGAGAAGGAGAAGCCGGTGTGCAGGAAGCGCTACTACGAGGAGGGCTGGCTCGCTACCGGGAACGGTCGAGGAGTCGTCGGGGTCACGTTCACGTCCAGCCACTGCAGACGGGACCGGCCCACCCCGCAGAGAGTCAACTTCAACCTCAGAGGACACAACAGCGAGGTAAGAGGAGTTTCCTGGGTAAATGCGTATTATCCTGCTAGAGTAGGGCGTTGATATTTGGGTCGGCTGGAAAGGTAAAGAACAAATCTGAGTAAAAAAACATTGTTAAAGTTGCAATGTGACATCCTGACTAAAATGTTCAATATATTCTTGCCCCACCAAGCAGTAACTTCAGAGTGGTGATCATATTTAGTTTATAAACCTTTTTTACAATATTCAAAATCATTACTTTGAATATTATCCAACTTATGCCGTAACTGTAGTGTACTCTTCTATGCCTGACTCTGAACTAAGTATTTTAGAAACTCTAATTAATAAGAAAAAATTGAATATCTTACATTTATTCTCTTAAAGATATAACAAAGTACATACAAGCTTCTTAATAATACAGCGTTAGGGCATTTCTGATTAGTTACTTAACCCATCTACCCTTCCTCTAGCTCAAACTCTACATTATAAATACATACAACACACGTTTCTCGACATTTATCCATAAGATGATAGATTATTGATCCCCCTTCAAACAGTCTGCTTAAACCTCCTCAGTCCCGTACATCTGGGATGCAAATGGATGCAAACTGTTACCAGCAGCACTCTGGGCTCACAAAAATGTGATTAAAGAGTCGAGCCGGAGAAGATTTCCTTTCACTTTTTGCTTTCCCCAGCTGCAGTGTCGGGTGAAGAGCAATGTCCTTGAAGCTGCTGGTCTCTGTACTTATTTAGGGCAGGTGTTTGTCAGCAAGCATCTTGTCTAGCACAGAGGTGGTTCACTTTAGTTAAAGGGGGTCCGAAAACCTGTGCCACGGCACACTTAAGAGTTTCTAGTCTTTCTACATCGGTTGATTTCACTGTTTTAACTCGTAACTAACTAGATAGTTTCACCATACACTCCGTGTGAATACACCCGTTAGTATAGCAGTGCTGGCACCAGTAGACTGCAAACAGGTTGCGGTTTCTCTCTTAGTGGGTGGAGCTGGTGGTCAGATGGAGCAAGGTGCTGTGTCAGCATCCCATAAGGCAGCTGAGGGGAGAGTGGATGAATCCCTACAGAGAGTGACTGAAGCGCAGCAGAAATGTCATTTAACTCTGCCCACTTGAATCTGGTCCAAGTACTGAAATTTCCCTTTTTTTTATTATTTTTGGTGCATGCGGTGTGGAGGAGGTTAAACCTACACAACTCAAATCTACCCACTTTTTTTTAACATATTTTAATTTGACTTTATGCACTTATTTGGGCTGATTTAAATTCATTATGACACACATTGAACACATGTGCTACTGGGAGAAGATTGCACACTTCCATACTGCCCCCAGCCCAGCACCAGTAATGAAAGCAGTAATGTCCTCTCCACTTCCACTCTATATTTGATATCAAGCAATAAATAAATGCTTTAGGAAATCCATCACTTGTCCACCCTATGCATAATTTGGGGTTTCTGACAGTGGTGGAAATCACACTGCCTAATGACTTTTGTCAAGCTATGACAGATGTGTTCACTCACCCACGTCATCTTCTAACCGAGGTCTGAGGAGGAGAGAACGCTCTTTGCAGGATACAGGCCAACCTCATGGGTGGTATAGAGTCTCCAGTACTGTCGGGGTATTAAAACAGTTTTTAGAACAGGCAAAATCTCTCCTCAAACCAACATTATTTCATTTTTTTAAATGCCGTGTCAATACATTTGGGTAACCTTTCCTCGTCTCAAAGAAGCTGCACACTCAGCAGTTATGTCCCCCGACGGTCCCGTCCTTTAAACGTCAGCAGCGTCATTGAGCACTTGTCGTCGCTGGTGACGAGTGTCCTTTCACGTTAATTGGCTCATGTTATGAATGACTACACACACACACACACACACACACACACACACACACAAATGCTACATGAACCCATCCTGTGGGAGTCCAGTCCTGCCAAGATCAATACTCATGGCAGCGTCCTTAAGTTTGACCATTATTCCTGTTTGATGTATAGATCAAAATGTCCTGTGATCATTTTAATGTAAGCGAGCGTCTGAACGGATGTGTCTTTTGGACTGGGCCCAATACAGGCAATGTAGTAAAGTACAGGGCGGATCTTAAGCTGTCAGACATCTGTTAAGAAGAGGACAGACGGGTAGAGGACCAGAGTCCTGCAGAGCTCTGCACCGCCTCTCCCAGGATAGAGGGTTTGATTTACACTGGGGTCCACCCAGTTTGCACTCATTGCACTATAAGATAAAAGCGTGTTGTGTTGAGTTGTGTAACTCAGCTGTTGTCCGGTTGTAGCACCTGTTCCTAGGACTCTCATGATGTTCTTCAGATAATGAAAAGGCCTGTAACATATCTGTGATTGTCGTTCTCTGTGTTGTTCTGTGGGTTGGGCTGAGAGAGATAATAACAAGGTAACGGCTTCAAAGGGAGCGAGGTGTGTGTGTGGTGCCATGCTCCTTTTGTTCCCTCTCCCACAGATATCTTTTCACAGTGGGTGTGAGGAGCAACTACTTTGTGTTTTTCATTGAGCTTGGTTGCTTAGCAGAAGTGCTCAGACTAAGTACACGATATCGCATATCCATAATGTGTTTTGGTGTGCATGCTTTTAATTATACTCCATGTCAACCATTAATTATATTATTTTATTGTCATGGTTGTAGCCCTGTTTGATTTCTTATTGTTTATGTTATGTGTGCTTATAGTCTCATCCCGTTTCATGACATCAAAAAAATGTTGTTCCAAAAGAGGTTTTTTTTTGTATTACAACACAAAATAACATTAATTTCAGTAACTTCTTTTAGGACTAAAAATAAAACAACCAGACAAATAATAGTTGTATTGAAAGAAAATGTATCCTCAAATGTCCTGATACTATTTTTATAGAATTTTCTAAACCGAGCGTCTGACCTTTTTATCAGCAGGTGTGTCCGCTGCATTACACGAGAGAAAAATAATATTGAAAATAGATGAAAGTGTCCCGTCTGTCTCAGTGACTATACCTCTGATGCTGCGGCGTTATTCCTCTGGGACGTGCATCAGAATAGATCAACGCGTCTTTTGACGATCCACTGCTTTTTTTTCATCATAGTTTCCTCTCAGATGCTGAACAGACTGAGCAGACAGTCACTAGTCCATTCCTTCTCCACGAGAGCTGAACATCCCAGACAGGCTTGACAATGACTGTCAGCATGTTGACAAGGAGTTTGGGAAAATTGTCTGCCAGCATCCCATCAACTTACTAGGGTTAGAGTTAGGGTTAGGGTTACTAGCTGTGCCATTTGTCCTACGGTGCAATCATATATGCTTTAATATTTTAAAAAAGTACTTTTATTTCTAGTGAAAATATCCAATTTTCTAATATGGTTCCATTGTAGATTTAGTATGCTGTATGTTGCATGGTTTTTAAGTCATTATTTCAATTTTCAGTATAAAATCTTAATATATTGGTGTTTATTTTCAAGATTAAATGCCTTCTTTTGCTGCAACATCATTGGCCCTTGAGGGCCTTTCACACAGAATGCAACAACCGCACCAACTTTCGTTGCATGGTGTATGCTGAGCCCAGAAATTAGAACATTAAGAGACCATCTCAAGGGGGGATGTTGTCACTTGTTTGTGAGTTGTTGAGACTAACGCCCCTTTTTAGTGTTGTGTGTCTGCTGAAAACTGTTGAAAGCATGTGTTCATACATGAGTCTTAGTGGTGCGTTATTGCCCAAAGGCAGGAGTCCCACCTGTTGGTTTTCCCCTTTGAGGCCAGACCCGGGCTCTTCGCTAAGGCAGAAAGGGACTAATTGTCTAAGGGCCTAAAAAAGAGACGGGCGACCCCAAGGGCAGCTTATGTTTACCCCTTCACCATGTTGGTTCTACTCCCAGTGCTGCTTCTTTGGGTTGTTGTTCTCTGAAACTGTTTCATGGGGTCTGTGCACTCTTCTAATAATGCTGCTGATCATCGACGTAGATCTGAGGGAATCTCTCTTCGATGAACCTCACCACCATGTCTCCCTCTCTGACTCTTATCTTTTCACTTGTGCTGTGTGACGTTTTCATACATTATTAAAAAGTTGTTTCCTGACGGAACCTCATAAATAAGTCAGTTTCGATGGCCTGTTCGAGAACCAGCACTGATCTGGGACATGCACAGTTGTTTTCTGTGGGCAGGGAGGAGGAGGAAGAGTTTGACTTCTGTGGTGCAGTACAACTAACCTGTCTGCTCAGACTTGTTTACAGACCATAATAATGGATTGCTTGACAGGAATAATGCTGCATCATTGTTCCTGCTGTACAAGCAGAGGAAAGTTAGAGGAAAGTCGTCACTTTTAATTGGCTGTGCTGCATTTCAGTTTCACTCATCTCCATCACCACCTGTGTCCAGACACTTGTGTCTCGTCACACCGCTTAAGTAGTTCCTCCCTCTGCACCACAGCTCCTAGTCCTCCTCTGTCCTCCATCATGGTCTCCTCCCATGTGCCGGTCACTATCCCACCTTTTACACGACCCATTCACCGCATTAAAATGGTCTCACCAAATGTGCTTAGTGGAAATGGGTTTAGTGGGCTAATCCATCCTCGGAGAGGACACGTAGCATAACACTCGGACTCGGCTGCTTCCTCACATCCAGGTGGACTTGTCTGCTCGCTAGAACATTTCCAAGAGAGACGGCGTGGCCTGGACAGTGCAGGTTCTTCTTGCTATGAGCGGTGTTTGTAGTCAGGACATACAGTAAAGAGCATATAATTATCATTCTATTCATCTTTAAAGAACAGTAGTGTAGGGAAAAAATACAATCAAATGTTCTGCAAACATTAAATAATGAATCACAAGATTTTCAAGCGTGTAACTGTTTGCCCGCTGCTACTTTCTTTCTTAGGCTTTGCGTCATTCACACCCAGTGATAAGCAATGTAAATGCTATTATCGGATATTGGTATTGATTACGGTTTTATAACTTATCACACGCCTGTTCCACTCGTAAACATTTCAGATTCAACCTCCGCCGAAGGTCCCGCCGCCCTTTCCTTCACGCTGCAAATCACTCCGGGCCTTTACTTCGCCCATTCTGGCTTCCTTGCTTTTTGTATCAGCACAACGCAGCGCTTCTTTAATTGAGTTTTGCGTCTGATTTAATATCATGTCAGACCCAGAATCAGAGGGGGTGGTAGAGGGGGGTTGTACAGAGAAAGGGAAGAGCCTCTCCTTCCTGCTCGCTTGCACTGCATCAGATTTTATTGTCGCCCCGGTGGTCTTGACTTTCCAATAATTCTTCACTCATTAGCCAAGCGTGGAACCAAGTGTTTTTTAGAAATGGTATTATATGTTACTTTCTCTAATTTATGTTTTTTAAATCGATAAGTCTGTATTGTTTCAACTGTCCAAATTTCCAATATGGGACGATAAAGGCTAGACTGAACTATACCACATTCTTTTATAATAGTTGTAACTATGACATATTTTCTGGCTTATTTAGATTATAAACCCTTGCTTTACTTAACCTTTTGAGCCCTAGCCGTTTTTTTGGCTTATTCTCGAAAATACTATACCCATACTCAAAGGGGCCTTACGCTCTAACTACAAGGTCTTTTTTAATAATTTCAATTTATTAATAACACTAAGAAGGGTTTGCTCATATGAATTGTCTAAATATTGTGTAAATGCTACTGGTTAATAGTAAATGAAGATGGCACACAGCTCAAACTGAAAAGTGTCAATTCCGCCTGACTAAAAAGCACTAAAAGCATGATTATCTATTTTTAAAGATGCAGGTGAGAGCTGAAACTATCCCAAAAGCACAGCACAACATGTGAACATTCTCTCTGCAAAGTTTTACTTTGATAAAGTGAAGCAGAACATCATTGGAGAGGTGTTTAGTACAGAAAATCTAGGCGAGATTTCCAAAATGTGCATTTGGGCACCATGTGTACCATGTGTGCCATTTGAATTTTCTCATGTACCAAACTACATATTTCACTTTTATATTACTAATGGTGTTCAATACATCCAAATACAGCAGTTTTGGGCATTTTTTTTTTTTTTTGAAAATTCAACCAGACATCTATATTTTTCCATAAAAAAAAACCACACAAATCAACTGAATGTTGAATCCAAATGAAACATTTAATTTTATCAAACAAACTGTAAAAACACACAAAACCAAACCAAAACTATTTACATTATTTACAAAGGCTGCTGGGTGGGTGGATGGCTGTTTGAATGTTATTGTCCACTGTGCCACAGCAGGAAGCAGTTATTTTTGGGGTTGAGGCAGAGAGGAACATTACACCTCGTGCAAAAAATGGCTGTCTTGACCTTTGGTTTTCCCATATCGCGGCACCGCTTGCAGTATTTCCGGAACCTTGTATCCGGACCCTCGTTTTCATAATACATGGGCATGCAAACGGTGGGGGGTGGGGGGGTGGGAGGGGGCGCTGCTGAGCCTTTGGCAAACTCCAGCATTTCCTTTGCCAACTGCTCCCTGAAGGCCTTGTGGTTGAAGGGCTTTGTCTGGGTGGGGTCCTGCCTCAACTTGAACAGCTCCTTGTGCAAGAGGTAACTGTTCACTACAGCGATGTCCATAAAGTGGTAAAAAAAGGTCTTGTACCACTTCATCGTCTTGTGACGGACGCTGTAAGTGCCAATGAGAGCATCAGACAAGTCCACACCCCCCATGCTGTGATTATAGTCCACGATGCTGTCCGGAACTGGTAGAGGCTTGTTCTGCCACACCCCAGCCGCCTTCACCTTTCGCTTCACTGTCTGTCCACTGTATGCTTGATGAATTGTGGAACACATCGTTACCTCCCTCGTGTCCATCCACTTCACGAAGAGGAGTTTCCCACTCCGGATCCATCGCATGGTTCCCCTCTCAGCCTTTTTGGGCAGGTCGTTTGTCTGAGTCTTTGGGAAGCCAATGCGATTTCTCCTGATGGTCCCACAACACCCAATGTACTTTTTGGACAGATCAGCGAAGAGTGCAGGGCTCGTATAAAAATTGTCTGTGTACAAGAAATAGCCTCTGCCGAGGAGAGGAAACGGCAGAAGGTCCATCACTGAGGAGTAGCTCAGCCCATAGCCTGTGGTGGACTCGCTCTTGCCCTGGTACACAAAGAAATTCCATGTGTAGCCTATGGATGAATCAGCCAGCACATAAAGTTTGTAACCCCACTTTGTGGGCTTGTCCTTGATGTATTGCTTGATGCTAATACGGGCCTTTGTTGCAACCATCCGCTCATCAATTGACAGATTGCGATGTGGCTGAAAATGGGTCTTGCACGCAGTTACCATCTCCGTGTACAGGGGCTTAATTTTAAAGAGACGGTCATATTCATCGGTGTGGCGTTTCTTGGCGTTCTCCTCGTCCTCTTTTGGGTCACTCATGTGAAGTGACCACAGAATGGCCTCAAAACGGTCCCGTGTCATGTGGTCACCGGGGAACTGAAAGCTGTATGGCCATATCTTCCTCCAATAGTCTGACCTGTTATGGACCGTCACAAGGCCAGTGAAAATGATGATGGAGAGGAAGATGTAAAAGTCTTTTATGTTTAGAATGTCCCATTTGTATTTCATTCCAGCTGTCTTTCTCTTGTCAGCGTTTGCATTCGTGTTGTCAATAAGTGTTCTGACAACAGACGCTGAAAAGAACAGCTGGAAGAGGCTGAGGGGAGACCATGCTGTGGTAGTGTCAAAAGTGGGGCCTGGGGTCCTGGCTGGCGTGAACCTGAGAGGGTCAGGTGTGATGCACTCCTCATCTCTGTTGTGCCACCGGTCGTCCTCTTCCGTGGGGGGAGGTGGTGCTGCAGGGGCAGATGTTCCCCGAGAGGAGCGCCCTCTCTTCCGCTGAGTGGTCGGGGGAGCTGCTGATGGGCCCGGCTGAGGTGTTGACGATGGGGTGTGTAGATCCGTGGGGGGAGGTGGTGTTGCAGGGGCAGATGTTGCCCGAGAGGAGCGCCCTCTCTTCCGCTGAGTGGTCGGGGGAGATGCTGATGGGCCCGGCTGAGGTGTAAACGATGGGGTTGGTAGAGCCGTGGGGGGAGGTGATGCTGCAGGGCTTGGCTGAGGCTGTGGACGTCCTCTGGCCGATTGTGCTGCTCTCCTACGACGTGTTGGCAGTGGGGCGCTTGAAGGACCTGGAACACTGGCATGGGGTGGCTCGTAATCGTCATCACTGTAAACACAAATGTGGAAGAAAAATAAATATATGCATTCAGTGGTCTGGTTCTGAAATTGTAATACATGTAAACATAAAAGCAACTTCAGCCCCCACACACACGCAACCCCCCACAGCACCCCACACACAAACTACAATCAGACCTAACTAAGCCAGTATTATGGCCAGAGAAAGCTATAGATAGAAAATTCGACACCAATAAATCAATACATCGATAACTATAACATTTATAAGACAATCCATACAGTTTCATACCCCCCCCCAAACCTCCGTCACACATGCACCCTCTCCCGAACACACTACAATCATAACGAACTACGTCAGGACTTTGCACTATGAAAGCTAGATCGATAGAAAATTCGACACCAATAAATCGATAACTATAACATTTATAAGACAATCCATACAGTTTCATACCCCCCCCCCAAACCTCCGTCACACATGCACCCTCTCCCGAACACACTACAATCATAACGAACTACGTCAGGACTTTGCACTATGAAAGCTAGATCGATAGAAAATTCGACACCAATAAATCAATAAATATAACATTTATAAGACAATCATACCTTTCCGATGATGTCTGTGGCTTTTCTTGATGCACGAGGCCCTCTTCATCAGAAGACGAATCTTCAGGACAAAGCTCGTTCCCCGGGTCATTCAGGAGCAGCTCCAGGATTTCCTCCCTGGTGAAATGCTTCTTGGCTCCTTGCTTGGACATCTTTAGTAAAATTATTTTACTAAAATAAATGCTCAGATGTACTGAAAATAAACTGCAACAGTGGCGAAAACACGAGGCGAAAACACGAGGCGAAAAGGCGAGGCGAAAAGGCGAGGCGATGCTGCGAGGCTGCTGTGCGTATTTCTGCTGTGCGTAATGTTGGTTTCCTTCTGCTGGCTATTTTTATACTTACGCTCAGCGATATCTTTCGAACCCATTGGTCAATCTCCATGGTACATACCTCTTTGGAATCGTCAAAGCCAATAGAATTGAAGTAACCACATGAAAATGACTGACAGCGCTGTTAGCCAGTCAAAATCAACAAGTCTCCATAAATTGTGAGGCGTACACTCCGAGAGCAGCGAGTGGGTTCCTCCCATCCCTCACCGTCAAAATACCCCTCCCAAAGGAAAAGAGTGGCGCTTGTGTCAGACAGGAAGTCCGTTGAACGTGTCCCCGCGAAAAAATCCGGGGAATATATGCTTTTTCTTCTTGAAAACGCCAAAGGTGAGGGGCAGTTATGATCATAAAGCGATAATGTGATTCCTGTTGCTGGTGTCTGTTTGCTCATATCTCAGCGATACTATGACTGAGAGAGATGTTACCGATATGTCTGTCCTCTGTGTGTGGCTGGCTTGCTTTCTGCTATCTCGGTTTCTTTGTTAGCATCTAGCTTCGATTGCTATGTCCAGAAATGTGCCGAGTGTGCACACCCCTGGCGAAATATGAATATGAGACTGTAGTAATTCTTATAGTTAGTGATTGAGTTGTGTTTGGAGTATGTACAAATGAGTTGCATATTGTTTTAGTGCAGGTTCTGAAGTTTCACGTGGTATGCGACATCATTATATTCGTTTCATAATTATTATATGTTCGATCATGTTATGACATGCTGTGCAGAAAGTCCCCGGTGGGGGGGATCTCGGTCGAGAAAGGTTAAAGCATGTGTAGTTTCATCTAACAGTATGCAGTGTCATTTAGGTATAGATGTGACAAAACGATCTTAAGCTATACTTTTATAACATTGTGGTCCTATTCCACCAGTCCAGCCTACTCATCCGTAAGCTTCTTGCTAAAAAAAATAAATGTAAAACTCCTTTGTGCCAGGGGACCAGTGCTGCCCTGGACCCGAGTGCTCACGACTGCACTACTGTGACGCTGCACCGTCACAGTGTCCTCTCACTTCTGCTGACTCCGATGTAACCCAAAGCTGTCCCTTGATTTGATTTGGGCTTCTCGGTTAAGTTGCTGGGGTCAGCTCAGCTCCCCGTCTCCCAAGTCCCAGCAAGAGGCCAGGGCTGCAGTGACGACAACACGGCGCTGCAGGAGGGAAGACGCTGCCAACTTCCCAAGGAGAAGTTGTCAATGGCCATGCACGGGCCAAAGGGCGGTATTAAAGGATCGTAAACATGTAGTCTCCTCTTCTCTCGGTAGTGGTTTGCCTGGCTTGGAGCATGGAGCATTCTGGCCAATCAATCTTTTTCAGTCGCGCTGCACTCTTGAAATGTCAAATTGTATTATATTTAATTTGAAGGTACTTTGAATGGGCCTTGAGCACACGGGCATCAATCAACTGGCTGCATAGCGGTTCATTTTTGTCGGTACTTTTCCATGCAGCAAATGATAACCGGTGAAGAGGAAGATCAAGTCTGCGTGTGTTTGTTCCTTTCCTGCCCGTGATCCCTCTGGCCCCTCGCTGTCCTGTGGCTCCTCACTCTGATCCCGTCTGTCTCCATGTGACGTCTGATCTCCCAGATCGCTGCGTCACAGGTGCTCAGCTGTCCCCCTCGCGGGATGCCTGACCAGCTCACACTAATCTCCACGCTGAGCTAAATTTACACACACACACACACACTGATTTTTCTCACCTCCATGAGGCTGCAGATAAGTGCACACATGCAAGACACAGCATGTGTAAACCTTATGCTACTTTTCTCTTTTTTGTTGTTTTCATTTTGGCCCTTCTTTGTTATTTTATGCACAGTGTATGAATGATGTTAGAATTATGCAAACTGGAACTCCTACCTAATCTAAAACCTCATGTATACACTGGCTGGAGCTGCATCAGGTTGTATAATACCAGCCGGAAAATCCATTTAGCTCACCAGAGGTTGCAGAGTGGAGTAACAACACTGATTTGTAGTCCCCCAATGAGATCCTTGAGCATGGAAATGTCTTATCTTTGACAATACTATGGCTGAAGCTGGTCAGCTTTGTGCCCACTGAGCACTGTAAGCTGCATCAGGTGACCGCTGTGGCTGAATGATGGATGGAAGGCCGTTTTTTAATGGTCCGTGATTATGGTCTACTCAGTCAGAATGAAATAGCTGCGGACCTGCAACGGGCCGGGTTTCATTGTGTCCTCCTTCCTGCAGTTTGCCAGCTGAGACACACCTACAGATGCAACATTAGGATTTATACCACTGGGATTGGGAGTGAAAACACAGTAAATCTGGCTCACAGGACACCTTATTGCTGAGGGAGCGGGGCCAGGAGAGCGATGAATCCTACTGTTCGCTCATTACGCTGGAGGGCTGCACATGGTGTATTCATATAAACATGTTTGTGTGAGACGGATCACTTTAAGTTCACCTTGGATAACCCCGTCTTTTATCACTTCAGACATTTAACGATGCACAAGGCGGTGGCTGATGGGGAATTGTTGACAACCCCTACAGAATACATGTGATTAGTAACAGGAGTTACCTCAGCATTGTTGCTGCAATTGCATAGAAACAACTTCTACTCGTAAATGTTCCCTGTTTGAACTTTATTTATAGGAGCATTACTCATGTACAGTGAACTAAAAATTGCTTACTATATAACTTACCGTAAAACCAGGACGAAAGCTACCTGGGATTTATTCCACCACATACTGGTGCTTATTAAACTAACTCCAGCCTGGCGTCAGACAATTTGTCTCCTGTTTTCCCGACATTGGAGTCTCATGGGCAGGGCAGGTGTTGTGTGTGTTAATACTCTTTCTTGATCCACTTTTTTTCTTTTTGCTAATTTGTGTTTATTGGGTAGCTTTTTTTTTTATATCCACTCCAGATATTATATGCAATAGATATTTCGATGCCACCTAACCTCTTGGATTTCATCAAGAAACAGAAAAGTTAGATTGAGGGTTTTATGAAAACCAAGAATGAATCAGCATATCGTGACTAAGTTTCTTAGTGACAGACCTCCTGCCTGCATGTGCACAGCGAAAGCAAGTGGCCAAGAACTGCAGTTCTTCAAATACATACTTTAGGCTGGCTCTAAAAGCGAGTCAATCTCCATAGATGCCCATTTTAAAGTCCCCAAAGCTTCATTTATATCATTGATATTCAAATTATTATTGTTATTGCTATTAACCAGTGGCGGGCCGTCAGGGCCTGCAAGGCCTTCTCTGCTGGCCTAAACAGAATCACAAACAAAAAAAAAATATATATATATATTTCTTTTTTAAATTATTATAATTTATAAAAATATTGTTCCCATTATCTTATTTTCTCATTGCACAGCTACTGTCTTCCTCAGTTGCTCTGCTTCCAGTGCAGCTTGTTTTTTGTAGAGCTCTGTGTCTCTCAGTAGAACAGAGGCCCCAGGCCTTCAGCCTCAAAAGTGCTTCTATGTGCCGTTAAAATGAATGGGGACGTGTTCAACCAATCAGATCTTTAGTTTGACATGTTGGGCATATTCTTGAGTGTTAGCAGCCGCTACCCCCAGACCAGCCGGCCTACTCCATCGTCCAGGTGCTGCTTTGCCGCGAAGTCCAGGGTGTGCTGTGATTGGTCAGTGGGCGAGCACGTGACTAAAGTGAAACTTGCCAGCAGAGCTTAGTTGGAGTAGTACGAGTTCAAATTGAAAGATATGGAAGAAATTATAACATTTGTAGGGTTTTGCTTGGTGTAGTTTATTTATTTTTTTGACCTAGCTTTGTTTTTGAACACTCAACGACTGAAGACTATCGTGAAACGAAACTTAACAGCAGAGGCTTGCAGCTCAGCCAATCAAATATGGCCAGCCTAACAAGTTTCCTGACTCTTCCACACACCATGACACAGGGGGCTGAGACGAGGAAAGACATTGCAGAGCAGTACGTTTAACGTTTGGGTTGTGAAAGTAAAATCATGAGATGGTCTTCTATAGAGACGGATCAGCCGCAGCTTGTCGTTAAGGGATGATGCTGGGTTCCACAGCCAGACCAGCTGAGAACCACTGTCCTACATGAGCACAGAAAACATTATATTTTCCTGAATTTAAGCTTTTGCATTTTCCAAATGCTCTAGCGTTATTCAAACGCATTGTAAGCCTCGTACCGAACGGTTTAATACGAGGAGTACATCTTTACAGCCTTAGAAACGAATAATAGCTGTGGCGCCATCATGTGGTTATAAGGTGGTATTTCAGCTGCATGACAGCAGTGAAGGCCTGGGTATAAAATGCATGGACCGCCACTGGTATACATTATACAGCCAGATAGACCACTTGAATGTTAAGCCATCAAGATGATATCATCTAATCATTATTACATATGTACATCGTTTAAAGCTGTATTTGTTCAACAGACACGCTTACTTGTAGGTTAAAAACGTGAATTAGCCGTGCGCCGCTATTGGCCTAATCCGTCCAAACTTCTATCCATGTTGTAAACACTGGGTGCTGCTGGTTTTTCGGGGATATTCGCTTGTTACAGGTTCGCCAAAATTACCATTAATGCTGTCAACACATCCGGGAACGTAGTTCTGTCCTTCACAATAAGATATCACGCTTCAACAACTCCACCCAAAAACTCCACTCCCATCAAAGTCACTTTCCTATAGTATTTAGACATGTAAACGTCCATATATATTCATGAAATTTGACACGTAGATTCTTTGATATGTATGAATTTATATTATTTACACTTGGATGGCGATCGCCGAAGAAAGTGCGTCACGACGGAATCGTTCGAGATAGGCCAATAGCAGCTAGCGCCGTCCGAGGCAGGCCATCGTTACGTTACGTTACGTTGATTTGACTATGCATTGTCCGTTAATGACCAGCGTCCCGTCATGCACGGATTCATGTATCTGCACCGTAGCTGTTCAACTGTAGAAGGCCCAGGCATAAAATGCACGGCCCGCCACTGCTATTAACTTAGGCTGAGTGTCTATATCGTGTTATATAGCGCCAGTGTCTTTTTTTCAGAGCACTCTGACGGCTTCCCACACCAGACATTCACAGTTTCTGAAAAAAAAAGACATTTGGTTCATCCCTAGTAGAGACGCTGTGCTGCTGCAAAAAGAGCCGCTGACTGAGATTACTCTGATCAGCATGCATGGAAATAAAATAAAATATGACAGATTTGTGTGTATTTCTCACTTCCCCCTGATGGTGTGAATAACTGTTGCGCTGCTCTGTCTTGTCTGTCCGTGCGCTGTCGGTGTCCTCTTTTCGCGCCACGACAATATCGGTTATGAATTTGTCTTTCTTCCGGTTTCAAAGTTTATTTATTTGTAAACGGACCAGTCCGGCCTGATTGACGGGCCGCGGGAGGGAACATTATTGTTTACTTTGTTTTTTCTATAACTTTTCTGTAACTTTCTCTTCTCGGACAAACAAAAAACAAAACAAAAATGTTGCCTGAACGTTTGATTATGAATTAATAACACCTGTTCAACTGGAGTATGGACAGATGGGACTGTGTGTTTGTCTCAGGGGTGAGGAGGGGGATGGTGTTGTTGGGGGAAAAAAGAGCAAGACTGGGTGGCTTAGCCAACTCTCAGCCACTGATCTGTTGGACTTGCACTCGGAGAGCGTAAGCCCCGGTAAAACCTTCCCTGTGTTGAGTGTTTCAGCCTGTACAGCTCACGTGCTTCACTCAGCAAGAGCAGAGCTGCTCTCTGTTTCGGATTATTCAGCGGGGAATAGGCTGAGTCATGCTATAGAACACCAGGCAGATAGACACACAGGGAGAGGGGGCAGGATGGAGACCGTAATGGGTGCCTTAGAGATGGATGACTCTGACAAAGAAAGAGATTATGGACAGTTTGATTTATAATGTTCTCTGCCACTGATCCAAACTTCTTCCCCTGCAACTCATTTCTTAGGCAAATGACCATCCATGTCTATATCTTCCTCTGATATACAGGGCCAATACAGAAACCCATGCATCTGTGAGCCACTGGTGTTGGAGGCTATACAGTTTACTATATGCCCACCATATAGTATTGTCTGTAGGTCGGACGTTCATGCATCAGGGCACTTTCTCTTTTAGATTACATTTCCCTTTAGTTACAAACTAAATGCTTTCTATAAAATTATAATGGAGACATGAGTTGTGCTTGAAAGATGCACAACATTAAAGTATTCATCACGAAGTATTAAGTCCCAAACAAGGAGGAACTCTCAGAAATGCATGTTATACGTGTGGTATGGTTAGACGACAACACATGACTCTCATTGTTTGTAATATTCAGGACATTAGCAGCTCCTTTGCAACTTTTTCAAAATGAGGTTGACCCACTTTGATATATATTTTTAACTGGTTCAATGCTAAATTTAGCTCATTGAAATGTGGGAACTTGGTTTTTACTTTCTGGATTCGAGGCGTTTCAGCTGACGCCCCAATTTGGAGCGACTTGCGGCGAGTGTGCAGACAAGAGTTCAGAGTTTTGATCAAGGGCACTCTGACAAGACACGGTGTTGATCAACTCTCATTATCTGTTGTAGTTAAAGGAGCAAAGCTGTGTTAAAGGAAGGCCACTGCTAAATTCTTTTGTCCATTTTCTTCCCTTGTTTATTTTGTCTTGAAGGTGGTCTTGGTGCGATGGAACGAGCCCTTCCAGAAACTGGCCACCTGTGATACAGACGGAGGGATCTTTGTTTGGATCCAGTATGAAGGACGCTGGTCCGTGGAGCTGGTCAATGACCGTGGAGCGCAGGTAAAATACACTACACAGAAATAAGACATGAACTCAATCAATAATTAAAAAGTGCCTTTTTACTTTGACACTGAATTAAGGCTGGGCAAAGTGGCTTATGAATAATATATCAATATTTTGGGTGGTATTTATTTATTATTGACAGACGGAGGAGTGTGGAGGGTCGGTTTTATTTTGAAGTCAGATCTTGCTGTAATGACAAGTACATACACATACAGTAAAACAACACAGGGGCTAGTTTTACCGTCCCTTTCCATTACCGTTTCCTGGGTACCGTTAACTGGAAAAAAACAGACATTCCACTTGCTGATTTTGATGATAACTGCCAAGCGAGGTACAAATGCTAGGACTGTTCCATCAATCACTGGCATCTGTTGAGCTGCGTCTGACACATCTTGACGGCAACCTATTGTTTTATGATCAAGTTAGTTCGTAGATGACAGTCTAAACAATAGCTTCTCTCTTTAAACACATGGCCTATGCAGTTTGAAATGGCCCCTTTTGATCTTTTCCCTTGGAGGGTAAGATTTTATTTCATACAAGTATATTTGTCGGATAACTACCAGCTGTTCATCATCCTCATTTCTTTCTTACCTGATGTGTCCGGTGCTCTGTAGGTGAGTGACTTCACCTGGTCCCATGATGGCACCCAGGCTCTTATCTCCTACCGTGATGGCTTTGTACTGGTGGGATCCGTCAGCGGGCAGAGACACTGGTCCTCCGAGATCAACCTGGAAAGCCAGATTTCATGTGGTATCTGGACCCCCGATGACCAGCAGGTAACACACACACGCACGTCCCACAGAAATGAGACGGGTGCAACGTGTCCGCCTAGCATTGTGCCAGCCTTTGAATGCTAATAGACGTAGAAGTTTCAGGTTGTCATTTTCCACTTTTAGTATGTGGACTTGTCCCTCAGAAGGCAGAGACGGGCCCTGAGGGAGATCATCTTTGAGTGACAGCAAATGTTCTCTGTCTTGAATGTTTTGTGAGGCTATCTATGTATTTGCTTTCATGCTGTTAAGTTGTCAGCTCAGGTTGGACATCATTAAACTCTCAGTCTCTGGATGCCTTTGTTCATCGCCTTCATCCCATTTACGACTATTTCTCCGAGTTATTTTCCATGTGATATGCATTTCTTTCGTCTTTCTTTGCTCTCTATCTGTCATCTCTGTGTCTATTTCTAAGTGTGCCTGTCTTCTGTCTCAGTGAAATGTCTTGTTGTTTTGTCTCTTTCTTCTTCTCCCTAATAACCCTCGACTATTTCTCTCTAGGTGTTGTTTGGTACTGCAGATGGACAGGTGATAGTGATGGACTGCCATGGCCGCATGCTGGCCCACATTCTGCTGCATGAGTCGGATGGCATCGTCAGCATGTCCTGGAACTATCCCAGTTTCCTGGTGGAGGACAGCAGTGAGAGCGACACAGACTCTGACGACTACTCCCCACCGCAAGGTAAGCTGCTTGGGGTTAGACATGAATAGACGGCTCTTTGTGGCTTCTTCAGGCACACAACAACAAAAATGCCACGATGAGACATGATGTAAGTGTATAATCTGATGTAGAACTGGAGATAAACAGGTTTAGCTGGTAAGGAGTTGTGGCTATAAGGACTTTATTGGAGGGCTGGAGTAGTTCAACTGTTTCATACGTAGGTACCTCGGTGCAGAAGAAAGCAGATGTGGGACCATCTGTTAGCTTCTAGCTCCTCCCACCTTTTACTTCCATCTTTTACTGCGCCATCAATTCGTCCTCATGCTCTTAGTCCTTGGGGAGGGGGATAGATTTCCAAAGTTGGGGGCACCAGGTGGGGAAACATGCTATGGCTGGTAGGTCTGCGCTATATTATGAATAGGAGCCTCAGCCCCCCTGGTATTCCCATGAATATTTTATACTCTGAAACGCATAAACGGTGCCTGGATTCTCTGTCAAGTGATTAGATAAACATGAAGACCATATCTATGAAGGACATGTAAAAGACAAAGCTGCATGCGTCTGAACACGCTGCACTTTTGCCTGTCTTTTTGATGTTTGGATGTCTTTTCTTGAGAAAACAGGGTTGTATACTCTGTTCTTGAATAAGGCACCAAACTTCTATTTTGTCAGGAGTAGACTATTGGACTAAAGTGTGAATTGAAGCTTATAGTTAGAAGGATAAGTCATTAGAAGGATAAGTCATTTGTGATGCTGATCTCACAGGCGATGAGAGACATTTAATGAAGCTTCAGAAGTGGGAAGGTGACTATTCAACGATTTTCCACTTCTCTGCCAGCGGTGAAGACGGGGAGGGAGAGACGCATTAAAACAAAAGAGTGTGACCAAATGGAAGGGGGGGGGGGGGGCTGCGTTGAAAAGATGGAGGGCAAGAGGTGGAGGAGGAGGATTGAGCTGACGTTGCCTCTCCACCTCCTGTTTGCTCTTAATGCTGCAGTAGCTGTTGTCGTACAGGGAGGTAGTGTCATCCTAATCATGTGCACACATTACACATGTACAGGGATATATATAGTCAGTGGTGTCTATAATGTGAATCCCTGGATATTAAATGTTTCTGTGGTGGCCCCAGTAATATTTTGTATAAGAATTTGATTCCACAGGCAAAATGTTACTAACACAAAGGTCGATCTCCTCCTGTTCTTTGAAGCATTTAAAAAAACTATTGTATTCTATTTAACTCCCTCTCACACACTTTTATAAGGATGCTTTATTATATACTTTATTTTGATTATTTTATGTCCTTGTTTAAGTTATTTGCTTTTATCAGTAGCCCTTGAAGCTGTTATGTTGTCAGATGTATTGTAACTAATATGTTATACAGAAGTTTTGTAGTGGGGGGGAAAAAAGTTGATTTATTTGGCTATAAAAATAATTGTACAAAATACTTTATTTCCTTACTTTTATCAGGTGTAAACAGACACAGTGGTGTTGTAGCCGTAGTGCAAGACGGCATTCAGACACCTGTTGAGAGGTGGCCACCTGCCATACCAGCAGCAGACATCACAGTGTAGCGGTGTGCATTACTAGACTCTTCACGTACGACACACTGACAGTATGCTCAAGTGGACAATCACAGCCTATACCCAGGAAACCTGGAAAAGGAAATGCATCATCTTGAATGAAGATGCAATAAGCGTCTCTTTAAAATGTACAATAACAACACCAGCTGTTTGTACAGTTGTGCAATTAATGTGTAAATCTATCCTCACTGTATTCTCAATGGTGCCGTCTTTAACCCAAATCCCCCAGGACTACCCTATAATAATTTTACCTGCAATGTCAATGATGGAGCCCTTGTACTTGTGTGCTGCGTTGACACAGTTAACAGCACACTATCTTTAGCATTAGGAGAGCGAGAACAGAGGAGTAAATAATTCAAATATTTGCAGGTCATGTCAGTGTTTCTATTTTTTATTTTGCCTTCCTGTGCTAACAGCCTACAGACATTTACAATGGTAGTAATTAAGAACAGTTAATGGTGAGCCTGAGTGTATCTGGTGAGTTCACTGTCCAACATGTAGATGACCAGTGTGTATCTGGTGCACCGGGACGTGAGCAGCCAACCAAGAGAAGAGTTGTACGTGGTTCGCTTTCCCCACCGTCTTGCTGCTCTCAATGCCTTGTTTTTATGGGTTCCTGTTTTGTCTTTTTGCCTCCTTTTTTCTCTTGAGCCTAATTAGTCCCAGTTGCTAAGGCTGTAGTGGTGAGGCTGTGTCCTCCTCCTGCTGTGCTTTCTTTTTCTCCCTCACTTCCCCGCAGGCCACGCGGTAAAGCTGAAAAGTGCTTGTCTTAGCTGGAACACTGATTATGCTCTAACTCACTAATTTAACCAGTCAATAGTAATTGATTGGCCCCGATAGAAATTATCTCTCAAGTCGACAACCCGACTGAGACACTAGACCGCCTATTCCTCCGCCTGCCAGATCTCTCTATCATGATATATGAGGATGACCCATTATCACTGCACTGCACTGCACAGCACAACACACTGCATTTACAGCAGCACCATATATTTCATTTAATGCAAAACCCATTGTGAACTGATTACTAATGAGAAGTAGTAACTGTATTGGGCTGAAAGTCAAAACTAGAGGTGGATTTTTTTATTTTTATGTTTTTATTTGGGTCATTGCTGAGAGTGCGTTAGTGAAATAGTGTATTCTCATGAATAGGACACAGTGGAAACTCACTGAAAATGAATTACAGCTGCCAAGGATATGGAACTGTCCTTGTTTCTCCTATAAGCCCCGATCCACCTCACAAATAATCACACAAACAGACAATATTTATAATGTTGAAATGCATATTAATCATCTCATTCCTTATATAATGTCAGGGAAAAGCCACATCACAATCCTCTAAATCCTAAGGGGATGCCATCAAATTGCTTTTTTTTTTGTCAAACCAGCACTCCAAAAAAAAGATGTTCAGTTTAACATCGCATAAGACAAAGAAAATAAGTAAATCCTCACAATTGAGAAGCTGAAACTGAGCCATGTTTGGCGATTTTGCATGATTGACATCCACTATCCACTACACTTAAATGTGAAAAAGCCAACGTGTATTTTTCTTTATTTACAGATTATACCGTGTACTTTAAACTGTCACACGCCTCATTTTTGTTGCGCTCACATTGCCTGTTTACAGTGTTTGTGTTGTACTTTTGTCTCTTCCCAGTGTACAGCCACAAACCACTGTTAACAGTCAGCTTCACTTCTGGAGACATCAGCCTGATGAACAACTATGACGACCTCACTCCCACCCTCATCCGCACCGGTCTGAAAGGTGTGTGGGTATCTTATACTTAATGCACGCCCAAGTGTTCCAGCAACTTTGTCTAAATTGCCTCCAAATGTAAATTCTGCATGACATGATGGTTACTTTGTGCTGCAGATGTGGTGGTCCAGTGGTGCTCGCAGGGGGACCTCCTTGCAGTGGCGGGGATGGAGAGGACCGTCCTCTCCAACGAGCCCTCTTGTCTTCCCACCACCAGGAACGCACTCGTTAAGTTCTACAACGTTCGGGGTGAACACATCTACACACTGGACACACCGGCGCAGGTGATCAACTGTAACAGGGTCAAACCTGGCTAACGAGTAGTCTGAGTCACATAGAATTGTATGTATTGTATTTCCCTTCCTCCAGTGATGAGACTCGATATGTATTTGAAGACCTAAGATGTCACTAGCTAAAGTAATAGACTAGCGTAAAGTAACAGTTTAAATTTAGAAACTTGACTTCTGCAAACAACACAAATGAAGATGCTTTTTTTTAATGCAGAAGACTGCTGTTCTCAGAATTCACTCTAAGAAATGTACTTAAAAAATGTGCCATGTTCAGTAAAGACTTAAATCAGAACCATAACAGTCAGAAACCTCAACATCAAACCATATTTCATGCTGGACATTAACATTATGGAAGGATGTAGTGCAGAATCTAATAAATGTGGCAAAACTATCTTACCCCGCTCTCCAATGCATCTCCGTCGCCCTGCAGCGCCCGATCACTACGCTGTGTTGGGGTCACCGGGACTCTCGTATGTTCTTGGCGTGTGGCTCGGCGCTCTACGTGGTGCGAGTGGAGCACCGCGTCGCCAGCCTGCAGCTACTCTGCCAGCAGGGCATCGCCACAGCAGTGAAGGAGGAGAAAGACGTTGCCAAGCTCACCATGCCTTCCCGCCTCTGTTCTTACGTCACAACTGCTTTTGTCCCCACCATCAAGGTAACAAAGAACAGGAGGGTTGTGAATTTCTCAAAGTTTACTTTATGCACAATATTGCTTTCATAGCTTTCTGAGATTAGACTTCTCTCCAAAGCTAAGCATGACAAACGTATACAGCAGTACACAACAACTTGAGTTGAACTGCAAACCCATGTTTTCTCTTCCAGCCCCCCATCCCTGATCCCAACAACATGCGTGATTTTGTGAGCTACCCAACAGCTGGAAACGAGCGTCTGCACTGTACCATGAAGCGTACGGAAGATAACCCCGAGGTGGGGGGGCCCTGCTACACTCTTTACCTGGAGTACCTCGGAGGGCTGGTGCCGATCCTCAAAGGCCGTCGAATAAGTAAACTGCGTCCAGAGTTTGTCATTATGGACCCCAAGACAGATGGGAAAACAGGTAAAACTGAAGTTCCTCCATTTTGGCAACCTCACCGAACCAAAACAAACATGTTACCTAATTAGAGTGTACAAGTTAAAATAGCTTTTCTCAACGGGGGCGTTCAGAAAACATCGGGGGTCCCTGGAAGCAACATTTTGTGTGTTTTTGTTTTAAATCATGTGTTGACTCAGCAGAGATAACAGTTTATATTCTAATATGTTTTTCTATTTTTCTTTAATCATTTCTTTCCACTTAAATCGTTTAACTTGCATAACGATAAAGTATTTTAAAAGGTGTTCCTCCCATGTCCTTGTTCAGTGAGCTATTACTGCCTTCTGTAAAACTGACTTTGATTTAGAAGATGTTGAAGAACCAATTATTTTTCCCTATGTTTTTGATAATACCAATCATGAGTATGTGTTTAAATCATGACATACATCCAGTATATGTTGTACTGTTTGTAACGATTCAAACAGAACTGCTAAATGTAATCCTTATAGACACGTTTTCCTGCTCCAGTACTTTTCCAGTTATTTGAGTATTCTTGAGTTGGCACTCAGAGAGTGAGTATGTTTTAGTCACATAGGGCAGACTGGGCCCATGTTAATTAAAAGCTGCTTAATGGGGTCTCTGATGGCCCCTGGGTTTCTCATAAATCAACCCGCGCCCTGCCCACACAGTGATAAATGAAGCCAGCCATGAAATGGTTCCAGCCCATTCACACTTTAATACCCATCAAATAAATTAGCTGGACCTAAACTGGAGCAGCAGTGGTTCACAGACTCCATATGAATGAGGAAAAAGGGAAGAATTGAGACTACTGAAAATAGGGTTTGGACTGAATGGGTCTAAATGTTTATCTGTAGAAATAGTTGAACATTGCTGCTGTCATCATGTTTTTTAAACAACATGAAGGTGCCTGGCTCTAAGTTGCTAAAATAGATTTCCTGCAATGCCACCTTTATTGTAATATTTGCCATTTAGTCCACGGGATAATACCCTTTGAAACAGCAATATTATAAACATTTTAGCCAGAATCAAGGTGGCATCGGTTTGCTGCATCATTGTAAATGAGAGAACAAATAATGCCAATAGTAAACTTTATCTTGAGATCTACACATTTACAATATATTTACTCTAAACTGACTCCATTCTTTCCATCCGCCATCTTGTTTTCTCTCCTCAGATGAGATGTACGGCAACAGTCTGATATCTGCCATGATTGACAGCTGTAACTGCTCAGACTCCAGTGACATTGAGCTGAGTGATGACTGGGTTGGCAAGAAGTCTCCAAAGATATCCAGGGGTAGCAAATCCCCCAAACTGCCCAGGTAACCAGACACCTGACCTGTGTGTACTGTAGCATGCCATCTTTGACTGCATTTCCTTTATTTATATAAAACATAGCAGCCAGTGGAACACACGGTTATTTAGTTCGCTCCACACAATAATACATAAATCAAGTCAATGTTTGCTTTTCATATTTATCTTTATTCATCTGCATGCATCCTGTTTATTAATCACTTTGTTAATATTTCTGCCAAATACATTGCAATACCAGAATTTACTCCTGAATTTAGTTTGTCATTAGTGTGGCATCCCGGCAGTTATTTAACTCTTAACCTTCGTTCCTATATTATCAACCCTGAACATGAATGTGTACTGGAATGTTTTACACTTGTTTATTTGTTCACTGCATGCCTAAACCTTATTTTTGTATTTGCTACCTTCTCTGTAGAGACTTAGTTTGTCCCTTTACCAACAGGATCAACATTGATCCCAGAAAATCGCCCAAACTATCTCGCGCTACACAAGAGATATCCAGGTCACCACGGTTACCTATACGGAAACCCTCAATTGGGTCACCGAGCCTAACACGGAGGGAGTTTCCTCTAGATGACATCACTCAGGTAACACAGCTGAACTCACACATTTCACTATTAGATATATATGTATTCTGTAGATTTATAAAAAAATAATAATATTATCTTTGTTCCTGTCTTGTAGCAAAATTACCTTGCTCAGGTCACATCCAATATTTGGGGAACAAAGTTCAAGATTGTGGGACTCTCCACATTCTTGCCAACTAATCTTGGTGCAGGTAACCAATCAACAACTTCTCCATTAGCGTTTAGCATGCATTAATAAATAGATGTCATCAGTCATTTTAATTAGTCCCATTTGTCAATTGTCTTTATTGTTATGATTTATACTCTGTGTCTCTCCCCTCAGTCATCTATAAGACAAGCCTCCTCCATCTACAGCCCAGACAGATGACCATCTACCTGCCAGAGGTGCGTAAAGTCTCCATGGACTACATCAATCTGCCCGTCTTCAGCCCCAATGTCTTCAGTGAGGATGAAGACGACCTGCCCGTCACGGGCCCTGCTGGTAGCACCGATGACAACCCGCCCTGCACTGTCAACATACCTATTGCACCCATCCATAGTCCCGCCCAGGCCATGTCCCCTGCCCAAAGCATTGGTCTGGTCCAGTCACTTCTCGCCAATCAAAATGTTCAGCTGGATGTCCTAACGAATCCCACAGCCACC
The DNA here is from genome assembly GCA_032191485.1 of Leptoclinus maculatus. NCBI lineage: Eukaryota > Metazoa > Chordata > Actinopteri > Perciformes > Stichaeidae > Leptoclinus > Leptoclinus maculatus. The sequence goes on along the minus strand of JAVDOI010000003.1, from coordinate 31,382,788 downwards.
CCTGCTGGGGCTGCTGCTGGTGGGTCAGACCAAAGCCAGGACACCATCCTGACAGCCCAGTACACAGTTCCCACCAGGTACTCCAATCCTGGTCAGGTCATCTTTGGAGGACTAGAAATGAGTCGCCTAATGGTGGGGCCCCCACCTTCTCATCATCCTTCACAACAACCGCAACAACAACCAAGCCACCATCAACAACAGCAGCAGCACCATCATCAACAACAACAGCAGCAGCAGCTACAACTACAACACCAACAACATATTCAGCACCAGCACCAACAGCTTCAGCACCAACAGCAACTCCAACAGCAGCAGCAGCAGATACTCCAGCACCAACACTTACAACAGCAGCAGCAGCTTCAGCAGCAGCACATTCAGCAGCAGCTCCAACACATGCAGCAGCAGCATCAACATCAGCTCCAGCAGCACATACAACAACAGCAACAACTACAACAGCAGCATCAACAAATTCAACACCAACTGCAGCAACAAATACATCAACAGCAACATCAACAGCAAACACAGCAGCAGCAGCATCCGATGCAACAACAGCAGCAGCAGCACCATCAACATCAGCAGCAGCAGTTTCAGATTCAAATCCCTGTTCCCTCTATGTCATCAGGACAGCTGTCAGGTGCAGCTGTGCTCCAGCAGGGGGTGCTGCAGATACAGATCCCTCATCCACCTGCGGAATTAGTGCTTGAGAGAGCAGTGGGGGGTGAACACGAGCACCTACTGAAAATCAAAACCACTCGGTCAACTCCACAGCTGGCTGAGGGTGATACAGTGGTGTTCAGTGCCCCTCTAGAGCTCAGCAAGATGAACCCCCCACCCCCTTACCCTGGGACAGTGGCTGCCGCTGTGGCTGCTGCTGCGGCTGCTGCTGCTGCAGCATCAGCCGCCGCTGCAGCCTCCAATGCTGCATCTGGAACAGGAGGGAGCACCAGTGGGACTCCTCCCCCTGGGGACCTTTGTCTGAAGAAGGGAGAGTTATCACTTTATCCTTCAGGTCAGCAGCAAGCGCAGTACCCCACACCACTGGGATATGAGAGGATAACGACGTTTGACAGCAGTGGGAATGTGGAGGAAGTATGTCGTCCTCGAACGCGCCTTGTCTGCAATCAGAATGTCTACACACTCCAGGGACCTGGCAGCTCTGCCACTCTCAGGGTCTCCTCATCCTCCTCCTCACAAGACAAGAAGATCCAGCTGCCCTACACCTCTGCAACACTCAACAGACTCACTGCACCTCGCTATTCCATACCCAGTGGAGACCCGCCCCCATACCCTGACCCAGCCAATCAGAACAGCGCTGTCGGCAGGAACCCTGGACAGAGGCTTGACAGCAGTCTGATCCATGCCACTCTCAGGAGGAACAGCCGAGAGGCTGCTCTCAAAGTTTCCCAGATGCTGGAGCCGCCCAGACCATTGCCTCCTAAGGCTAAAAATAATAATAATAGTGCACTAGCAGCCTCGTTCCAGCAGAGGGTGCCAACAGCCTTATACACCTGCAGTCAGTGTAGCAGTGGATCTAGTGTTGGAAGCACTGCCCCAGGGACCACTAACGGAATAGCAGGAGGAACTATTATCAGACAGGATTTCCCTCCAGGGAATGGGGCGCCACACAGCACAGTTATTGTTCACTCCAACAGCGGTACTCCTCTGGCCTCCCAGTCCTCTTACAGCCTGCTGAGCGCTCTTGAAGGATCTGGTTCTTCAGCAGGAGGAGGAAATAACAGAGACAGGGCTGATTATGTTAATTCAGCATTTAGTGAGGATGAAAGCCTGAACCAGTCACTGAGGAATCTCGCGCTAGGAGGAAATGATGCACCAGGGCTGGTTGTCAAACGCCCACCTCCCTATCAGTGGGACCCAGCTGCCACAGAGGAGGTGTGGGTTCCTCAGGAACGGACAGCAGCACTGAATCCCACCGGACCCCCCGGACCCCACAAACCACCCCCACTTATTCTTAGCCCAGCTCAGCACTTGGATCTGTCCAGGCTGCCTTTTGTCCTTTCTCCAAAGTCCCCCACCAGCCCAAGTGCTGCATCATTTCAAGCTGCTGCAGCAGCTGCAGGCTACCAAATCTCTCTCCAGTACCCTTCAACAACTGCCTATTCTGGAGCCCAGCTACAGCCCATGCCGGGGTCACCACGGCCCTGCTCCTCCCCAAAGGAGATGGTGGCACCTGTACCCTTCTCACAACAGGAGGCAACCCTTGTATTACCGCCTGGTTACCCTGCAAACCTTGCAAACCTTGCAAACCTTGCAAACCTGGCCTGTTGCCCACTCCCACCCATGTATCCAGGAGGAAGTGCTTGTTCCGGGCTCCCCATTCCCCCTATTTCCCTTCACACTCCTTGGGGTACCTATAATTCTTGCCCGCCTATGCCCAGTCCTGCAGTGCCACTACCACCCAAAGCCTCCCACATGGCAGTAGACAAAAAGGTCCTTTCGCCGCCGCCTCCTCCCCCACCACCCCCACCGCCACCACCAGCAGAGCTGCAGAGCCATGGAGGATTACAAGAGGCCATGGCAGAGGCTGGGGAAGGTTTTCAGGAGGTACTCTCCTTGACTGAGAGCCCCGTCCCACAGCGGTCCGAGAAGTTCAGCAAGAAGAACCGCAAGCGGGTTGATGGGCGCGCTGAGGAGGCTAACGTGCCACCTTTGGCTGAAGGGAGCAAATTGAAAAAGGAGGGCCGAGCTTTAGGTGATTTTAACTCGCTCATCTCAAGTCCGCGGCTGGGAGGAAGGGACAAGAAGAAGCTTAAGGGACAGAAAGAGCAGCAGTTGAAGACCAAGAAGCTGAATAAAGCTACTGCCAATAGCGAGTTCCAAGACAGTTCAGAAAGTGAGCCAGAGCTGTTCATCAGTGGAGATGAGCTGCTCAATCAGTGCCAGAGTGGTAAGAAGGGCTGGAAGAGCAAGAGGAACATGAGGGCTGCCAGTGAGCTGGACGAGATCAAGTGTCGAAAGGCCAACGAGAAGGAGGACCGAGGGCTGGGCAGCCAGGGCTTTGTGTACGTCATGGCCAACAAGCAGCCACTGTGGAATGAAGCCACGCAGGTCTACCAGCTGGACTTTGGTGGGCGCGTCACACAGGAGTCTGCCAAGAACTTCCAAATTGAACTGGAGGGCAGACAGGTAAGAGAGCTCTTGTTCAAGGAATATCATCCACTGCATGTTATCTGTGTACTGAAATGACCATTACAAGTAATATGATGTTGATGAAAGTAGCTTCTACACTCTGTATTCAAAATTTGTTTGTTTTTCTACACAGGTGATGCAGTTCGGCAGGATCGATGGCAATGCCTACATCCTGGACTTTCAGTATCCCTTCTCTGCTGTGCAGGCCTTTGCAGTGGCTTTAGCCAATGTTACTCAACGCCTCAAATGAGAGGTCCCCTCCCTGTTTACCCTGAGTTATATCTGGGATTTTAAACGCAATCTGTTGAAGGGACAGTTGTTTCATTTGAGATTAATAGACTTTGATTTTGGTGAGAAGACTTAAATCAACCCTGGTCATAGAGAGAGATACAATCATGCTGCACTACACAATGCTGCCACTAGAGTTGGTGCAATAAGCATTGGCTGCATTCGCCAAGGGCGCCCTCAGATCTGCTCCGTTTGGCGGTCAGTGGCACCTTGCAATGCATGTAGGGCCAAAGAGCTGAGCTTTGGTAATCATCATGCAAATAAATGCTGCTTTAGCTAGAAGAAGCTTATAGACATGATAACCGATCGGTTAACTGAGAGAAGAAGGTGCAGTTTTCAAAAGAAGCAGCAGTAATACTTGAAAACCACACTCTGGAGATCACCGTTGTGTTTTTCCTAGAGCGCACAGGTACTACTGGGCACTGAAATCCATTGCTGTACAAACTTCAGTGAAACAGTTACCACTTTATTATACTGCTTTTGCTTTTAGGATTTTATTAAATGACTAAACACCGTGGAGGGTAGGAGGTTGTTTTTGTTTTTGCTCTCTGCCATTCCTTTTGTTACTATCTCAATCCATCTTGGTGGGAATTGAGGCTTAGATATATGCATCATTTAGGAGCACTACTAAGAGGTCACACATTTCACTGTAGTCAAAGGTGTGTCACTGTTAAAAACTTGGGCAGGTCAAGTAGTAAATATAGATAAGTTTCCATATATTTTCCTGGGACGTTGAAGGAAGTGTTACTCTGCTACATGGATTAATTTATATGTACATTTTGTTCCTTATCTATTCAGATATGAATTTTAACATTATTGTCATTGTTTGTGATACACAATCGTCACACCCTGTCAACATGGTTTTCAACTTACTTGCTTTATTTGGGAGAACTGGTTGCTGAATTTGAATATTAGGTGGAAGGGGTGTACTGAATAGCTTTGACTGATACGTCCTGCACTTGGTGAAATATCTACATACGGTGACGCAGGCGCAAAAGAAGTCGCCAAGGCCTGGATTGAACAACTTAACCTCTGGCACGAAGTGATTTGTCACCTGCTGTCACTTCTGTGAAGTGAGTGTGTAGTTGGGGCGGGGGGGCGGCGCTGCCCCTGCTCTTTAAGACCACACTAAACATGTAAGCAAGGTACAGGAAATATTTTTGTATATTTCCCCGATGCCATTTCATACTCTTTTCAGAAGTCATGTAAATACATATCGGTCACATGTAAATGTTGTAAAGAGACTCGGGTGACTTTGACGGATGTCTGTTTGCACCTGTTTTCACTGTGCTTTAGGTGTAATTTCAGGTGTGGAGCGACGCTGTAGAACTGTTTAACTCCACAGCTCCAACCACAAAAAGAAAAGTTAACAGTTGAGATGAAATCGTTGTCGCTGAATCTTTGAAACCAGAACTCCAATGAGGGACGAAGCTATTGAAATCTGTTCATTCAGTAAGCTGACACTGAAATCTGAGAAGCTGTTTCTTTTGTTGTTTTTTTTGTTGTTTTTTCAGGCAGTCAAGCTTGTATTTGTGTTGAACTAAGGACACAGAGCGGAGCCAGCTGATGGGACCGTGGACAAGAGTAAATTATTAGGCAAATATATATAAATAGGTTTTATCTGTATAAGATGATAGCAAAACACATCTAAATAGGGCGGTAATATTAGGCAGGTGTGACTCGGGTCACCTCTAACCTTTGTGCCAAAATATGCATTTGCTAAAATTTATAGTTGGGAAAAAAAAAATGGGCCTAGAGGGAAGTGTAACGTAACTCTTGATATAAAGAAAAGCGATCACTTTGGACCGGCTCTGTTTTGGTCTCTGAATTGATGAGATTATTAAACTTTTTCGTGTGATCTTTCTGTATCACAGCCAGATGCATGTCTGTCAGAGGGGCGTTGTAGGGATGTGGGTTGAAAAAAAGAAGTCTTATGATCCTAAAAAATTAAAAGAACACGAGCATGTCATAAAGAAAATATCCATCTTTTTGTGTTAGTTGTGCAATATTTTCTTTTGGGGGGGGGGGCGGGGGAATCCCTTGTCATAAATTTTGACCACAGTTTGATCCCATTCTTTTAGTCTGTACATTTTATTTATGAGATTATTTCCTGAAGGAGATATAGTATCTATATATACTGTATATTGTGGAGTTTTTTTTAACATTTCTTTGTGTTTATGAAAATTTGTGTAGCCCAAATTGTGAGATGGGGTGGGGTTGGGTCGGGGGGAGGGAGGGGGGGGGCAGATTTTCTGTGTTTTGTGAAGTTTGCATTGGATGGAAAAGATGTGAATGAGTAAGTGCCCAGTTTAGTGTAGTTGGTAGACTAGTTATGTAGAGTGTAACTGTCAAGTCAAGGTGTGTCTGTATTCAACTGTGCAGTCTACCGATCCCATCAGTGTTAAATCTATTCTATTTAAACGTGTGTGTGGTCATGGCTTCTTACACATACACAAACATCGTTGACACAAGTTCACAAGTGTAAGCCACTGAGTTCATGTTAAGAAGTTGCCTGTGGACTTCGGCTACGGGTTCACTTTGAACTGATTTCATGAGATGACCTGTTGTAGATAATGTAGGATTTGGCTTTTCTTTAGAAAAGGTATGTGCTTTGTATTTGTAGATGTAGACTTAAATGACAAAAACACTTGAAAAGAGTCTGATTTGGTGACTGAACGTTTATAGTGAATGGATAGTAAGGCATGCCATGTAAATTATTTTATAATTGTATATGTCACGCATCTTTTGAATAAAATGTCATTGTTTTCTGAAAAATACTGTCTTGTTTCCTAAATAGATCCATTATTTGTTGAATTGAGAGATGGCATTGAAACCCAGCCAGCTATTTGACTGGACTAGAGTTGACACAAGGTGGCTCTATTGTCTCAAACAGCAAATATTAATTTCGTAATAAAACATCTTGGATGTGACGTGTCGAGTCTTGTCCAATCAGCGTTAAGATGTCTACACCGTCTTCATTTCCCTCCGTTACAGTTTAAGTTACGTTATGTTCCGTTACCGTTCAGACTTGCTGGGTTAAGTTAACGTCCACTACATGCGGAACTCTAGACTTTTAACGTTTGTCATTATCGCGAATTAGGAGGAAAAAACGTAACGTGATGAAACATGAAGCCCCACCCCCCCCGTGTTCCGGTTCAGTTCCCGCGTTTCCGGTTCAGTTCCCGCGAAAGCCGGCCGGCCGGCTTTTTCTTTTTTTTTTTTTTTTTTTCTTGACAACAATCCGCGGCTGATCCGTCTCTATAGGAGACCATCTCATGATTTCATTTCCACAACCCAAACGTTAAACATACTGCTCTGCAATGTCTTTTCTCGTCTCAGCCCCCTGTGTCATGGTGTGTGGAAGAGTCAGGAAACTTGTCAGGCTGGCCATTTGATTGGCTGAGCCTGCAAGCCTCTGCTGTTAAGTTTCGTTTCACGATAGTCTTCAGTCGTTGAGTGTTCAAAAACAAAGCTAGGTCAAAAAATAAATAAACTACACCAAGCAAAACCCTACAAATGTTATAATTTCTTCCATATCTTTCAATTTGAACTCGTACTACTCCAACTAAGCTCTGCTGGCAAGTTTCACTTTAGTCACGTGCTCGCCCACTGACCAATCACAGCACACCCTGGACTTCGCAGCAAAGCAGCACCTGGACGTGTAACGTTGACGGTGGAGTAGGCCGGCTGGTCTGGGGGTAGCGGCTGCTAACACTCAAGAATATGCCCAACATGTCAAACTAAAGATCTGATTGGTTGAACACGTCCCCATTCATTTTAAACGGCACATAGAAGTACTTTTGAGTCTGAAGGCCTGGGGCCTCTCTTCTACTGAGAGACACAGAGGTGAAATCTGATTGGATAAAAGCTCTACTTAAAACAAGCTGCACTGGAAGCAGAGCAACTGAGGAAGACAGTAGCTGTGCAATGAGAAAATAAGATAATGGGACAAATATTTTTTGAAATTAAAATACATGTAGTGTATTTAAGAAAAATTATTAAATTATAAAATAGCTATAACTTTGTGATTCTGTTTAGATAGATAGATAGATATAAACTTTATTTATCCCCAGGGGGAAATTAGTTTGTAGCAGCAGCAAGTTACAGAGTAGAATAAAATATGAAGTATGGAAATGCACAATATATACAGTACAATAAAATAGCAGAGAAGATATTGAATTGAAAATAGAATAAAAAATAAGATAAAATATAAGATGAAGATAAGCTAACTAGCTCTTCAACTCGAGCTGAAATAGTGATAAATAACTGAATAATAAATTATTATTTTGCTTAAAGTAAATATGGTCTTATCACTTAATGTTATTCTCAGAGTACACCAGAATGCTACATTTTAAAGATCATATTTGAAATGAAAATTCATGCCACCAGCACCCCCCGGACATGGTTTTGGACTTGTCACCTTTTTCACCCCTTATGAGTTAGCAGGTATGAACAATGGCCCAGTTCAATTCAAGTGTCCCAGTAAGTCAGGCCAGTGAATGAGCCTGCACAACACCAGGACCCTGAAACACAGTTATGACTCACTATCTCATCACGATGACACACTTTCTCATTTTAATGTTTGTCATACTTGTGAGAATGTTTCTTATAGTGTCTCACAAATTTGACTTCATATTGATGAGAAACACAGACTTAGAAACTCATGATTACAAAAAAAAGAAAGCTGCTCAATTTGGGATTATGTATTAATAAAATGCTGTATATGTGATCAAATTCTGAATATGTAACGTTAGGCATTGATGGGTTGTGCATCTCTGGAGCCACACCCACGACACACTGACACTTTGATGTCTGCAGCTCTCTTTCTCTGTCCGTGGTGCTGAACTCTGATCACGTGACCCTCCTCCCGTGTGTTTTCTATGCGCTTCCGCCCCCCTTCCCTTTTTTTTAACAGCTTTTGTTTTGTCTTTCTTTGAAGCGACACAAACAAAACAGCTTCGGCTGCATTTTCAATTAAACAGCGTAACACAATACAGAGCGATCATTGTGCGGTTCTCTATAGGCTGCAGGTTTGTTTCCCCCATCGCCATTTTCAGCCGCCAGACGGCTCGATGTAATCATGGACACCGACTACTCGTCCGGCTTGGAAAACCCTCTGTACACAGAGCTGAAATACTTCTGTAGGAAGATACAGGAGGCCTACAACGAGCTGAAGGAGGACCTGACACCTTACCGGGATGATCGCTTTTACAGGTGGGTCTCCTGTTTACCTACCGACACAATGGCAGACACACATTTCCCCGCTGCGTTTCAATATTGGGGCTAGGAGAACAGTTGTTAGAATATGAGCCTATTGTGTAATGATGGTAGATAAACAAGAGGTGTCCGTTGAGATGTATTTGGGATTATACTCCCTCTGTATTGTATGTTGTCGCTTTATATTATAGATGATGCAGACTAAGGGGTAGAGCGGTCCTAAAAAGATCAGTAACAAATCAATGGAAATGGGGTGAATAGGGGAATGCTTTGCATTTCACACATATTCTCAGAATGTGCTGAATTTTTAGATAATCTTTAAACAAGGTAGCGGCCTCTTGATTCCTCTCAAAGGCAACAAGTGTTGTCATGCAGAAGGGAATTGAACCATAGGACACATCTGCATTAAACGGTCTTAAATCACCATATGCATACTGTAAAATGCATATGGTGTTCAAATTTGAAGAAATTAACTAAATAGTTTATTAGATTTGTTTTTAAAAGCTCATTAGAAATTAAAAGTTGACGTATGACGCAGTCGTGTTACGCAATACGCATGCACACAGCACGTAGAGGGTTTTAAATAAAATGAAAGATGACGTGTTCAGCCGTTGCCTTCAAGACTTTAAACCGCACGCCTTTTTAGCTAAATATAATAAGTCTCAGCCACAAGTAAAATGACACATAAACCTAATGTCTAACACTGAAACATGGCCATAGATGTGGAATCATTTTAATGAACATGACAGCTTCATGTATCTCATAAAGGAGGAGGGAAGCCCCTCTCGTGGGGAGTCACATGACCACGGCTCCTCCCACTCGATGACGTTGCAGTCCAGTTGTCGCAGACTGATGTTGATACACGGATGTGGATTCACCGCTAATGTTTGTTTCCGTTTTTTTTTCTCCACCGGCATCGACACTGAGAACCTAAATAAATGGAGCTGTAAGTGAAGCTGTGTTCCGCGGATACACCGGTGTTTAAATGTGTGAGGGAGCGTGTTAGAAACCACTCTGTGTGCTTCTGTCCTGCCATCTGTTACTGCTAGCATTGAAGCTAGCAGTGTTGACATACCCGCACCTGAACCACACCAGGCTTAACAGTTGACCACGTCGGTTGGTTTGGCTCCTTCTCTGTCTCTGCTGATTAGTGTGTGTGTGTTCATGTCTTCCTCTGACAGACTGGCCCCCATGCGGCTCTACACGCTGTCCAAAAGACATTTTGTCTTGGTCTTCGTGTTTTTCCTGATCTGCTTTGGCCTCACCATCTTCATTGGGATTGCAGGTATGACCGAATAAACATTTCTGCAACAGCTGGCACAAGCTGGGTGTCTGCCAGAAGTCATTTAAACAGACTGTGGGTTAATTAAGTGAGTGAGTAATTCTGCTTGACTCCTACTGTAATCTAGCTCTGATAAAACAATACGTAAAGAATGCAAACTGTTATTTCAACACTACTCTTGACGCTTTCTGGATGGTCCAGTGGTTCTCAAACATGTATTCACTGTGTCTTCTTGATGCGTGTAGGTCCCAAGGTGATTGCTGAGCAAGAGCACAGTGGTGATCAGTTACTTCTCAAAAACCTCTCGGTTAAGGTAAGTTTAAACAGTGTATGTTACCGTAAAGCACATAGTATCACATCGTTGTTTTTTTTATGCATCATTTCGTCTTAAGAGAAAATCTTTGGGTTTTTAGTTATGATCCGAGCAAAGATGTCTTCTTCCTGTCATAGCACATTGTGCGTTTCAGTGACTTCCATTGACAAGTATCCTTTATAATGATTGGTAAATTAATTATTTAATTCATTGTATGTTTTCAGACTGGGCCCTTCAATCTAGTCTCGCCTCCCCTCACCACCTACAACCAGCAGCTATGGCTCACCTGCGTGATGCAGGTTGAACACAGCAACAGTAAGACCACCACATCTCTTCCATTATTTTGCAAACATGCTTGGTTTTGGTTAATAACAACATGCTTTTTTTTAATGCTTGTCTGTGTCAGTGGGAGACTTCCAGCAGCCCTTTGAGATCAACGTTGAGCTAAAAGGAGTGATGCAGGACGCCAGTGTGATGCACATCAACAATGTGCACCAGAAGTCCCGAACGCTGCACTGCGGGACTGTAAGTGTCAATCAGCGAACGCTGTCGTGTAACACAGTACTCAGAGCCGTTCATTGATGCACAGTTGGATTGTTGACTGAGCAAAGAGTGACTCAGCGTTTGTTGTCTCCCCTTCTAGAAATGTGATGAGATCATTGTGCTCCATCTCGGCTATCTGAACTACACCCAGTACCAGGTCATGGTCAGCTTCAGCGGCCTGGAGAATATCACGTATGAAATCAAAGTCAAGTTTGTGGTACGTGACAAACTCTGCACACTGACTCTGATATTTTCTCTTTGTTCCTACATTGGATGTATATCTTGGGTTCACATGTCAGCACAGCCTTTTTACTCTTTTTGTTTCCTCAGTGGAAAACGTACAACCCCACCTTCTCTCAAGTGGAGATCTGGTTCCGGTTTGTCTTCGTGGTGTTGACCTTTATGGTGACGGTAAGAGCACAGATTACTCTTTTTTTTGTTCTTAACCGTCATTAGTGACTTAAAATCTGTGTTCGACAAATGCGTTCCTGAAACTCTTTTCTCTGCCTGTCCTCAGTGTTTGTTTGCACACTCACTGAGGAAGTTTTCTATGAGGGATTGGGGCATAGAGCAGAAGTGGATGTCGATCCTGCTCCCTATGCTGTTACTCTACAATGGTGAGCATCAGTATTATCTTTCCTCAAGTCATATTTCACCCCTAAAATACATTTGAACCATTACGGCTGCACCTGTTGCTTAGTGTGTTTTGTTGCCTTTGCGGTTCAGATCCATTTTTCCCGCTGTCATTCCTGGTGAACAGCTGGTTTCCGGGGACGTTGGACACTTTCTTCCAGGCTCTGTTCCTGTGTGCGCTGCTGCTCTTCTGGCTCTGTGTTTATCATGGCATCAGGGTTCAGGTGGGTCCGGTACTACACATGTACTTAAAAGGTTTCCTCCCATTATTAGCGTATTTATGAATCTTATTTCATGTGTTTTAATGTCGTTTCCACAGGGTGAGAGGAAATGTCTGACGTTCTACCTGCCTAAGCTGATAATTGTCGGTCTTCTGTGGCTGTCAGCGGTCACACTGGGCATATGGCAAACGTAAGTCTGACTCCACCGGCCGCTAAAAGATTCAAACTATGAATAAAAACAGGACTGAAAACATCTGCTCTCCTCTATTGATTTTGCAGGGTTAATGAACTCCAAGACCCAACCTATCAGTATAAAGTGGACATAGTGAACTTCCAGGTGAGACTGTCTTCATGGTACAGGTGTTTGGACAGTATTGTTATATTTCGTACACCCGGTGTTTATGTCTTCCCAGCAGTTTAATGAAGTCCCATGTTATTTGTCCAGGGCATGAAGGTCTTCTTCCTGATTGTAGTTGCCCTCTACATCCTCTACCTGATCTTCCTGGTCGTCCGAGCTTGTTCTGAACTCAAGAACATGCCGTACTCGGGTATCCACAGCACGCCTCTCTGTGTTTGATTCAAGTCAATCGCTGTTAGTATGATAACATTAATGTGCTATTTGTTTTCAATCACTAGATCTCCGGCTCAGGTTTTTGACGGCTCTGACATTTGTGGTCCTGATTATAAGGTGTGTTTTAAGGAAAATCCCAAACCTAAAAGAACCTGCTTTGTGTGTGTGTGTGTGAGAGTTCTTTAAAGTTTGATGAGGCTCTTTGTGGTTGACTTCATCCTGTCGATCTTGTGTCTCTTTCTCCTCCAGCATGGTCATTCTCTACCTGAGGTTTGGTGCCAAGGCTCTCCAAAACAATTTTGTCGCTGAACTGTCTACTCATTACCAAAACTATATCTTTTAAAACAATATTTAATTTTGACTATTATTGCTCTTAAATATAACATGTGAGATGCCATGTTGATGTCTTTAAATAGTGAGAAAATCTTCCTTAACTCCAGACATACCAGCTGAATTTTTATCATTCTATGGTCTACTCAACTTTTACTTGTACACATTGGCCTTTGTGTATTCCCCCTCCAAAAATGCACTTTATGGTAGGTAATACACTACAATTTAAATTCAGTAGATAATGAAGATGAAGTCATGTATAACCCGACTGGTTTTGTTTAATTTTCCCAGACTCCCAGTTGAAGGATAATCCTGCTTTCTCCATGCTGAATGACTCAGATGATGAAGTAATATATGGGTAAGCATTTATCTTACAGTTTGTGATGTAGTATTCAGTGTGAACTTGCATAAACCAGCTGATGTTTTCTTTTTCTTTTGTAAAGGAGTGATTATGAAGACATGCCTTTACAAAACGGACGCGCCATCAAAGCAACCGCCAAGTACCAGGATGAGAGTGACACTGACTGAGGAGGTCTCTGATTGGCTTGTTGTCCCTTTGTTGTGTCCCTGTTGGGAACTATGAGAATACAATGTAAATAAGGAGGAATTGCATTGGTAATATGAAATGATATACTTTCCGTGTACATAATTATATTTTTAAGAAAAGTTCCATGTGTACTGTATTTTACTGAAAGTTGGGGCAAGTGGCCACTCGACCTTTTTTCTCATTGAAAACAAAGGAAACAAACTGATGTACAATGATACAATTTCTACACGTTTGCAAACTCTTTTCCTCCTAAGATTTCTCACACAATGATTTTTTTTTGTGTGTGAAATCAACATTATTTCAAATGCTTTGTGTTGAACCACTGCTGTCACTCTATTGCACTGTGTTGTTTTTGTAACATCCTGTTCTCTGACAGTCTGAGAATAATGAGAATGCATGTATCGGGCCAAAGCTGAGGTACATTATACCGGTGATGGAAAGTAGAGGAAGCTTATGCTGCAGCAGCAGCCGTAAGCGAACATTTTGGCCTCACAGGCACTGGCATGAGTGATGAATGTGAACTAAAGGGCCATAGCAATGCTGGCTGATACATTTTTTTTTTTTTTTTAAATACAGAGAGCCTTAGCGGGAGTAGGTCTCACTTCTCTCTTACCACTTCTTCCCTCGGAAAGCAGCTTTGTAATTGCACTAGTTTAAGAATTTAACTTATTTCTCTAAAAAGTGATTTGATACTGTGTTATCTGGATGAATGGCTTTTGATGAACTGCTTGGATTTTACACAACTGAATGTAGCGGACTACTGACTAAATGTTTCTTATCCCCACACACAGTACAGACTATTGGCCAAATCTTTTTTTTTTTGCCTTATGTAGAACACATTATTTTAAGCAATCGTCTTTTCTGCCGTAACTTTCCTGATATTGCTTGCAATGTGAGATGTGCTGCCCTTTCTGTTATTTTATAAAACTGGAGTCATGGACAAAAACAGCCAAAACAAATGTGTTTCATGTGAACATGTATTATATTCAAGATGGTGCCTTGTCTTTACGTTTCTTTCCTGTCAATTTATAAATGCTTTGACATAAATGTACATTTTTGATTCTTTCAGTGTGAATGTAGTTTAAAGTGGTTAAATGAGGTTGTTGTGGGTCCTTGTATGATGCAAAATTCCTACGTTTTTTGTTGCTTCATAAGATAAAAGCTGTACATGTAGCACTCTGTCACGTCACATGTAAATAAAGCAAAGTGTATACAGCACAGTATTGTTTTAATCAGTTAGCACTTAATATACAAAAATATAACAGTTTATTCAAATATAGCCAACGTGAATACACAACTACAGATTTACACAACTACAGATTTCAAACACTTTAGATGCATTGTAGTTGGTTCAGATGGCCAGCCCAAAAACACTGACGATACAGTACATGGACTTGTTCTCCCATCTCACCGTGCAGCTTCCTGTTGGGCGTAAATACAAAATACATTCAGTATTATCTCAACATTTACACATGTATAGTATGTGACAACATGCCACCAGTCTCTGAGAGCTGACCCCCCCCCCCAAAAGCTGACAGAAGAGAAAACATATTATGTATTTTACCATCAGTAGAGTTGTCCCAGAAGCATGTGCAAGATGTTTGCAGACCTGCTCCATTCTTTTGCATGATGATACAGGTCACTGGGGGGGGAAACAGACATCTTTTAATAACTACATAGCCCAAGAACCATAACAATGCTATGGTTACACATGTACCTATGTATTTGAAAGGCTTCCCGAGTTTGCTGAGTTGACTGAGGCTCTGCTCCACTACACTGGTGCTCCACTGGTTCACTCTGCTGTGCTGGTAGGCATTTCCTCCGATGGCTGCTTCCACCGACTAGAGACAGTGTAAACAAATGTCAGCAACTAATCAACAAACACAGTGTGTTACCTTTTAATAGCCTCGCAATGATACTGTAATACAAGTAGATGTTATAAATCATACAATACAATTTACACAGCACAATACAGTACGACATTGTAGAGGAACAGACGTTATGTGCCTAGCAACCGTTAAAGTGTCCTTAGCAACCAACAGGTCGGTATAAACATAAAGTTGAAAACTAGCCGAAGCAACGAGCCGATCAAATGTATTAAACTCTGAGGATAAACCGATGGGCATGGTGTCTTTTTTACTTTACCTCTTTAATGATTTTGGTCACTTCTTCAACGACGAACGCAGTCTCCTCTTCTGTCTGATACTCGTCCATTATAGTGCCTCCGTCGTGTGAGCGGAGAATAGCATGTAGCATGTAGCTATAAGCTAACTATATACGAGAAGGGACCAAGATACCCAGGACACTTCCGGTCGTACTTCTTCAGAATAAAAGGAACCAACTGAAATCCTTTTTTTTTTATAAACTGAAAAACGAAATAATAAGCGGTGTGTTGTGCTAAACATTTATTCTACAAAATGAGCTTACAAAATCACGAGCTTAATGGTCATGAAATCAGACGAAATCAGTTACGAAATCTTTAACATAATCAATTAACGTTTGCTAACTTTAAATTGTTGTCCAATATGATGAAAATTAATAAAAACAAAGTGACCAGAGGTACTTCAATGCAAAGTCATACAAAATCAGAGGAAAACACTTTTTTTTCTGCCTGCTTGATACTTTATAATTTATTTATTTTTCATTAAACATGTAACATTAATTAATTAAAAACCTATAAGCTAGTTATATGGTTATGTTAGGTAGACTAATCACAATGATTGCACTACTGCAGCGACTTCGGTGATGTGCCAGTACATGTTCATCGTCTTGATAAAAAAAAAAACTTACAAATGTGTTATGACGCTAAACACAAACAGGGGAAATAGCGTCCCCGCTGATCATTTGTTGCATTTCTCGTTATATAACACCAAGTTGACCGCATGCTGTTTTCACTCGCTGGCTCGTCGAGAGGACAGTTTCAGGTCAGTGAAGGTTAATGCTTTTACAAACCAGCTTCTTTAAACAGTGTATTCTATCTTTATTCCTCACAGTATCTCGACATTAACTTTAGCTGTAACATGTGTTGTTAATGTTCAGGATAACGTTATAGCGTTAGTTCGTCGAGTTTTTATGTGATGTTGCTAGCGCAACTTGTAGCTTCGCTAGGCCAGCTGTAGCTGAATTTGCATAGGGACGCGGTTAACGGATGGTAAGAGCTGTGGTAGACACTGGTGACGTTAATGATGGTTTATCGATGTTAACTTTCTCTGTGAACTTGGTCACGTTAATTAACGTTATAAAGTTCGTTAATTATTTCCTCACATTACCCTTAACCTCACGCTATTGCTTCTAGCTAAAGGTAATTATTAAGTGTCGAGGTTCTCCTGAAATGCGCTATCGTTAACTAATGCTAAATATTGAGCGAGCTAATGCTAACTAGCACTTTCACTTTCGTGTTGAAGTTCGCGCAAAAAGTCACTTATCAATTGTAATTTGCGTGATTTAGTATTGTAATTTACACGTCTACTCCTTCAATTACAAATTGTTTTGAATCCGATACCATTTGAACAGCTTCAAATAATTAAAATAATTAATACATTATTGTCGAAACTGTGACGTTGATTGCTGCCGTACAACTTTTATTTTGAAAACACAAATACCGGAAAGGTAATTTAGGTGTCCGCATATGGTTTAACAGTATCATTACTAACACTGATATTTTGATGATTTTTTCCATGTTTCCAATATTGAAATGTGCAACGTTACTTGAACACAATGCACAGAGTACAGCGTACTATGTTCCCTGCATTGTTTCCGCCACCAGAGGGCGAGAGAGATCAATTAATTTGAGTGAAAACAACTCTTAAAGTCCTGCATTTTGTTAATTTTCATCCACACACACGATCCCGTCATTAGACATATCTATATTAAATGTCGATCATATATTTTATCTTAACAGTTCTACCTCCATTAAATATATAAAACGGATTTTAAGGTAACGTTACTCTTTTGTAGTGCTTATTGGTCAGTAACACATCAAGTGACCAGAAACAGCATTGGTCATACTCCAGACCGAAAGGGGGCAGTAGCAGACATGAAAGCTTTCCCACCAGCAGTAAACAAAGAAACAGGAAGTGCTTGAAATGTTGGAAAACAAATGTGTTTTTTTTATACTTTTCCTCTGATTTTTAGATGTGAATCAAACGAGGTTTGGTTGCATTATGATTTAGCTTTATCTCATTTGAAGTTGCGGTTGAGCTGTTACTCATTTACCGAAGTAAAATAGACAACACTGGTGGTTTTAGGTTGACTTTTGATATGGAAATACACTAGTGCATGATGGGATGTGCAGTATTTCTTCTCAAGTTAAATGTTAATACTCATTTTAAGACTCGGTACCAAAGTGTGTTTTGTTGGTGTTAAATTCTTTTAGATGATCACCTGCTTTCTAATCTCAGGGTTTTTAAATGTTTAACACCGTCACTTTGCTTGGTTTGTCTCTGAATGACTTCTCTGTGTCCAACATGTACAACTCATACTTACCTGGCAAGGGAGATACCATGATCAAGAAGGTGGTTCACCCAGGGCGAGGCTTGGCTATTGCACTTCGGCTGAGCTGACCTCTGCGAATTTCTCAAATGTAGAAATCTCGATTGCATAATTTCTGGTAGTGGGGGACTGCGTTCGCGCTCTCCCCTGATAAAATGTATAAAGATAAAAAACATATTTCAAACTTGTGGAAGTCCTGGTGACTGATATCTGAAACTATCTAAGCTTTATGTTAGCAGAACATATTTAAACGGTAGATGTTTACTGTTGGGAAGCTGTGTTAGTTTATATAAAAGTAGGAATCAAAGCCTTATAAGTTGTGTCACACTGCTAAAGAAGTTTGTGATAGTGTTGTACCCTCGTAATTATTTAGTTAATTCAGAGGGACTGCGTTTGCACTCTGCTGATAATATTGTTAAATATAAGGTGTCTGTTGTAGATACATTGCAACATTCACATGTGAAAATCACATTGTAAAGTATGAGATGGATACAAGATATAGTTTATGTGTGGACTTCACAATAGTTGTGCAGAACAAAATAAGCATTAATAAGAAAAGGAAGGTCCTCCGTTTTATGTCCGTCCTCAAAGCCGCTAACCGTGACTTCAGACGGCCGTTCCGTAGAGCTGATAACGACGCTGGACACGCTGCTCGCTAATTGCTCCAATAACAGCTGCTTCCTCCGCAGAAATGCAGACTTTAACTGGACAACAGCTGCTAGTAAAGAAAACAAGGTCAGCAACACCTGTAATCAGTTGTCCATGTTGAATTAACCTGGTAATCGATCGGTAATCAAGGCTGCAGAAAATCCCGCGTCACAAAGATAGGATGTTGGAAATGGAAGCAGTGTTTTCAGTGCTTTTGTGGCATTCTCAGGATAGTCAGCCTTGATTTTAATCCAAAACACCAGCAGAGTTGTTGTCTCAAACATACTTTTAAGGCCACCGTCATTTACAATCTCCAGCAGCTGATCTTCCTCTGTCACCACATATTATGCAGACCGGGCTTGATGCGTCAGAATTACTCCTGATATTTAATTAGACTCCTGATATTGTCTGTTAAATGAAGCTTTCTTTTTCTTGGAAGTTGTAGGCTCTTCTTCTGTCTCCTTAGTGGGCCTTTTCCCCTTTGCAAAGAAGCTCTCCAAAAGTGTTTTACTAATTTTCGCTAGCTTGCAGGGTTCATTTTTGAGGTAACGTATCACGTGACCGAGACAAGCGTCTTGACATGTCTTAAGAGGCACAGGCGGATGAAATTAAAAGAGAATCCGGTAATTTTTCAAAATAAAACTTCTTTCAGACTCTGATAATAAATAAAATGGAAATAATATAATATTTATTCTTTCTGTGCGGCCCGGTACCAAATGACCCACGGCCCGGTACCGGTCCGCGGCCCGGTGGTTGGGTACCGCTGGTCTAGAGGACAGTTTCATGTCAGTGAAGGTTAATGCTTTTACAAACCAGCTTCTTTAAACAGTGTATTATATTCAGGGTCGGAAACTAACGCTAGTCCGCTAGCCCGAGGCGAGTGTATTTTTGGAGGGACTACCTAAATTGTCATTCTCACTAGTCCTCATGGCGAGTGAAATTTGAGAGGCTTTATTCGTTATTTATGTCCGGAAAAATACTTTCCCGATAAGTAAATGTAACTGTTGTGAATTCTTCACGGACAGAGACGATAAAGTGTATGCGCTTTTATTCTGAAACTGTATTTGACGTTGCGAACTGTTTCCGCTTCCGGTTGCGCTAACCGTAGATCCTCCGTAGGACCAACGGTACAGTCAGATCGAGTCATTGATGATGTAAGTCATCAACTGTAACGTTGAGCCTATGTGGCGTAACTGTTCCGTTTGTAGTTGTACTTATGTTCTTAAGTGCATTTACTGTCAGTAAGTGTTTGTCTTGTAATTAGCCGTTCAAATAACAGCCCAAAGTTGAGCTAAGTGGCTAACCTGGCTAGCGAGCCTGTATTCCTGTGAATGTATGTGTGTTTGCTTTAGTTAAGGGTTTACTATTGCTAATGCTTCGGTTCTGTAATTCGTTTTCTGTGTTTATTCCAGAAACTCGATCAACTTCGATAAACTCGTTCAACATTTGTAAAATCTGTCACCAAACTATAACACTGTATGCCAGACTGAATACAGTAAGTATGGAACAAACAGATGTCTGTGTGTTCTCTGACCGGAACCCTGTAGTGGTCAATAATCATCTTGACACCAGTCTCTCAGGGGTCGAATCCCCAACAGTAACATTCCTCTATTCCCCAAATTGTTCAGGATATTAGACTATTTTGTTTCGATTATAATTTTTTGTTTACACAATGCGAAAGGCACTATATTCATGATCAGGCCGGGCCTCTCTTTCAGTGTCACCAGTGGCCCGCCAAGATTCGTCCGCGGAAGAAATATAGATGGTGAAGCTCTTATCACTGCAGCACATATAACACCCAATATCTTTGTGTGATCTAACAAAAATACTTCATCTAAAATTAGAACAAATGCCTGCTTTATTCATAGACTGCGTATTGTTTTGGGCACCGAGCGTTCACTGCTTAAACTGCCGTGGTGACATGCCGTTACTCCCCACGGCAGAATATAGCTACATTTTTAGCCGGTACGTTCCTCAACTTGACATAAATGCTGAACTTGATGTACCCATGCTAGCTGAATGAACATTATAGCCTACCGGACCCTTGACGTTGTTCTTCTGCTTCCTGTGTAATTATAATATCACGACATCATGATGTAACATGCATCAATCTTTGTACAGCCATAATGTTACAAACAATAAAACTCTTGATTAGTACCTTGCATCTCTGCGGTTTCACTGTTAGATAATTACCTTGGGAGTCTTCCTCCACACACACATCCCTACACCCCGTGATTGGTACATTCCCCAAAGCTTCATGAAGGACTAGTAAAGATTGCTCAGGACTAGTAGTTTTATGAACCTACTAGTCCTTGGGACTAGTACTGATTTTGAGTTAGTTTCATACCCTGATATTGTTATTCCTCACAGTATCTCGACATTAACTTTAGCTGTAACATGTTTTGCTTAATGTTCAGGATAAATAGCGTTAGCTCGTCGAGTTTGTATGTGATGTTGCTAACGCAACTTGTAGCTTCGCTAGGCTAGCTGTAGCTAAAGTTGCATAGGGACGCGTTAACGGAAGGTAGGAGCTGTGGTAGACATTTAAGCCTGTTTTGCTAATATTGAGTCAACAGCTAGTGTTACTCTCCCATTCTGCTTAACTTATGAAGCAAACTAACCTCTCTAATCTAACAACACCCTTGAAGTCAGCGCCCACTGGTGACGTTAACGATGGTTTATCGATGTTAACTTTCTGAGTGAACTTGGTCACGTTAATTCAGTTATAAAGTTCGTTAATTATTTCCTCACATTACCCTTAACCTCACGCTATTGCTTCTAGCTAAAGGTAATTATTAAGTGTCGACGTTCTCCTGAAATGCGCTATTGGTACTGTCGTTAACTAATTCTAAATATTGAGCTAGCTAACGCTAACTAGCGCTTTCATGTTGAAGTTCACGCAAAAAGTCACTTATCAATTGTAATTTGCCTGGTTTTGTATTGTAATTTACACGTCTACTCCTTCAATTACTAATTTGTTTTGAATCAGGTACTATTTAAACAGCTTTGACTTATTAATGAATTAGCTTCGAAATTGTGATGTTGATTGCTGCCATACAACGTTTATTTTGAAAACACAAATACCGAAAGGTGAAATGCATATCGATGGTTTAACAGTATCGTTACTAGCGAGAATCCTCTGCTTAATTTCTGCTGCTGCTGTTGTTTCCCAGTCTGCTTTATGTATACAAACAAAAGCAAATACTCTTAATATGTAAGCACTTTACTTTCTGTAATCTAAATTAACTCTTCGTGCTGTTAGTAACAAACAGTAGAAGCACATAGATAGATGTGTGTTTAACAAACAGCATTGTTCACACTCCAGACCGATAGGGGGCAGTAGCAGACATGACAGTTTCCCCACCAGCAGTGAACAAAGAAACAGGAAGTGCTTGAAATGTTGAAAAACAAATGTGTGTTTTTATACTTTCCTCTGATTTTTAGATGTGAATCAAACGAGGTTTGGTTGCATTATGATTTAGCTTTATCTCATTTGAAGTTGCGGTTGAGCTGTTACTCATTTACCGAAGTAAAATAGACAACACTGGTGGTTTTAGGTTGACTTTTGATATGGAAATACACTAGTGCATGATGGGATGTGCAGTATTTCTTCTCAAGTTAAATGTTAATAATCATTTTAAGACTCAGTACCAAAGTGTGTTGTGTTGGTGTTAAATTCGTTTAGATGATCACCTGCTTTCTAATCTCAGGGTTTTTAAATGTTTAACACCGTCACTTTGCTTGGTTTGTCTCTGAATGACTTCTCTGTGTCCAACATGTACAACTCATACTTACCTGGCAAGGGAGATACCATGATCAAGAAGGTGGTTCACCCAGGGCGAGGCTTGGCTATTGCACTTCGGCTGAGCTGACCTCTGCGAATTTCTCAAATGTAGAAATCTCGATTGCATAATTTCTGGTAGTGGGGGACTGCGTTCGCGCTCTCCCCTGATAAAGTGTGTAAAGATAAAAAACATATTTCTTGTGGAACTATCTAAGCTTTATGTTAGCAGAACATATTTAAACGGTAGATGTTGACTGCTGGGAAGCTGTGTTAGTTTATATAAAAGTAGGAATCAAAGCCTTATGAATTGTGTCACACTGCTAAAGAAGTTTGTGATAGTGTTGTACCCTCACACTTATTTAGTTAATTCAGAGGGATTGCGTTTGCACTCTTCGCTGATAATATTGTTAAATATAAAGCTGTCTGTTGTAGATACATTGCAACATTCACACGTGAAAATCACATTGTAAAGTATGAGATGGATACAAGATATAGTTTATGTGTGGACTTCACAATAGTTGTGCAGAACAAAATAAGCATTAATAAGAAAAGGAAGGTCCTCCGTCTTGTGTCCGTCCTCAAACCCGCTAACCGTGACTTCAGACGGCCGTTCCGTAGAGCTGATAACGCCGCTGGACACGCTGCTCGCTAATCGCTCCAATAACAGCTGCTTCCTCCGCAGAAATGCAGACTTTAACTGGACAACAGCTGCTAGTAAAGACAATAAGGTTAGCAACACCTGTAATCAGTTGTCCATGTTGAATTAACCTGGTAGTCGATCGGTAATCAAGGCTGTTTGTGATTTTCCGGGAAAGGGTCAAGTTATAGGGATGTGACGAATCAGGAAAGGACACGTCGTGACTGCTAAGAACCAATCAAGTAGCGAACGCGTGTGTCTACGTCATCGTTTCCAAACTTATGCGTTTACGCCGTCCACACGAAGAGGCAACTTCGGAGTTTTCAAACGTATCCGTCCTCGGGAGCCTTTCCAAACGTATCCGTTTTCAGTGCTCAAATAATCCGGCGTAGTGTCGACGCTCAGTGTAAACGTAGTAAAACGTATGCGTTTTCAAATGGAAACGGAGTAGTGTGGACATGGCCTCAGAAAGAAACGTCAGTGCAGCGGATCTCTCGCCTCCTCCAAAGATCAGAGAGTGTGACCTTCTTTCACAGAAGAACAACAGCAGCCCACGTGTTAAAGACAAAACAGGCGTTGCTGCAGCTTCCTGTACACAATTTAATCCATCATTGTTCAAAGTAAAACAAGAACATACTCAAAGATGGCATTTCTGCTTTTTTGCTGTATTGAACCGTTCTGTACCGAACCGTGGCACCACTGTATCGTATTGAACCGAACCGAGAATTTTGTGAACCGTTGCACCCCTAGCCAGTACATGTACATTGTCTTGATTTTTAAAAAACGTACAAATGTGTTATGAAGCTAAACTCAAAATTGTGACGTTGATTGCTGCCGTACAACTTTTATTTTGAAAACACAAATACCGAAAGTTGAAATGCATATCGATGGTTTAACAGTATTGTCAATAAGATGGATATTTTGATGATTTTTTCCCATGTTTCCAATATTGAAATGTGCAACGTTACTTGAGCACAATGCACAGAGTACAGCGTACTATATAGTATGTACTGTGAGCTGCTGATATTTCAGACTAAGTGCAGTTTCCTGCATATTTTACGCCACCAGAGGGAGACAGAGATCAATTTATCTTTGTGAAAACGCTTAAAGTCCTGCATTTTGTTCATTTTCATCCACACACATTATAAATATCTATACTATATAATTTTACCTTACCAGTTCTACCTCCATTAAAGATATGAAACGGATTTTAAGGTAACCTTACTCTTTCGTAGTGCTTCTTGGTCAGTAATACAACAAGTGACCAGAAACAGCATTAACTATTATAACTTCTAATGTATTTTTGGTACCGATTAGTGATTAAATCTATCTGTATATCCATAAGACATCACTATGCTCCATAGTTAATTTTCAGGCCAGCTAATTCTTCAAAAGCGAGAATCCTCTGCTTAATTTCTGCTGCTGCTGTTGTTTCCCAGTCTGGTTTATGTATACAAACAAAAGCAAATAGTCTTAATATGTAAGCACTTCACTTTCTGTAATCTAAATGAACTCTTCGTGCCGTTAGTAACAAACAGTAGAAGCACATAGATAGATGTGTGTTTAACAAACAGCATTCACACTCCAGACCGATAGGGGGCAGTAGCAGACATGACAGTTTCCCCACCAGCAGCGAACAAAGAAACAGGAAGTGCTTGAAATGTTGGAAAACAAATGTGTGTTTTTATACTTTCCTCTGGTTTTTAGATGTGAATCAAACGAGGTTTGGTTGCATTATGATTTAGCTTTATCTCATTTGAAGTTGCGGTTGAGCTGTTACTCATTTACTGAAGTAAAATAGACAACACTGGTGGTTTTAGGTTGACTTTTGATATGGAAATACACTAGTGCATGATGGGATGTGCAGTATTTCTTCTCAAGTTAAATGTTAATAATCATTTTAAGACTCAGTACCAAAGTGTGTTGTGTTGGTGTTAAATTCGTTTAGATGATCACCTGCTTTCTAATCTCAGGGTTTTTAAATGTTTAACACCGTCACTTTGCTTGGTTTGTCTCTGAATGACTTCTCTGTGTCCAACATGTACAACTCATACTTACCTGGCAAGGGAGATACCATGATCAAGAAGGTGGTTCACCCAGGGCGAGGCTTGGCTATTGCACTTCGGCTGAGCTGACCTCTGCGAATTTCTCAAATGTAGAAATCTCGATTGCATAATTTCTGGTAGTGGGGGACTGCGTTCGCGCTCTCCCCTGATAAAGTGTATAAAGATAAAAAAACATATATCAAACTTGTGGAAGTCCTGGTGACTGATATCTGAATCTATTTAAGCTTTATGTTAGCAGAACATATTTAAACGGTGTACAAGTCCAGGATGGAGTGCAGGCTGGAACCAATTTATTCTCTCTGCAGACCTGACAGTCTGTTGTAGTCTGTTCCTGTCCTGTTTGGTGGCCGATCCAAACCACACAGTGATGGAGGAGCAGAGAACAGACTGGATGATGGTGGAGTAGAACAGGATCAGCAGCTCCTGAGGCAGGTTGTACTTCCTGAGCTGGCACAGTGTCAACCTCCCGTCTGTACGCAGACGGGAGGCCGATGACCGTTGTGTCGTCTGCGAACTTCTGGAGTCTAACAGACGGGTCCTCTGAGGTGCAGTCGTTAGTGTAGAGGGAGAATAGCAGTGGGGAGGGACCACATCCCTGGGGGGGCGCCAGTGCTGATTGTCCAGGTGCTGGATGTGATTTTTCCCAGCCTCACCTGCTGCGTCCTGTCTGTCAGGAAGTTCTTGATCCACTGACAGGTGGAGGCTGGCACAGTGAGCTGGGAGAGTTTGGGTTTGAGTATTTCTGAGATGATGGTGTTGAACGCTGAGCTGAAGTCCACAAACAGAACCCTTGCATAGGTTTTAGTCGGCACACACATGTCCTCACGAAAACTGATGTACGATGTCACGGTGTCAGTGAACTCATCCAGGTCTGTAGCAGCAGCCTCAAAAACACTCCAATCAGTGCAGACAAAGCAGGACTGTAGCTCCAGCTTTGTCTGCACTGATTGGAGTGTTTCTGAGGCTGCTACTTGTTGCTGTATGATGTATACAAACAAAAGCAAATACTCTTAATATGAAAGCACTTCACTTTCTGTAATCTAAATTAACTCTTTGTGCCGTTAGTAACAAACAGTAGAAGCATATAGATAGATGTGTGTTTAACAAACAGCATTGTTCACACTCCAGACCAATAGGGGGAAAGTAGCAGACATGATAGTTTTCCCACCAGCAGCGAACAAAGAAACAGGAAGTGCTTGAAATGTTGGAAAACAAATGTGTGTTTTTATACTTTCCTCTGATTTTTAGATGTGAATCAAACGAGGTTTGGTTGCATTATGATTTAGCTTTATCTCATTTGAAGTTGCGGTTGAGCTGTTACTCATTTACTGAAGTAAAATAGACAACACTGGTGGTTTTAGGTTGACTTTTGACATGGAAATACACTAGTGCATGATGGGATATGCAGTATTTCTTCTCAAGTTAAATGTTAATAATCATTTTAAGACTCAGTACCAAAGTGTGTTGTGTTGGTGTTAAATTCTTTTAGATGATCACCTGCTTTCTAATCTCAGGGTTTTTAAATATTTAACACCATCACTTTGCTTGGTTTGTCTCTGAATGACTTCTCTGTGTCCAACATGTACAACTCATACTTACCTGGCAAGGGAGATACCATGATCAAGAAGGTGGTTCACCCAGGGCGAGGCTTGGCTATTGCACTTCGGCTGAGCTGACCTCTGCGAATTTCTCAAATGTAGAAATCTCGATTGCATAATTTGTGGTAGTGGGGGACTGCGTTCGCGCTCTCCCCTGATAAAGTGTATAAAGATAAAAAATTCTTCCATGCTAACGAGGAGGTCCTGGTGACTCTTGAATCTATTTAAGCTTCATGTTAGCGCAGCATATTTAAATAGTTGATGTTGACTGTTGGGAAGCTGTGTTAGTATAAATAAAAGTAGGAATCAAAGCCATTTAAGTTGTGTGCCACTGCTAAAGAAGTTTATGTGATAGTGTTGTACCCTCACACAGTGGCGGGCCGTGTATTTTACACCTGGTCCTTCAGTGCTGTCCTACTACAGTTGAACCACCTCCTAATAACCTCATTATGACGCCACAGCTACGGGTTATTGTTTGTTTTTTGTAAAAACCTCATATCCACATAACACTGCAACATTTGACAAGCGAAATAAAATGTTACATGAAGCTCAACACCTACAAATACACTAACTGCAGATACATGAATATGCGCATGACGGGATGCTGCGTCATTAACGGACAATGCATATAGTCAAAATCAATGTAATTAACACAATGACAAGAAAAAACTCACAAGAACCAGTCACATATATGTATATGACAACAAAGCATATAAATATATAGCATGGTTCAAGCACTTTAACCATATTTTGAAATCCTTTGTTTTCCACAACGGAGAATGGCCTCATGTCTGCAGCAATAAAGACCCCAATAGATGTTGTAATAGCTTTAGCCCGGTCGGATTCTGCCACAAACGGTTTATTAAATGCCGCAATGATACCGTGTTGTTGTTGTTGTGCCTTGGCCCCCGTGGCTGACAGACCAGGATGGTGGTGCTTCATATGTGTGGACATGCCCGATGTATTGCCGTTGTCGTATATCTTTCTCGTTGAACAATGCCTACATACCGTAACGGTTTTGTCCAAACCCTTATCCCGTCATTATTAGTAACAGGGAAGCCAAACATGCGACTTAAATGACGCCGGCGGCTTCTGAATTTCCTCAGCTCGTCATGACTTTCACCGTCAAATGCTTTTAACACGCTTCGTTCACGTGAACACACTACTGCTTTATATCTGTTCACTGCAACTCTGCATAGACGTTTAGAGACGTACTACCTGAAAACGTATGAGCAGCAGTAAAACTTTATTTCACACTATGATGATTAAACTGTAAAGAAAAAATCTACTGTTCACATGTGTGCCGAACCGTGTGGGGTGATCCGTAAGGATCCGTTACACCACTAGTTATATGGTTATGTTAGGTAGACTAATCACACAATGATTGCACTACTGCAGCGTCTTTAAAAACAACAACAGTGACTTGGGTGACATTAGATTTGATGTGCCAGTACATGTTCATCGTCTTGATAAATAAAAACATACATATGTGTTATGAAGCTAAACTTAAACAGGGAAATAGTGTCCCCGGCTGATCATTTGTTGCATTTCTCGTTATATAACATCAAGCTGACGCACCTTGTTGTCACTCACTAAACTCGTCTAGAGCAGGGGTTCTTAACCTTTTTGACCTCGGGGCCCAACTTTGCAAGTACAAAGTGGCCCGGGGCCCATTCAAATATTAACACTGTATTGGTTTAACTAATTTATCTCACTCTTGGTTTGATTTGTATTCAATAACTATATTAAATCCACTTACAGTTTAACAAGCAAAACCCTTGTCAAATAAATGAGATGATACAATGTGATGATCACAAAGAAGCAGTACATTGTATGGTTTTGATAAGCTGCGAGTGGTAAGAGTAAATATTATGATCAGTGGTGGAATGTAACTAGTATATTTGCTTAAGTACTGTATGTACAAATTCAAGGTACTTTACTTGAGTATTTCTATTTTATTCAACTTTGTACTTCCACTCCACTACATCTCAGAGGGAAATATTGTACTTTTTACTCCACTACATTTGTCTGGCAGCTTTAGTTACTTTGCACATTATAATTTGTCAAACCTTTCCTAACTACCCAAACTGAACAACAGAGAGTATAAAGGAGTTAAAATGAGCTCCACCTTAAACATCTGCAGCAGGAATAATGATCCAAACAAATATAAATATGTAATATCTATATATAATAGTAAAACACTGACAGGAATCATGTTTCTGTTAATTAGTACTTTTATTACTATCGTTTGTAGTCCAATGACCTAATTGTCTGTGTTTTAGTTCAGTAAACGAGTGACTGAAGTCAGGGTGAATGTGTGAGGTGAGATGTGAAGGACAGGTGACAGGTGATGTCAGTGAGAGAGGATCTGGATCTGGATTAATTAAACTCCATCACGGAGAATGTTTGTTCACATATGTAGGTCGATCCAAAGAGAACCAACATCTTCTGAGCATGTTGATTTAGCAGCTTAGCTAGCAAAGCCTCAGATGTCCGTGTCGCTCTGCATCACCAACACATCTCAGGTAGCCAACATGACCTGGCCCAGCTCCGGAGTAAGATCGGCATAACGGAAGAAACACGTCGGGCCGAGTCCGGTTGCCGACTCGGCTGAGACTGAATGACGCCCCAGAATCGGGCCAAATACACCGGCCCGGTTCCGGCTGCCGACACTGCTATTATTGGGATTGCAGTGAGCCGCTGCTCGCACATCCACGAACGTACTAACGTACGTAAATTGAGATAAAAGACAGCAGCAGTCGCCTTCAAAATAAAAGCAATGCAGCTGTATTCCGTGCATGATGTAGCTACAATTATTTACATTTCATTCCTAATTTCCCATTAACGTCCCGCGGGCCGTACAATGCCCAGGTCTGACCTATGCGGCCCTCGCGGCCCACAGGTGGAAAACTGAAATTATTTTGCGGCCCTCTAGGTGGCGCTCGCGGCCCAATGGTGGGCCGCGGCCCCATGGTTAAGAATCACTGGTCTAGAGGACAGTTTCAGGTCAGTGAAGGTTAATGCTTTTACAAACCAGCTTCTATAAACAGTGTATTATATCGTTATTCCTCACAGTATCTCGACATTAACTTTAGCTGTAACATGTGTTGCTAATGTTCAGGATAAATAGCGTTAGCTCGTCGAGTTTGTATGTGATGTTGCTAACGCAACTTGTAGCTTCGCTAGGCTAGCTGTAGCTAAAGTTGCATAGGGACGCGTTAACGGAAGGTAGGAGCTGTGGTAGACATTTAAGCCTGTTCTGCTAATAATTAGTCAACAGCTAGTGTTACTCTCCCATTCTGCTTAACTTATGAAGCAAACTAACCTCTCTAATCTAACAACACCCTTGAAGTCAGCGCCCACTGGCGATGGTTTATCGATGTTAACTTTCTGAGTGAACTTGGTCACGTTAATTCAGTTATAAAGTTCGTTAATTATTTCCTCACATTACCCTTAACCTCACGCTATTGCTTCTAGCTAAAGGTAATTATTAAGTGTCGACGTACTCCTGAAATGCGCTATTGGTACTGTCGTTAACTAATTCTAAATATTGAGCTAGCTAACGCTAACTAGCGCTTTCATGTTGAAGTTCACGCAAAAAGTCACTTATCAATTGTAATTTGACTGGTTTTGTATTGTAATTTACACGTTTACTCCTTCAATTACTAATTTGTTTTGAATCAGGTACTATTTAAACAGCTTTGACTTATTAATGAATTAGCTTCGAAATTATGACGTTGATTGCTGCCGTACAACTTTTATTTTGAAAACACAAATACCTAAAAGTAAAATGGTTCTCATGGGTGTCCGCATATCGATGGTTTAACAGTATCGTTGCTAAGACGGATATTTTGATGATTTTTTCCATGTTCCTAATATTGAAATATTAAACGTTACTTGAGCACAATGCACAGAGTAAAGCGTACCTTATAGTATGTACTGTGAGCTGCTGATATTTCAGACTAAGTGCAGTTTCCTGCATATTTTCCGCCACCAGAGGGAGACAGAGATCAATGTATATTTGTGAAAACATGAACGCTTAAAGTCCTGCATTTTGTTCATTGTCATCCACACACATTATAAATATCTATACTAAATATCAATCATATATTTTTTTCCTTAACAGTTCTACCTCCATTCTGCTCCATAGTTAATTTTCAGGCCAGCTAATCCTGTTTAATTTCTGCTGCTGCTGTTGTTTCCCAGTCTGCTTTCTGTATGACATATACAAACAAAAGCAAATAGTCTTAATATGTAAGCACTTCACTTTCTGTAATCTAAATGAACTCTTCGTGCTGTTAGTAACAAACAGTAGAAGCACATAGATAGATGTGTGTTTAACAAACAGCATTCACACTCCAGACCGATAGGGGGCAGTAGCAGACATGACAGTTTTCCCACCAGCAGCAAACAAAGAAACAGGAAGTGCTTGAAATGTTGGAAAACAAATGTGTGTTTTTATACTTTCCTCTAAATTTTAGATGTGAATCAAACGAGGTTTGGTTGCATTATGATTTAGCTTTATCTCATTTGAAGTTGCGGTTGAGCTGTTACTCATTTACTGAAGTAAAATAGACAACACTGGTGGTTTTAGGTTGACTTTTGATATGGAAATACACTAGTGCATGATGGGATTTGCAGTATTTCTTTTCAAGTTAAATGTTAATAATCATTTCCAGACTCGGTACCAAAGTGTGTTGTGTTGGTGTTAAATTATTTTAGATGATCACCTGCTTTCTAATCTCAGGGTTTTTAAATGTTTAACACCGTCACGTTGCTTGGTTTGTCTCTGAATGACTTCTCTGTGTCCAACATGTACAACTCATACTTACCTGGCAAGGGAGACACCATGATCAAGAAGGTGGTTCACCCAGGGCGAGGCTTGGCTATTGCACTTCGGCTGAGCTGACCTCTGCGAATTTCTCAAATGTAGAAATCTCGATTGCATAATTTCTGGTAGTGGGGGACTGCGTTCGCGCTCTCCCCTGATAAAGTGTATAAAGATAAAACATAATCCAAACTAATGAGGAGGTCCTGGTGACTCTCTGAATCTATTTAAGCTACATGTTAGCAGAACATATTTAAATAGTAGAAGTTTACTGTTGGGAAGCTGTGTTAGTTTATCAAAAAGTAGGAATCAAAGCCTTATAAGTTGTGTCCCACTGCTAAAGAAGTTCATGTGATAGTGTTGTACCCTCACACTTATTTAGTTAAAGTTGATTAAGAATTCAGAGGGACTGCGTTTGCACTCCGTTGATTATATTGTTAAATATAATCTGTCTGTTGTAGATACATTGTAACATTTACACGTATCAGAATCAGCTTTATTGACCATGTATGTGTACGCATACATGGAATTTGACTCCGGTTTACATGTTGCTCTCAATGTACAAACAGAATATACAAATAAACAAGAAAAATATAAAAACAAGGACATTAAAAACAAAGTAGAACAGAGAAACTAAGCATAAACATTTAACTACTATGTACAATATAAATATATATCGAAGAATATGAACATGAGAGCAACAACAATGGATTGGGGATATTAGTGCAGAATGGTGGTAATAGTGCAAACGGAGGTAGTAGTGCAATATGTCTGATTAATTGTTCATCAGAGTGACGGCCAGTGGAAAGAAGCTGTACTGGTGGTTTTGGCGTACAGAGCTCTGTAGCGCCTGCCAGAGGGGAGGAGTTGGAACAGGTCGTGTCCAGGGTGTGAAGGGTCTGCAGTGATCTTTCCAGCCCGTTTCCTGACTCTGGAGGTGTACAAGTCCAGGCTGGAACCAATGATTCTCTCTGCAGACCTGACAGTCCGTTGTAGTCTGTTCCTGTCCTGTTTGGTGGCCGATCCAAACCACACAGTGATGGAGGAGCAGAGAACAGACTGGATGATGGTGGAGTAGAACAGGATCAGCAGCTCCTGAGGCAGGTTGTACTTCCTGAGCTGGCACAGTGTCAACCTCCCGTCTGTACGCAGACTCATCACCGTCCCTGATGAGGCCGATGACCGTTGTGTCGTCTGCGAACTTCAGGAGTCTAACAGACGGGTCCTCTGAGGTGCAGTCGTTGGTGTAGAGGGAGAATAGCAGTGGGGAGAGACCACATCCCTGGGGGGGCGCCAGTGCTGATAGTCCAGGTGCTGGATGTGATTTTTCCCAGCCTCACCTGCTGCGTCCTGTCTGTCAGGAAGTTTGTGATCCACTGACAGGTGGAGGCTGGCACAGTGAGCTGGGAGAGTTTGGGTTTGAGTATTTCTGGGATGATGGTGTTGAACGCTGAGCTGAAGTCCACAAACAGAACCCTTGCATATGACCCGGGAAGTCGAGGTGTTGCAGCATGTGGTGCAGTCCCATGTTGAAGTGGGCTTATCAAACCTGCAGTAGAACACATTCAGGTCGTCAGCCAGTTGGTGATTCTCCTCAGTGGGGGAGGGGTTGGTCTCCTGTATTTGGTGAGTGAGCCTCTCCACACTGAAGCAGGGTCGTTGGCTGAGAACCTGTTTTCCAACTTTTCAGTGTAGCTCCTCTTTGCTACCTTGATCTCCTTCGACAGTGTGTTCCTGGCCTGGTTGTACAGGATTCTGTCCTCACTTCTGTAGACCTCCTCTTTAGCCCGACGAAGCTGCCTGAGTTTTTCAGTAAACCAGGGTTTGTTGTTGTTGTATGTGCAGAAGGTTTTAGTCGGCACACACATGTCCTCACAAAAACTGATGTACGATGTCATGGTGTCAGTGAACTCATCCAGGTCTGTAGCAGCAGCCTCAAAAACACTCCAACACTGATTGGAGTGTTTCTGAAGCTGCTGCTTGTTGCTGTATGACGTATACAAACAAAAGCAAATACTCTTAATATGTAAGCACTTCACTTTCTGTAATCTAAATGAACTCTTCGTGCTGTTAGTAACAAACAGTAGAAGCACATAGATAGATGTGTGTTTAACAAACAGCATTGTTCACACTCCAGACCAATAGGGGGAAAGTAGCAGACATGACAGTTTCCCCACCAGCAGTGAACAAAGAAACAGGAAGTGCTTGAAATGTTGGAAAACAAATGTGTTTTTATACTTTCCTCTGATTTTTAGATGTGAATCAAACGAGGTTTGGTTGCATTATGATTTAGCTTTATCTCATTTGAAGTTGCGGTTGAGCTGTTACTCATTTACTGAAGTAAAATAGACAACACTGGTGGTTTTAGGTTGACTTTTGATATGGAAATACACTAGTGCATGATGGGATGTGCAGTATTTCTTCTCAAATTAAATGTTAATAATCATTTTAAGACTCAGTACCAAAGTGTGTTGTGTTGGTGTTAAATTATTGTAGATGATCACCTGCTTTCTAATCTCAGGGTTTTTAAATGTTTAACACCGTCACTTTGCTTGGTTTGTCTCTGAATGACTTCTCTGTGTCCACCATGTACAACTCATACTTACCTGGCAAGGGAGATACCATGATCAAGAAGGTGGTTCACCCAGGGCGAGGCTTGGCTATTGCACTTCGGCTGAGCTGACCTCTGCGAATTTCTCAAATGTAGAAATCTCGATTGCATAATTTGTGGTAGTGGGGGACT
The DNA here is from genome assembly GCA_032191485.1 of Leptoclinus maculatus. Taxonomy (NCBI): domain Eukaryota; kingdom Metazoa; phylum Chordata; class Actinopteri; order Perciformes; family Stichaeidae; genus Leptoclinus; species Leptoclinus maculatus. The sequence continues at coordinate 31,348,901 of JAVDOI010000003.1, read as the reverse complement.
GCGTTCGCGCTCTCCCCTGATAAAGTGTATAAAGATAAATCATAATTCAAACTAATGAGGAGGTCCTGGTGACTCTCTGAATCTATTTAAGCTTCATGTTAGCAGAACATATTTAAACAGTAGAAGTTTACTGTTGGGAAGCTGTGTTAGTTTATCTAAAAGTAGGAATCAAAGCCTTATAAGTTGTGTCACACTGCTAAAGAAGTTTATGTGATAGTGTTGTACCCTCACACTTATTTAGTTAAAGTTGATTCAGAATTCAGAGGGACTGTGTTTGCACTCTCCGCTGATTATATTGTTAAATATAATCTGTCTGTTGTAGATACATTGTAAAATGTACACGTATCAGAATCAGCTTTATTGACCATGTATGTGTACGCATACATGGAATTTGACTCCGGTTTACATGTTGCTCTCAATGTACAAACATAGAATATACAAATAAACAAGAAACATTTAAAAACAAGGACATTAAAAACAAAGTAGAACAGAGAAACTAAGCATAAACATTTAACTACTATTTACAATATAAATATATATCGAAGAATATGAACATGAGAGCAACAACAATGGATTGGGGACATCAGAATCAGAATCAGCTTTATTGGCCATGTATGCGTACGCATACATGGAATTTGACTCCGGTTTCCACTTCGCTCTCGATTACACGCTGAATGCGTTACGCGCGGAATCCGTTACGCGCTGAATGCGTTACGCGCTGAATGCGTTACGCGCTGAATGCGTTACGCGCGGAATCCGTTATGCGCGGAATCTGTTACGCGCTGAATGCGTTACGCGCTGAATGCGTTACGCACGGAATCAGTTACGCACTGAATCCGTTACGCACTGAATCCGTTAAGCGCTGAATGCGTTACGCTCGGAATCCGTTACGCGCTGAATGCGTTACGCACAGAATCCGTTACGCGCTGAATGCGTTACGCACGGAATCCGTTACGCACTGAATCCGTTACGCACTGAATCCGTTACGCACTGAATCCGTTACGCGCTGAACGCGTTACGCACGGAATCCGTTACGCACTGAATCCGTTACGCACTGAATGCGTTACGCACTGAACGCGTTACGCACGGAATCCGTTACGCGCTGAATGCGTTACGCACAGAATCCGTTACGCACTGAATCCTTTACGCACTGAATGCGTTACGCACGCAACGCGTTACGCACGGAATCCGTTAAGCGCTGAATGCGTTACGCACGGAATCCGTTACGCACTGAATCCGTTACGCACTGAATGCGTAACGCACTGAATGCGTTACGCACGGAATCAGTTACGCACTGAATCCGTTACGCACTGAATCCGTTAAGCGCTGAATGCGTTACGCTCGGAATCCGTTACGGGCTGAATGCGTTACGCACAGAATCCGTTACGCGCTGAATGCGTTACGCACGGAATCCGTTACGCACTGAATCCGTTACGCACTGAATGCGTTACGCACGGAACGCGTTACGCACGGAATCCGTTACGCGCTGAATGCGTTACGCGCGGAATCCGTTACGCGCTGAATCCGTTACGCGCTGAATGCGTTACGCACAGAATCCGTTACGCACTGAATCCGTTACGCACTGAATGCGTTACGCACGCAACGCGTTACGCACGGAATGTTAGGTAGACTAATCACACAATGATTGCACTACTGCAGCGTCTTTAAAAACAACAACAGTGACTTGGGTGACATTAGATTTGATGTGCCAGTACATGTTCATCGTCTTGATAAATAAAAACATACATATGTGTTATGAAGCTAAACTTAAACAGGGAAATAGTGTCCCCGGCTGATCATTTGTTGCATTTCTCGTTATATAACATCAAGCTGACGCACCTTGTTGTCACTCACTAAACTCGTCTAGAGCAGGGGTTCTTAACCTTTTTGACCTCGGGGCCCAACTTTGCAAGTACAAAGTGGCCCGGGGCCCATTCAAATATTAACACTGTATTGGTTTAACTAATTTATCTCACTCTTGGTTTGATTTGTATTCAATAACTATATTAAATCCACTTACAGTTTAACAAGCAAAACCCTTGTCAAATAAATGAGATGATACAATGTGATGATCACAAAGAAGCAGTACATTGTATGGTTTTGATAAGCTGCGAGTGGTAAGAGTAAATATTATGATCAGTGGTGGAATGTAACTAGTATATTTGCTTAAGTACTGTATGTACAAATTCAAGGTACTTTACTTGAGTATTTCTATTTTATTCAACTTTGTACTTCCACTCCACTACATCTCAGAGGGAAATATTGTACTTTTTACTCCACTACATTTGTCTGGCAGCTTTAGTTACTTTGCACATTATAATTTGTCAAACCTTTCCTAACTACCCAAACTGAACAACAGAGAGTATAAAGGAGTTAAAATGAGCTCCACCTTAAACATCTGCAGCAGGAATAATGATCCAAACAAATATAAATATGTAATATCTATATATAATAGTAAAACACTGACAGGAATCATGTTTCTGTTAATTAGTACTTTTATTACTATCGTTTGTAGTCCAATGACCTAATTGTCTGTGTTTTAGTTCAGTAAACGAGTGACTGAAGTCAGGGTGAATGTGTGAGGTGAGATGTGAAGGACAGGTGACAGGTGATGTCAGTGAGAGAGGATCTGGATCTGGATTAATTAAACTCCATCACGGAGAATGTTTGTTCACATATGTAGGTCGATCCAAAGAGAACCAACATCTTCTGAGCATGTTGATTTAGCAGCTTAGCTAGCAAAGCCTCAGATGTCCGTGTCGCTCTGCATCACCAACACATCTCAGGTAGCCAACATGACCTGGCCCAGCTCCGGAGTAAGATCGGCATAACGGAAGAAACACGTCGGGCCGAGTCCGGTTGCCGACTCGGCTGAGACTGAATGACGCCCCAGAATCGGGCCAAATACACCGGCCCGGTTCCGGCTGCCGACACTGCTATTATTGGGATTGCAGTGAGCCGCTGCTCGCACATCCACGAACGTACTAACGTACGTAAATTGAGATAAAAGACAGCAGCAGTCGCCTTCAAAATAAAAGCAATGCAGCTGTATTCCGTGCATGATGTAGCTACAATTATTTACATTTCATTCCTAATTTCCCATTAACGTCCCGCGGGCCGTACAATGCCCAGGTCTGACCTATGCGGCCCTCGCGGCCCACAGGTGGAAAACTGAAATTATTTTGCGGCCCTCTAGGTGGCGCTCGCGGCCCAATGGTGGGCCGCGGCCCCATGGTTAAGAATCACTGGTCTAGAGGACAGTTTCAGGTCAGTGAAGGTTAATGCTTTTACAAACCAGCTTCTATAAACAGTGTATTATATCGTTATTCCTCACAGTATCTCGACATTAACTTTAGCTGTAACATGTGTTGCTAATGTTCAGGATAAATAGCGTTAGCTCGTCGAGTTTGTATGTGATGTTGCTAACGCAACTTGTAGCTTCGCTAGGCTAGCTGTAGCTAAAGTTGCATAGGGACGCGTTAACGGAAGGTAGGAGCTGTGGTAGACATTTAAGCCTGTTCTGCTAATAATTAGTCAACAGCTAGTGTTACTCTCCCATTCTGCTTAACTTATGAAGCAAACTAACCTCTCTAATCTAACAACACCCTTGAAGTCAGCGCCCACTGGCGATGGTTTATCGATGTTAACTTTCTGAGTGAACTTGGTCACGTTAATTCAGTTATAAAGTTCGTTAATTATTTCCTCACATTACCCTTAACCTCACGCTATTGCTTCTAGCTAAAGGTAATTATTAAGTGTCGACGTACTCCTGAAATGCGCTATTGGTACTGTCGTTAACTAATTCTAAATATTGAGCTAGCTAACGCTAACTAGCGCTTTCATGTTGAAGTTCACGCAAAAAGTCACTTATCAATTGTAATTTGACTGGTTTTGTATTGTAATTTACACGTTTACTCCTTCAATTACTAATTTGTTTTGAATCAGGTACTATTTAAACAGCTTTGACTTATTAATGAATTAGCTTCGAAATTATGACGTTGATTGCTGCCGTACAACTTTTATTTTGAAAACACAAATACCTAAAAGTAAAATGGTTCTCATGGGTGTCCGCATATCGATGGTTTAACAGTATCGTTGCTAAGACGGATATTTTGATGATTTTTTCCATGTTCCTAATATTGAAATATTAAACGTTACTTGAGCACAATGCACAGAGTAAAGCGTACCTTATAGTATGTACTGTGAGCTGCTGATATTTCAGACTAAGTGCAGTTTCCTGCATATTTTCCGCCACCAGAGGGAGACAGAGATCAATGTATATTTGTGAAAACATGAACGCTTAAAGTCCTGCATTTTGTTCATTGTCATCCACACACATTATAAATATCTATACTAAATATCAATCATATATTTTTTTCCTTAACAGTTCTACCTCCATTCTGCTCCATAGTTAATTTTCAGGCCAGCTAATCCTGTTTAATTTCTGCTGCTGCTGTTGTTTCCCAGTCTGCTTTCTGTATGACATATACAAACAAAAGCAAATAGTCTTAATATGTAAGCACTTCACTTTCTGTAATCTAAATGAACTCTTCGTGCTGTTAGTAACAAACAGTAGAAGCACATAGATAGATGTGTGTTTAACAAACAGCATTCACACTCCAGACCGATAGGGGGCAGTAGCAGACATGACAGTTTTCCCACCAGCAGCAAACAAAGAAACAGGAAGTGCTTGAAATGTTGGAAAACAAATGTGTGTTTTTATACTTTCCTCTAAATTTTAGATGTGAATCAAACGAGGTTTGGTTGCATTATGATTTAGCTTTATCTCATTTGAAGTTGCGGTTGAGCTGTTACTCATTTACTGAAGTAAAATAGACAACACTGGTGGTTTTAGGTTGACTTTTGATATGGAAATACACTAGTGCATGATGGGATTTGCAGTATTTCTTTTCAAGTTAAATGTTAATAATCATTTCCAGACTCGGTACCAAAGTGTGTTGTGTTGGTGTTAAATTATTTTAGATGATCACCTGCTTTCTAATCTCAGGGTTTTTAAATGTTTAACACCGTCACGTTGCTTGGTTTGTCTCTGAATGACTTCTCTGTGTCCAACATGTACAACTCATACTTACCTGGCAAGGGAGACACCATGATCAAGAAGGTGGTTCACCCAGGGCGAGGCTTGGCTATTGCACTTCGGCTGAGCTGACCTCTGCGAATTTCTCAAATGTAGAAATCTCGATTGCATAATTTCTGGTAGTGGGGGACTGCGTTCGCGCTCTCCCCTGATAAAGTGTATAAAGATAAAACATAATCCAAACTAATGAGGAGGTCCTGGTGACTCTCTGAATCTATTTAAGCTACATGTTAGCAGAACATATTTAAATAGTAGAAGTTTACTGTTGGGAAGCTGTGTTAGTTTATTATTGATTATATTGTTAAATATAATCTGTCTGTTGTAGATACATTGTAACATTTACACGTATCAGAATCAGCTTTATTGACCATGTATGTGTACGCATACATGGAATTTGACTCCGGTTTACATGTTGCTCTCAATGTACAAACAGAATATACAAATAAACAAGAAAAATATAAAAACAAGGACATTAAAAACAAAGTAGAACAGAGAAACTAAGCATAAACATTTAACTACTATGTACAATATAAATATATATCGAAGAATATGAACATGAGAGCAACAACAATGGATTGGGGATATTAGTGCAGAATGGTGGTAATAGTGCAAACGGAGGTAGTAGTGCAATATGTCTGATTAATTGTTCATCAGAGTGACGGCCAGTGGAAAGAAGCTGTACTGGTGGTTTTGGCGTACAGAGCTCTGTAGCGCCTGCCAGAGGGGAGGAGTTGGAACAGGTCGTGTCCAGGGTGTGAAGGGTCTGCAGTGATCTTTCCAGCCCGTTTCCTGACTCTGGAGGTGTACAAGTCCAGGCTGGAACCAATGATTCTCTCTGCAGACCTGACAGTCCGTTGTAGTCTGTTCCTGTCCTGTTTGGTGGCCGATCCAAACCACACAGTGATGGAGGAGCAGAGAACAGACTGGATGATGGTGGAGTAGAACAGGATCAGCAGCTCCTGAGGCAGGTTGTACTTCCTGAGCTGGCACAGTGTCAACCTCCCGTCTGTACGCAGACTCATCACCGTCCCTGATGAGGCCGATGACCGTTGTGTCGTCTGCGAACTTCAGGAGTCTAACAGACGGGTCCTCTGAGGTGCAGTCGTTGGTGTAGAGGGAGAATAGCAGTGGGGAGAGACCACATCCCTGGGGGGGCGCCAGTGCTGATAGTCCAGGTGCTGGATGTGATTTTTCCCAGCCTCACCTGCTGCGTCCTGTCTGTCAGGAAGTTTGTGATCCACTGACAGGTGGAGGCTGGCACAGTGAGCTGGGAGAGTTTGGGTTTGAGTATTTCTGGGATGATGGTGTTGAACGCTGAGCTGAAGTCCACAAACAGAACCCTTGCATATGACCCGGGAAGTCGAGGTGTTGCAGCATGTGGTGCAGTCCCATGTTGAAGTGGGCTTATCAAACCTGCAGTAGAACACATTCAGGTCGTCAGCCAGTTGGTGATTCTCCTCAGTGGGGGAGGGGTTGGTCTCCTGTATTTGGTGAGTGAGCCTCTCCACACTGAAGCAGGGTCGTTGGCTGAGAACCTGTTTTCCAACTTTTCAGTGTAGCTCCTCTTTGCTACCTTGATCTCCTTCGACAGTGTGTTCCTGGCCTGGTTGTACAGGATTCTGTCCTCACTTCTGTAGACCTCCTCTTTAGCCCGACGAAGCTGCCTGAGTTTTTCAGTAAACCAGGGTTTGTTGTTGTTGTATGTGCAGAAGGTTTTAGTCGGCACACACATGTCCTCACAAAAACTGATGTACGATGTCATGGTGTCAGTGAACTCATCCAGGTCTGTAGCAGCAGCCTCAAAAACACTCCAACACTGATTGGAGTGTTTCTGAAGCTGCTGCTTGTTGCTGTATGACGTATACAAACAAAAGCAAATACTCTTAATATGTAAGCACTTCACTTTCTGTAATCTAAATGAACTCTTCGTGCTGTTAGTAACAAACAGTAGAAGCACATAGATAGATGTGTGTTTAACAAACAGCATTGTTCACACTCCAGACCAATAGGGGGAAAGTAGCAGACATGACAGTTTCCCCACCAGCAGTGAACAAAGAAACAGGAAGTGCTTGAAATGTTGGAAAACAAATGTGTTTTTATACTTTCCTCTGATTTTTAGATGTGAATCAAACGAGGTTTGGTTGCATTATGATTTAGCTTTATCTCATTTGAAGTTGCGGTTGAGCTGTTACTCATTTACTGAAGTAAAATAGACAACACTGGTGGTTTTAGGTTGACTTTTGATATGGAAATACACTAGTGCATGATGGGATGTGCAGTATTTCTTCTCAAATTAAATGTTAATAATCATTTTAAGACTCAGTACCAAAGTGTGTTGTGTTGGTGTTAAATTATTGTAGATGATCACCTGCTTTCTAATCTCAGGGTTTTTAAATGTTTAACACCGTCACTTTGCTTGGTTTGTCTCTGAATGACTTCTCTGTGTCCACCATGTACAACTCATACTTACCTGGCAAGGGAGATACCATGATCAAGAAGGTGGTTCACCCAGGGCGAGGCTTGGCTATTGCACTTCGGCTGAGCTGACCTCTGCGAATTTCTCAAATGTAGAAATCTCGATTGCATAATTTGTGGTAGTGGGGGACTGCGTTCGCGCTCTCCCCTGATAAAGTGTATAAAGATAAATCATAATTCAAACTAATGAGGAGGTCCTGGTGACTCTCTGAATCTATTTAAGCTTCATGTTAGCAGAACATATTTAAACAGTAGAAGTTTACTGTTGGGAAGCTGTGTTAGTTTATCTAAAAGTAGGAATCAAAGCCTTATAAGTTGTGTCACACTGCTAAAGAAGTTTATGTGATAGTGTTGTACCCTCACACTTATTTAGTTAAAGTTGATTCAGAATTCAGAGGGACTGTGTTTGCACTCTCCGCTGATTATATTGTTAAATATAATCTGTCTGTTGTAGATACATTGTAAAATGTACACGTATCAGAATCAGCTTTATTGACCATGTATGTGTACGCATACATGGAATTTGACTCCGGTTTACATGTTGCTCTCAATGTACAAACATAGAATATACAAATAAACAAGAAACATTTAAAAACAAGGACATTAAAAACAAAGTAGAACAGAGAAACTAAGCATAAACATTTAACTACTATTTACAATATAAATATATATCGAAGAATATGAACATGAGAGCAACAACAATGGATTGGGGACATCAGAATCAGAATCAGCTTTATTGGCCATGTATGCGTACGCATACATGGAATTTGACTCCGGTTTCCACTTCGCTCTCGATTACACGCTGAATGCGTTACGCGCGGAATCCGTTACGCGCTGAATGCGTTACGCGCGGAATCCGTTACGCGCTGAATGCGTTACGCGCTGAATGCGTTACGCGCGGAATCCGTTATGCGCGGAATCTGTTACGCGCTGAATGCGTTACGCGCTGAATGCGTTACGCACGGAATCAGTTACGCACTGAATCCGTTACGCACTGAATCCGTTAAGCGCTGAATGCGTTACGCTCGGAATGCGTTACGCACAGAATCCGTTACGCGCTGAATGCGTTACGCGCTGAATGCGTTACGCACGGAATCCGTTACGCACTGAATCCGTTACGCACTGAATCCGTTACGCACTGAATCCGTTACGCGCTGAACGCGTTACGCACGGAATCCGTTACGCACTGAATCCGTTACGCACTGAATGCGTTACGCACTGAACGCGTTACGCACGGAATCCGTTACGCGCTGAATGCGTTACGCACAGAATCCGTTACGCACTGAATCCTTTACGCACTGAATGCGTTACGCACGCAACGCGTTACGCACGGAATCCGTTAAGCGCTGAATGCGTTACGCACGGAATCCGTTACGCACTGAATCCGTTACGCACTGAATGCGTAACGCACTGAATGCGTTACGCACGGAATCAGTTACGCACTGAATCCGTTACGCACTGAATCCGTTAAGCGCTGAATGCGTTACGCTCGGAATCCGTTACGGGCTGAATGCGTTACGCACAGAATCCGTTACGCGCTGAATGCGTTACGCACGGAATCCGTTACGCACTGAATCCGTTACGCACTGAATGCGTTACGCACGGAACGCGTTACGCACGGAATCCGTTACGCGCTGAATGCGTTACGCGCGGAATCCGTTACGCGCTGAATCCGTTACGCGCTGAATGCGTTACGCACAGAATCCGTTACGCACTGAATCCGTTACGCACTGAATGCGTTACGCACGCAACGCGTTACGCACGGAATCCGTTACGCGCTGAATGCGTTACGCACGGAATCCGTTACGCACTGAATCTGTTACGCACTGAATGCGTAACGCACTGAATGCGTTACGCACGGAACGCGTTACGCACGGAATCCGTTACGCGCTGAATGCGTTACGCACTGTGCAAAAAGAACAACAGTGCAGTAATCTATAGCCACATAGGAAGTGCTATCTTAAAATGTAATTTACTTTTTATTAATATGATTTATCCTCATTTAAGTTTCATTCTCTTTGATGATTTCTTTCCTTATATTGAGCTAAGAGTGTTTTGATCTTAGATATCGATATATTCTTTACATGTAATCTCATATATTTAGTGTAAATTTAATGATGATAGCAATGATGTGTTTTTCTATCATTTATCAATATGTAGTCATATGTGCTTCTATGTTGTACTGAATGGAAAAGACAAGTTAATTAATTCATTTTGGGTTCAACTTACTCTGATAATTGTCAGAGTCGGCATAGTAAACAGGTTGTAAGTGCAGAAACTGCAAGTATAGTAATTGTTAGAGGGACGTCCTGTTCAATAAAAGCCAGACAGAAACCTTCATCGGGAAGAAAGTGTTCATTTAAAAGAACAAGTCTGTCAGAAAAGATAAGACTAAACTGCTTTAACCAATGAATTGAGAATGATTAGTTTTCTACTGTATATGGACCAGGAGGTTATAGATAAATGAATATTAAACTGCATGTAGTCAACTACTGTTGCTAACACACTCCCATCGGCCCAGAGTTATTTATTTATTAATTTCTTGCATACAGTCATTATATTGCCTTCACTTTTATTTTGAAATATTCTTCTTTCCGGGTTACCTGTTGTGCTCTGCGTCTCGTTTTAACGGAAAAAACAAAAAGGGATTTGCAAAAACGAAATACGGCTCGTTATTTGACTTTGGTTCTGTGGTTTTTCCGTTTTTGAATTCAGAACCAGAAACGGAAATACGACCACCCATTTCCGTTTTCTGGTTTGAAACGAAAAACGAGAATACCATGGTATTTCCGTATTATCGAATGAACGGTAAAACAGATGACTAAAGCATACACGGACCATGAACAAATACGAGTCCGTCCATTCTTTGTTAAAGCTCTGTTTTCGAGGTCCACTTTTCTCTTTTTAGAGCACTCCATGTTAACTTGATTCTCCGATTTACTCACTTCTCTCACTGCTTCTCTCTCACTGCTTTCGCTCCGTCTCCCGCCTGTCTGCGTAATCTCACTCGACTCACGATGCATTTTGGAATAAACATTCGATTGGCTGAGTAGCATCACGTGAGATTATTTACAATGTATGTAATTGGTCGGTGTGTTTCCTGAACTGCTGAATGAGTGCCGTAAAAGACAGAAAAGCTGCGCAGGTTAAAACAGAAGCGCTCCGCCAAAATGTACAATTCTCAATTATCCATCAATTATACGTCCGGGTCCGGATAGGACAGCGTCTGGGTCCGGATCCGGACCGCGGTCCGCCTATTGGCGACCCCTGACATAGATAGATGTGTGTTTAACAAACAGCATTCACACTCCAGACCAATAGGGGGCAGTAGCAGACATGACAGTTTTCCCACCAGCAGCGAACAAAAAAACAGGAAGTGCTTGAAATGTTGGAAAACAAATGTGTGTTTTTATACTTTCCTCTGATTTTTAGATGTGACTCAAACGAGGTTTGGTTGCATTATGATTTAGCTTTATCTCATTTGAAGTTGCGGTTGAGCTGTTACTCATTTACTGAAGTAAAATAGACAACACTGGTGGTTTTAGGTTGACTTTTGATATGGAAATACACTAGTGCATGATGGGATATGCAGTATTTCTTCTCAAGTTAAATGCTAATAATCATTTTAAGACTCAGTACCAAAGTGTGTTGTGTTGGTGTTAAATTATTTTAGATGATCACCTGCTTTCTAATCTCAGGGTTTTTAAATGTTTAACACCATCACTTTGCTTGGTTTGTCTCTGAATGACTTCTCTGTGTCCACCATGTACAACTCATACTTACCTGGCAAGGGAGATACCATGATCAAGAAGGTGGTTCACCCAGGGCGAGGCTTGGCTATTGCACTTCGGCTGAGCTGACCTCTGCGAATTTCTCAAATGTAGAAATCTCGATTGCATAATTTCTGGTAGTGGGGGACTGCGTTCGCGCTCTCCCCTGATAAAGTGTATAAAGATAAAACATATTTTAAACTTGTGGAAGTCCTGGTGACTGATATCTGAATCCATCTAAGCTTCATGTTAGCAGAACATATTTAAATAGTAGATGTTGACTGTTGGGAAGCTGTATTAGTTTATATAAAAGTAGGAATCAAAGCCTTATAAGTTGTGTCACACTACTAAAGAAGTTTATGCGATAGTGTTGTACCCTCATAATTATTTAGTTAATTCAGAAGGACTGCGTTTACACTCTCACCTTATATTTAACAATATGATCAGTGGTCTGTTGTAGATACATTGTAACATTCACACATGTGAAAATCACATTGTAAAGATACAAGATGTAGTATACGGTGAAACGACGTTGGGCCCCCATGCCTCCCTCATGGAGTCTGTGGCCCAATCCCAATGTCCCCCCCACCCTAAAGGACTTACTGACGTCACCTGGTAAGTGGTTGAGTGTGAGAGACTTTGAGGGCTTGAAATGGTGTAAATAGGAATGGGACAGCACTTTGCTACAACATATCACGTTACCATGAAAACGACAAAAAATATAATGTATAATTGTGTGTATTTATTTTATACTTTGTACTCCCTGATTTGAACGTCTTCCAGGCTCTTTCCTCACAAGATGAGAGGTAATTTTATATAATCCATTTACTTTTTTTTTGTCAAAAGAGCTTCAATGACAAAATCAAATATTTGATGAATAAATATTCTCTGATTTCATGTTTATTTTTTTTTCCATCTTTAACCCTTGATGTTTCTGTGTAAATGTAATAAGACAGACTGAACACATGTGAGCCGGCCTCTTTGTTTACCTTTTTTTTTTTTTTACTGCTCCATGCATCCACTGGTTACCCCGTCACATTGCAATGATTTGTGGGTAATTCCCTTTGGCAAAGTCAGCATCCTATGCTGACTTACGGAAAGGGTTCATAAAGGGCTCAAAATGTCTGCGAGCGAGCCCTCAAACACTCAACGATTTGACAGTGGGACATCCCTAAACCCTCACGGACTTCGCAGGAGCACGCCTCAAAGTCCGTGAGTCCATAAGGGTGAAGATTAAGATTGGGCCATTATCTGTTTGGTCAGAAACATGCACACGAGTAGCCCGCTGGAGGTCATTTTGTAGGGTCCGGCAGTTCCTGTAGCTCCTCCCACCTGGTATCTCCTCCACGCTCTTACGACTGGGCTGAGACACACAGCAGACCTCTGACCTTCTTGTCACGGCTTGTATGGATGTGCCATCCTTGAGCTAGACTACCTGTGCAACCTGAATGGACTGCTACCAGTAGAATGCTAAACTAGAGAAAAATCAGGAAGGATAAGGACAGAGAAATGGTCTGTGGCCACCACCTGCAAAACTATTCCTTTTTTGGGGGGGGTCGTTTCCTGTTGCCTCTCCTGTCGTCACTTTCATTTGCACCAAAGCAGGTGAAATTGATTAATAATCACTTAAATTCCTACCTGAACAGATGGATGTCCCAGAGGTTTAATTGACTTGTTGCTATACTGTGATGATTAACTGTTCCTTTACATTTTTGGAGCATTGTATATTAAATAGATTTCTGGAATAGGGGCTTGTAATAATGAAGTTAGAATAAAACAGGTTTACTGTATTTTCCCGACAGTGTGTAGAATATTTGAAATTACATTTGGATCATGTAGCGAGTAATGGCCCTGAAAAAAGGGTGACTAAATTTATTTGTTCCGTTTATTTTCTTCTACCTCAAACATGACATTTATCATAGTCATCAAGCATTAAGTGATGTTTTTGGGTTAAATGCTGAACAAAATGACCGTTTAAATGTAAAACGGTCACGATAAGTGCCAAATCCACTGAAAGATAAACTCCAATTTCACAGCTCAATGCACCGTTGTCTCATTGTTGCTCTTAACTTTGTTTCAATGACTGTCTGCTTTCAAGAACCATCCATTTGATGCCAAGGCAGATGTAACAATGGATACTCAAATCGTCAATTTACCAAGAAATAAACAATGAAATGCATCAAACAAATGTCCTGAATGGACATAATTGAAAGACGGCACAAACTAAGGTCACAGTGAAACATTTTTTAGTCAAATTATTTCAACAAAATAATGAGCAAATGCGCCATTTCAGTCTGCAGTTAAAACATTGCAGACAATGTTCATTTAAGGACGAACTCCAAAAAAAAAACAGCCTTAAGTCCAAGAAGCGAGACTTCTTTGTGTTATTTATGCGTGACGGTGAATGAATTCTGGTCCATTAACTCGCCAACCCTCTCCTGCAGGGTCTGCACCACCTCTGCCAGGATGAAGACGTGCGTGTCGTCCAGGTCCTTGAGGATGAACTTCTTTCCCAGGGCCATCTTCTCATCCAGGTAGAGGAGGAACTGCTTCATGGCAGGATCACTGGTCCAGTGAGCAGAGGGAACAGCTTCATAAATCATTACATTCTAAGATTAACGGACTTCAGTTAATAAATACATTTTAAGTGCAACAGCATCAGTAGATACATATTGGTCATAATTACTTGATCTACACAAATATTTCTGGGTAGATTTACAGTTTTCCTTACCATTCAACAAGGACACCTTTGTGTACGTTCACCATGTTGACACGTGCAGAGAAATCAGCAGTCGATGCAAACAAAATCCTCAAAACCTGCAGCAATAAACAAAAGGTGTGTTACTTTCCTGGCCGTAAACACGACAAGCTGACTGAGGCAAGGGGCAGACACCGAACAGTAAATTACAGTCAAGAAGCATAAACCAAAGTTTAAAAAGTTGCCATGTTTAGGTCTCGATCTTTGCCTCTGAAAACCAAAACAGCATTAGCGGTTAACGTGAAGTAGCGTCAGTGTTAGTACACAGCTGCTAGCGTTAGCTTCTGATTTGAGACTGGTTAGCTAGCTAAGCTAGCTCTGGCGTTAGTTCAAAGCTACGTGACATGACAAGTACTGCGGTTTTAAAATATTAAACAGAATACGCTACCAATAAAGATGAGATACGTGGTTATATTTAAGCGAAGGAGTTGAGGACAAGAGACGGACTTCCACAAACCTGATAGCGTTGTTCCTGGTTTCAAAGCGTTGGTGGGGACGTACGGTCTGTAGCGAGGGACAATCTTCAGCGATGCAAAAATTGCGCATGTGGAATAAATACATCGCAAGTTATTTTTACCATTCCTTCTAAAAAGCTACTGTATTTAACAATGATGATGAAACAGATTGTTGTGGTGGGTAAATTATATAAAAGTCCAGTATTCCCATAAAGCAGTCATGTTCAATGATTTAATGCATCCAGAGATCTACACAAAAAACATTGAATGAGATATGCATTGCAAAGTGGCTTTGAGATGAAAAAGATGTAGAACATAGACACGTCCGACTCCAACTTCATACATTTATTCATTGTCATCATTGCTAGAGGCAATTAGGACTACAAACACGTGGAGATTTAAACCCATAGCCTGGTTAGTCCTGTACAAATAAATACAACCTGAATTATATTAATACAGGTCTGTTTGAGGTAAAGTTCAGGAAGCAATATGTTTGGCAGACAATATGACTGACATACTGCAGTTAGAATAAAATACATAAATTACAAAATCAAAACTTAAAAAAAAAAATGTAATGATCTTTTAAAATTCTGACTCACTAGTGAGAGAGACCAATCTAAGGGGACGACTAGGAGAACAAAAGTTTTCACCACAACTGACCGCTCACAGCAATCAAGTTGTAAAAAATGCTACATTTTCCAAATCATATTATGATCACATTAGTGGTTGTTAATGTAAGTGTGCATTAAGGATAGGCAGTTATGTTTTCATATATTTTTTGGGGGGGATGGGTGTCAGTGGTCTCCCCCATTTCAAGTAAATAGTAGGTTTCATCAGTGTGTTGGGTTCATATATGTTAGTCAGTGGCTGATGTAGCTCTGCAGTGCTTCCAGGATGAACTGAAGGCTGCGCTTGTAAAGAAACGAGTCCTTCTTCTCCGGCTTGCAGATGTTGAGATGATCTGTGTCCACCTCGATGAGCTCTCCAATGCCGAGATCTGAAACCAAACCAGAGCAGGCTCAAGGTAAGCGCTAAAAGAACGAGACATACTGCTTTATAGATATATTCTCTTCATATTAAAGCTATAAATCACAGATGAACGTGTCTCATTTCACATGTGCAGTATCGTGACATACTTGCTGACTGTGTTGGGACCACCAGTATCTTGATCATGGGACCAATGTTTGTTGGCAGCGTCTCTGCAAAGCTCAGCACCTTGAATTCCTTTTCTTTGGCCATGTTCAGGAAGTTCTCATTGAGGTTGCGCAGTGCCGGCGAGTCTTTAAAAGCACATTTGGACAACAACTCACAATAGATATTGAACAATTTCTATGCAACACAAGACAGTCATGGACCTCACAATTCATTTCAAACACTTACCTTTACAAAGTTCTCTGACTTCTACAGAGGGAAAGAGAAGATATCTGACACTGACCGAGTACTCGGCCATAAAGGTGCCATGGTGAGGAACACTATAGAACATTATTCCCTTGGTGTTCTTTAACAGTTCGTGCATATCTGGGTCTTCTGCGGCATCTAGCAGCATTTTCTTCACAAGCAATCCTGAATACAAACAGACAATGAGCACAACTTTTACAGTAGATACGTATAATCGCATGTAGGTACAGGTGAGAAATAAGACCACGCCATTTGTTTTTCATGTTGCGTTCAAGGGATTTGAGTAAAAGATCTGAAGTTCTTGTGGAAGGAAAGTTCTGACAGAATACCTCCCATACTGTGGGCGACCCAGACCACAGGCCTCTCTCCAACTCCCGCCATCTTTAACTTCTTTAGGAGCTCTCGACTTCTGTAGGCCAAGGACTTCCTGAAGAGACCAAAGCAAAGAATAATTCAACAGTTCACTCAATGAGAGTCTGGCATAATAAATACTGGACCATTTAGGATAATTAAACATTTAATTTCATCAACAATTGTAGCTTAATTAGCTTTAAATAGTCATGTTGGATGAGTTGTGCAAAAATATGGTTATTCCTATTGGTAAGTAACCAACGTCACCTGCACAATGGTACAGTATTTTATACTTAAACACTAGAAACTACAGATTCCTCACCTCTGATTCTCAGCGGGACACTTGGCCATCCAGTCGCTGAGGTGACTGTCATACTCCACTGATAGTACTCTCAGATTTGGACAGTCGGCAGCCAACCACGACTGTCAATACAAGACATAATAACACAGAAGAACAGCGAGAGATGATTCATCTTTTTAGGATTAATCAATGTCTTTGTGAAACCTCACAATTAATGAAAAAACAATATTGAGTCTCCTTTATAGCCAGAAAGACCAATCCATAGTTGTTTTAATATAAACATGTCGGAGGAGAAACATGGAAAGGCACTTAATGGTGACCCATAGCATTCCACAGTGATTACAGGAGTACAGTGAATTATTCACCTTTGGCCAGCACTCTGTGTAGTCCTCCCTGCTTTCTGCCTCCTTCTCTCCCTCCGACATGTCGCGGTCCTTCTGCCTCCACGTCTTAAAAGCGGCCCCAAGAATCCCATGGATGAAGAGCACGTCTGCTTTGATTGGCTGGCTGGAAATCAACACATTGTCAAGTGTTGGTTTACATACAACATGATATTGGAACTAATACTTTTATCAAAAACGTGTAACAATAGAATGAATCGTTTTCCTACTTGCCACGTGTTTGTGGGTGCAGGATGTAGACGCCGTCTTGGTATTTCTCTTTCACCGCCTCCCTATCCAGGTTGGCCAGAGCGCGGGCTGCATGAGACGCCTGCATGACGTGAGGAGACTGCACCATCTCAGCCAGGGCCGACACCCAGCCTGAAGGTGTGATACAGGTCGGGAGGGAAGAAAGAAAAATATTGGATGTATTAGAATATGTTATGTTTTCAGTTAATACAATTGGGACAGTAAGTATTAAAAACATATGAGTATTTGAAGTCTTTGTAATGGTGAATATGTAATATTCAATATTACACATAACTAGACTCTATGGGACAAGTAGATGAGCTGCAGATTTACCAGACTGGGATATGGCCTGGTGAACACTCTCATTGAGCGCCAAATTTCCTATGATACGAACAATGTTCCTCTGAATCTTCAGGGAGTCTCTACGAAGCTCATAAACCCTCTGGAGGAGCTGCAGACCACCGTTGGCAACTATGTGGTCACAGTGGCTCTGGACCTGCAAACCGGATGTGTTTCAGTAAGTTCACAACATTTATTCACCTTCAATCAATATCAACCAGTCTTAACAGGAGTTATTCCACTTAGAGTTTTGTCCAGGTGTGAACCAAATTAACTGATGAGGTTATCGTGTTCTCTAATTCAGTTCAGTGTGCCGTGTATACAATTAAAACACTTCTATAAATACTTCCATGATGACAAGAATCCCTCCAACCGTGAAACATAGGAATCCACTGAATTAACCAAACTAACACAAAAGGTGCTTTGTGTCTTCCCCCCCCAAGACTAGTTCATGTCTAGATGCGTAATGGCTGTCATTACCTTTGAGTGCTGTACCAGTGCCTGTAGGCAGAAGGATTCCACCTTCTCAGAGGGAACAGAGGTGAGGCTCTGGGCGTAAGGCAGCCCGTTACCTCCAAAACACCACAGACCCCCCTGCAACATAGGAGAGCGTATGTGTCAGTATGAGGATCTAAAGGTAGTCACTTTCCAAAAGACTGTATTCAGAGGTGCACGCGTGAGTCCCATCATTCCGTCTGAATTACCCGTTGTGCTGCCAAGGACTGGGTGCTCTCTCTGAGGGCCAGTGAGGTAAAGTACTGAACACACTTGTCCACCTCAGACTGAGGCAGAGACGCCAGCAGCTGCCTCAGTCCATCCTCTGCCGACAAACCCTGTGAAGACGTAAACACATCTTATTCATCACCTTATATACCTATGTGATGTCATCAATAGTGTTGAATAGTTAGTGTTAGTGTTAGTGGAGATACTTACATCCTCCAGGTCAGGCAGTACTGGTGAGCGCAGGAAGAATCGAAGGTCTACCTGAGGAGTCCTGGCCAGGCCCACTGCTGTCTGCTGGTCTATAACCTGGGCTGCCGTCTGGTACTGGTAGTCTGCATTATTGACAACAGCTGTGAACTAATCCCACCTCAGGTTTCACAGTGAACCTGAAGTGATGTGCAACAATTTTGTGGATCTTACCGTGCCAGTGGTGATTTTCTGCAAGCTCCTCAACGGCTTGTAGTCTGATGGCTTTATTGGCTGACATTGTCTTCTTCAGTAGGACCCATAATGCCACCTCATGTGGGTCTGCATCAACATGGCTGAAGTGCTCTATGACAGACGAATAGAAAGCTCACTGACTAGCTGAACATTTCCAGAATGAGGTGGATACGGGGTAAACAAATACTGCTAAAGGCACTTCAAACTGTATTTACCACGACTAACTACCAGTCTCTACACTACCACTTTCAGATTACTCCAACAGCTGAGACGTTACAAACCTTGTGGTTTCAAAACTTGTGTCATCAACGTGGCAGCTTGTTATTTTTAAAAAGTCAAAGAGTTGATTTATTAGATATCTTATGGGAATGTAAGTTCATGAAAAATATGTAATTTCTATAATTTAACATTTACAATTAAATGTCATGAGTGATTAACACAGAGGTAATATAAGGCGAACAAAACAATATGTGTATTACAGCACATTATGCACATTAATACACAAACTGTGAGACATCAAAACAGGATGTGCATGTACAAAGCAGGTGTTTCCTTTTGCCTTAATATGCACACTCCACATAAAAATTAGTCGGCAGCTGTAGTTTTATGAGAATAGATATCTGTTCCTCTATTAGCAGCAACTTCTGCTTTCCAACCTTATGGCTCAAACTGAGAAATCTAAGATATATTGACAACTTTTGGTGTCTTACCGTCTAGTGATTGCAGCAAAACACGAGATGATATTTCCAGAAACCGCCTTGCTGCTTTATGAAGTTCCCTCCTTGCTTTGTGGGTAAGCCCTAGACACACAATGTGGAAAAAAATACTACAATGACCTAGAACATTTGATTTTCATTTCTATAAAAACTACCAAGATAACAGAAGCTATTTAGTACTGTTTGCTCATTTGTTTCTCAGTATAGGTGATCGTTTCCATTAAATAAGAGAACCTTGACCAGTGGAAGTGAGATCAGTCAACAGGCTGACTCAAACATTCAGGCAACAGAGATAGTAGAGAGGGGAAGGAAAGACTGGAAGTAGTGATAACAGATGTCACTGGGCACCTGGACGTGGCAAACTCAGTATCATTCTGTGCTCATACAAGAAAGAAATAAAGCCATTCAGCATATTCCAGATGTTATCTAGCTGGTCTGGGAAGTCCAAAAGCAAAACATCTGAACTAAAGCGAAATCTCAAAATGGTCTTATTCTACATACACAAGATCATTTCCCATTTTACTCATGAAGTCTCGGTGGCTGACTTTCAGTACCTGCAGTGAGGTTCTCCTTTTCATCTGATGGAGTGGCTTTCAGATAGATGTAAGACTTGTACTTCTCCTGAAGAATCGCACTGGTGTCAACGGTCACCGCCTTGTTCAAGGCCACCACTTCATAAGTGATAAAAAGACAGCCCCTATAGAAAGGTAATGGATAAGCTGTGAGAGATCTTTTCACACAAGTCCAGGATCAAAGTATGTAAACATTGTAACTCACCCAGAGACAACTGCACCAGTTACTTTAGCAACCTTCCCTAAATGTCAACAGAAAAGGGATCCATTGAAAGATGGTCGACTCTATGTATGTAGAGTACTACAAGCTAGCACAATAAGCGGTGTACACACAGGTCAATTATGTCTCATAATAACTTACTTAAATGTTTCCACTGAAGCACTTTCCTCACTCCAGGCGACCCAGCTGTGCTCAGTCTCCGACAGCGGATCAGTCGTAGAGCTGCACCAGACATCCTGCAGGTCACCCAGTATGTTGTAGATACGTTAACAGGAGACTAACTACCTTACACTAGACACGTACATACACCATAGAGTCACACGTAAGGTCATTGACACTTAAGCTAAGGCTTATTTAACGTAAAGCACGTAACTAACGTCATATAATAAACGGTCAAAGTTATGATGCACAGCGATCTATGATCGAGGCTCTATCGACTAAACAACCGACAGTAGCGACAGTTAACCAACTTGTAACAATAATCGATGCCTAACGTTAATAGTCAACTAACTTATGTAACTAGCTAGCTAATAAGTAATCAAATCACGTAACGTTACAAGTCCTCTAGCTAACATTAGCTAACGTTAGCTGCAGTTAGCTTGGAATGACAAGCGAGGGCTAAGCCAGTAGCGACTGTTACCTCAACTATCAGTCAGTATAAGCTCTCCGCCAGCTTGCTAACTGTTAGCTACCCAGCTGGACCATTAAGTTCGTTTTCATTGTTGAACACTGACATTACCTTTTATTTATCGACACACTTCCAAAGGACTACAATGTCCTCCGCGGTTGCAGCGCCCCGGTGTTCTGAAGCACAACGACAACTTGTCTCACAAATAATACGTCATATAGAGACTAACGCCATCAGAAATATGTGTGTTACGGTATTATATTTCGTCAACCTGTAATATAATATCTGTGATGATGCTGTCCTGTGCCAAACTTAAACATGGTTACCCGGGGTACCATACCAGGAAACCGTTAGGACAGCTCATAAGGGGGTGGACAAAATAATAAATACAAAAAACACGTGTGATCCAATACCACAATAATACAACAAACTCAAACTATTGTATAGATTATAATGTTCAGAGAATGATTTACACGAGCCTGTAGTTTGCACTGGTGTTGTGTTAAATTGGATTCTATTGCGTATTGTTTTTGATAAGGTACATTATTGTCCCCACTAATGGCAGTAGGAGCTGGCTCAAATCAATTCAGACGTTTTATGAGCAAGATATAGACTACTATAAATTTATATTTTTTTAGAGATGAATTGCCATTTAACTGTAAACCAGCTTTTTACAGTTGCAGCTCTCTGTGGTGGAGGTCATTTTAAGAACCCGTGCTTATACACGTACTGTTGTAGGCTTTCCTAACCCTCAAAATGTAAATAATAAAGTACAGGTACTTAAAAATGCGTGAGTAAACATGGGCTACATATTTATTTTCCACCACCGTTCATAATAAAGCATCATATTCAAATAAGTCATATAAATTGAATAGTAAAAAATAGATCTGCCTCCAAAATGTGGTGCAGCAGAATTAGTAGAACTGATGGGAATACTCAAAAGTAAACAAATGTATTTTCTTGTCAGTTTGGAAAATCCTGTCTTTTATTTTGAAAAATACAACCAGAAGTCGTAACGTTACATGTTGATGTCAACATTCTCCAGTATGGCTGACTGACTGAACAAATGTAGTTTTGTCTTACAAAGCTAGGGGATAAAAGGCAGGAACTATTTCTTAAAATCATAATCTGTGCAGTTCTTGTGATAAATTCAACATTTCTTGTCATTTAATTCAAGGAAGAGGCTTTCAATTCTCAAGGAATACAAACCGGAAGTAGCGTTGTTGTTGCTGGCGAAACAAAAGTAGCTTGATGAAGTACCTTACTTGTAGGTTAAAAACGCCGGCCGGCTTCTGCAAACGCCGGCCGGCTTCTGCAAACGCCGGCCGGCTTCTGCAAACGCCGGCCGGCTTCTGCAAACGCCGGCCGGCTTCTGCAAACGCCGGCCGGCTTCTGCAAACGCCGGCCGGCTTCTGCAAATCGTTTTTAGCTATTCCAATAAAATTCACTTAAAATATTGATAAAAATGATCGTGTAATGTTTTCAGTTGATTTAATGGTGTTAAACTAAAGTTTAACTTCGTACCTTTCGAACTAAATATCGTTGTAATTATTAAAGTTAGCTTTGCCTTTACCAGAGTCGTTAAAAGGACGCTAACGCCGGTGAATTAGCCGTGCGCCGCTATTGGCCTAATCCGTCCAAACTTCTCTAAGGTAATATTATATTCTATTTGGATGACTTTTGTAGTAAGTTGCAATATTTAGCAGGTGTTCATGTTATTATGTCCATATCTTATAAAGCGCACTGCTTTGTTTGTGCTAACAAACACCCTTCAGACCACAGGTGTTGTATGGAAAAATCAGTTGTCATGCTTTTTCATTCTTGCTTTTATTGCATTAATTTATGAGCAAAGTTCATTAAATTACAATCTAATTAAAACAGCAACACTTTTGACACCCGACATTATGTGCATCTCTCTCAAACTCAAACACACCGTACTCGCAAACACACTAAATTACTTTGAATACCACGCACCCCCAAACACCACAGCTCTGTAAAAAACATGTTAGACAGCAATTAAAACATCAAATGAGTTCAAAGCTGTCTCCACCAGGTTTTACATAGATTCGTCAGTGACAGAGTTTATTAAATGCAAGTTAATACAGAAACATTTGCCTTCCTTTGGGGCACACACACACTCAATCATTCTCTGTTTTGCAGCAGGGACAAAGGAGAAGTCTTGTCTTGCAGCGTAAATGCCCCGTCACCAGTATGTATTTGAATGTCTTTATCCAGAAGTGGAATAATTTCTGTTCATAAGCAGCCCGCATAACTGAGAATGTGAACTGTTTTTTTTTGTGTTTTAAATCAGTATTGAAAAAGGGAAGAATGCTTACCTCAACACCAAATATATACTAACAAACCAAAAGACAAACAAAACTGATTGTTGTTTCAGAGTGTTATTGTGTTGAGCAGGGCACACAATTTACCTGAATGTCCTTGTTGACTTCTCTCTGCTCCACCTGGTCCTATAAATCAATACAGATTTAGTCCAATATCATTTGTAGATCCATTTATAACTCTGGGCTCATTAACTTAAGAGTCCGCCTGGTTCTCTCACCCCTCTCAGGTGCGTGTTTCCTGATATGCTCTAATAATGCTCTCATAAGCTGGAGGTGGGGTCTGTGTAGCATGGGGACCCCTCAGGCCATTGTTCCCCCAAAGTGACTCAGGTCTGGGTGGGGTGGCAGCTGGCCGGGCTGCCGTTTGAGCCGATCCCGTTGACGTGGTCAGAGTCGGTGTACGAGGCAGCGTGGTCTGGCTCCCCTCCTCTGCCTCTCTCGCGATTTGGCTGCACTGGAGCAGAGGGTGGAAGGTGGAGGCCCTGAAGCTGGATTTGTGCCCCAGAGGATCAAGGGGATCTGGGGAGGATGTCTGCCGGTGGAAGCTGAATGCAGCACTGACCAAACTGTTGTTGCTGCGCCGGTCGTAGCTGCTGTTGCGGTTAAAGCCTGGGCGGTTTCGGGAAGACGTGCGCGATTGGCGGGGAGGGCGGCGGGTGATGCTGGCAGAGCCTGCCTTGCGTCGGGACATCCAGGTCAAGATCACGTAAACCAGGGCCCCCAAGACCAGGCCCACCGCGATGGACACACAGAAAGCTATGATCAGAGGGACTGGGAAGAGAGAAACTCATATCAAAAAGGATATTTTATGACCTCTGCTTCAATATGTATTTTTGATGGCTCCTTAACAAACACACTCCATATTTTTTGTTTGCCTGCAGAATTATCTAATTTACTCTTCATGTTCACTGTAAGGAACAAGAGTTTAATAATATGTATGCACATGCAATACAATCTACGTAATCCTTATTAATAGTCTTTTTTATTATCCCTTGGGAATGGAAGGAATTTTAGCCAACATTACAACAAACATCTGTTTGTAACAAACAACAACTTCTTGACAACATGATAATAGTCTTTCCTCTTTCATGTTTACCAGAGCAAGTTATTTGGAGACAATGAACTGATTGCATTTCATTTCCACAAAAGAAGCACTGACTTTTGCTTCTCTGCCTTGGAAGCAGTAGTGCCCACATAAGCGTGCTTGAGAGAAGAGAGAGAATGCAGCGGCTAAAACAAATCCTGTGGACAGCTGCCAGCGAAAACATCAATTTCCTCTCAATACAGTTAAGCGTTAAAAGACTGAACCCACTTTTTCTACTAGCCCATATTTCCACAGCGGTTTCTATTTTCTCTCTAACTTAAGGAAAGGGGAAAGGAGACACTGGTCAAAAGTCATCTGGAAATGACATTTGGGAAAACGGAGGAAAAAAGAACTAAGAAAACACGTCTGGACCTTATGGATTTGGAGTGAGTTGCAAAAGTGTATTTAAAGTAATCTTCAAAAAGAATCATGCTCACATATTGTATTTCTGTTTCAGAGGTGATTAAAGCTTAGATTCCTGAGAGAACAACAGCACCAATCAGAGAGACCACATGAAAAAAAGACCTGCTAAAAGAGAAGGGAAGTTAGAAAAAACTCACCAGCATCATAAGACTGAAGTATTTCCAGAAGGAGATTTGTGTTGTTCTCGGCCATGACTTCAAGGAGAAGAAGAGAGACTGATACTCAGTTCAGTCTGTCTTTAACTCTCTCTTCTTCTTCTTCTTCTTCTTCTTCTTCTGTCAGTTGTTGCCCGTCTCTCTCTTTACTTCTGATGGGTTTTCCTGTCTTTCTGCCTCCCCTCTTTCCTGTTCTCTCACTTTTCCCCTCTCTCGTCCCTTGCTCACTTTCTCTGTCAGTATGTCTGAGCCCAGAGGCACACAGGACTGGCGGCTAACTCTGGCTGCCGTCTTGTTTATGGAAGCGGAAAACTACACTGTCACATTTCCTGCTTTCCTGCTTGGAAATTAGCAACAGGAGTGGCTTATCTATCCAGGACAGAGATCCTGGAGGTGGGGAGACGGGGAGACGGGGTGTTGCTGTAATCACTTCCTCTCCCATCATTTCCTTCGGGTTGATTAATGTGAAATGGTATCACCCCAGCACTGTAAGACTCATTACTTCAGCTTTCACCATAGGAAAGTCCACCACTCACCAATATTTTTGTTCCTTTCAGAAATGACAACTATTTCAATCTCTCACATGTTTTTTTCCGTCCACCACAGAGACCACAGGAAACAGTTTACCATAAGATGCACTGGCAGTTACAGGCCTGCAATGGGTGCTGAACACACAACCACAGCTGGAATTGGTGGTGACGATACTGTAAGTGCTTTTAATACTCAGGTAATGATGCTCTGACGTATTTTTATTTTTTAACGGACTGTGTGGATATCTGCCTGTTCTGATCTCAAGCGTCTTTGTTAAGCTCTGTCTTTCCACAGTGTCTGCCAGGTCAGCAGTGCCTGCATTGGATGTCTGGTCCTTTCTCAGTTGGAGGGATCCAGTAAAAACATTGTAGCGTGATAAGATAGAAAAGCAGCTCCGCTACTCTTTCAATGCACATTTTTTGACTTTCAAAAATCAGGATGCGGTGAACGAAAATGAAGCTCTTCATGTTACTCATTCTTGATCCCGCAGTCAGCATTGTATTAATCCCCTTCAAGCCAAATCTGCATGGTCGTCAGTATAGTCAGAGGGAAGGATGCGAGTAGTCATGTTGGTATGCATCTAATGTAGACCAGCCCCATTTGCCCCATCAGCTTTGGATTTTACTTCATCATAAACCCTCCTTCACCTTAAATTCAACCTCAACATTGAGTGTGAGTGTAGTATACTAAGAATTTGACAACCTGCAGCCTTCTCACTGTAAAGTAGAGAGAGAAAATAGCCCGACCAAAGCCTGAACTTCCTTTAATTGTTGGCTCTGCTGTAAAACCTGTCCTAAAAAACCAGCAAACACCCATAACACACTAGTATGTGTGGCCACTGGCCATTGTGTTCTGTTATAGAGTAATTAAAGTGTAATGGGCTCATAGGTGGAGGACACATTCTTTGAACTTTTTAGCTTAAGTTCATAACCTTATCAAAATGTCATTGGGCAGAGTGGTGGGAAATCACAATGTGCAAACCTTCATATCTTAACAGGGACACTAGATTTCTGTAAGGACTTCAAGAATGTAGCCGACAAGGAAGGATATATTATTGCTGTGGTTAAGAAATAATACAGAACTGTGAGGAGTTTCTATTTGTAGATTAGATCAAACAATATCTCATCAATCTCCTAAACATGAGCGTTTATCAATGTGCCATTCTGGGACAGCACTTATGCATAAACTATTATTACAGGGAACATGGATAAGTGAAATGGAATGTTTTTTTTTCCTATAATAAATTAATACCACTGTGGTCAGTAATATTTCGATGTAGAGAGGCAGAGTCAACCGCTAGGGAGGGACGGTCTCTACTATGTGGTCGTTCTGTTCCCTCTTTGAACAGTAGATGGAGTAATACTCCACGTTAACCTCACAGCACATCTCGTATGCATAACATGCAATTTGCTCAGCGTGTTGTGCAGTGTGCGTGGTGGGCTGTGTGTACTGATTATTGTATTGTATACATACACACACAGCATCATCATCCACACTCATTTAGCAGTTTTGATATCACACATGTGCAGCTCAGTGAGGATTGGTCTGCTATGACGTATGGATTCAAAGTAAAGTTTTTGCAAGATTTGCAATAGCGTGTGTTTTTTTTCTCCCATAGAAAACAATGGAAATGGGTTGCGAGTTATATCCACATCTGTTTAATGTCTTATAACATTGGAATACTTAAGGCTACAAACATCAGTATTACTTATTTAACATCACTTGTAATAAGAAGATTTGTCCCCTTTGTTAAAGTCGACACCAGATAAAATGGCTTCTTGAGTGAGTTTTGCAGTACATAAATAGTTACAGAACAGAATTTCTCTCGGGCATTATGTTGATTTTGACATGCAGGTCGGCAACAAACTTTATAATGAGATTTTAGAAAACTGCTGACATTGCATGGAAGAGATTACCACACTGGCGGTCTTGGTCCCAGCTCTCCGCCTGTGCATTGAGCAGATAAGGAAACGTATCTTAATGGGAATGGGTCTGGCTACTATAGGAAGATTTCCTATTGACCCACGTGCTTTGTCTCCGCTCTCTGCTCCCCTCTGCAGTGTCTGCTCTCCGTTTTGCTGAATCCGTTCGGTCCTGTGGGTCTCTGGACGGTGGAGGTCACCCCCAGCAGAGCTGTGTGGAAATGTAGGAGTCAGCAGTCCGTCTCTGCTGCAGAGGAGCCAGCCGATCCAACTGAATCCCACAATTTATCACACCGGCAAGTCCAACAGCTGATTCTGACAACATAACCACAAAATGGTTAGATCTGGACTCACAAATAGATTGTGGACAGCCATTCTGCTGTCCATAAAATCACCTTCATTCGCCTGCTCTAATGCCTCCATCTCATTAACATAAAGCCACTCCATAAATTAATCCTCCAAGCAGATTGCACTACATCTGTGCAGTGCTTTCAGTGTCATTCATTGAGCAGAGGATCTGCAATCAATAATAATTTATCAGCTTTTATATTTCCCGTGCCCACTCCTCTGTCTCTCACTTTGTTGGATGAGGCTGTGGCCAGAGCAGCCCCTCTAAGAGCTCTCCTGAGATGATGATGATGAAAGGACCTGTCTAATGGGATTACACACTGTGATAAGTGCTCAGAGCCTAGTGGTTCGTCACACCTCCCTCATGCATTTCAAAGAGTGGCATTGATCCGCTGGGGAGCAGCAAATATCGGCTATGGAGTTTTTTTGGAGAGATGTTTTATTGGCAGGGGTGTGTTTTCATCGATTGTTTACTCGTATCGGTGATTTTCTTTCTACCTGCACGTGTCACATTTCATTTTAAAAGGAAAGTCCACTGTTGCATAAGACTCAATAAGCAGTGAATGATGGAGCAATGCATAGTAAACTGAAAGAGCACGCATGGTGACTTCTTTACAATACAAGGACATTATCTGAGTTAGAGCTGGAAGCCCAACATCCAAATCAAACTATTCTTTACTAAATACTTTATCGTTATTAGTTAAGTACATTGATTATGTCACGATTCAGTGTATGACCCCAGACTCATCATCAATTTACAGTTTTAGTAATTCAAATAATAACTGTATAACTAATAAAATAGAAAAGTGTAAGAAAGGAAAGTGCATCTCGGAGAAGCCCAGTAAGCGTTTACCTTAATCCATGAAGATATAGATGTACTGTATCTGCTCTTTCATACATACTGAATATATTTATTTATGCACACATGCATCGTACGTGAATGACTATACATATTCATACACGTATAAAAACATGCATACTGTTTACATTTCTTCAACTACCCAGTCAAATAGAAGTTAATGTAATGTAATGATGTAAACAAAATGAGTCACTTATTTATTTCAGCTACCCCTGAAAGTGTCTCCTGGTATCATCAATTCACGTCCTGACGCTCTGATTTAGAAAATGACAATGTCAATTCTGTTTATGGATCATAAATTCACATCCAGTAAGAAATGTGTTGTTGCCATCAGAGGCGAGGTCCGCTGCAGCAAATTCTGTCCTCTGTTCGTCCATTGCGGTCTCTCACTTGCTGACAAACACTTTCTCTCCCACACTCACAGACATGACACACGTCTTACAGTGGCACCAGTTGGCACGGGGACGATACCCGGCATGCTATTGGTCCTGAAGTGAGGAAGGAAGAGCCATCCCTTTTGATTGGACAGGAGGTGGCAGTGCAGGCAGACCAGGAAGCTGTCTTGTCTGCAGAAGTGAAAGGCTCAGGCATACTGTATGTGATTGCTCGCATACACACATTACAGTATGAACTTACGTCATCGTCGGGGGAGGAGCTTCTCCGAGTGAGAGGATTGCAGACTGCTACCGCAACAGGGATGACTTGAAAAGAGAAGCATACAACATGGACACAATTCAGCCTTGATAGCCTGCAGTCAGTGGGAGACGCAACAACTGCTGGCGGCTCAACCTGAGTCCCGATCACAGCATCGGAGCCTCGCCGGTGGTGACGCACGGGAGTTTGAGACGTGACTTTGATGACCTCAGGACAGCAGCATGGCATCCCCCAGGCACTATGGACACTGTACTCGGGATATTGCCAACGTGATGCAGAAGCTGCAAGGTAGGTGTGAAATGCGTACTCACTCAAATCCCCTCCACCTGGGGCTGCAGCGTTTTTAGGGGTGACCTAGTGCTTGGGATGACACAGCAAAACAGACATTTACTGTTACTGTAAAACTGCTCTACGTGTATTTGATCTTTTCTGCTCATGTAGGTCTTATCTGTGGAGGGCTGTTCAAGTTCAAATGTCTTATAAACGTGTGGTATGGGGAGGACATGACAGAAAAGGGATACGCAATATCACAGCATGCAGTACTCAAGCACATTGGACATGTTACGGTTGTAATCAGTTATGTTTTGTCCAACATGTAGTTGCTCACAGTGCTTTAGTTGGCTTTAAATAGAAAATAGAGATGCATGCAACTGTTGTATGTATTCACTGTTTGTGTTTATGTGTGCACATGCTTGCATACGTGCACAGTATGTGTTTGTGTCTGTGGATAGACTGGGAAGCAGACAATAGATAAAGCTAATCCTCAGAGAAGCTGACAGGATGAAGTCCATTCCTTGATGTGGACAGTCAGTATCCTCAGACTTCTGTTCATGTAGCGTACTGTGGCATGAACCCTTGACACATTGAAACTAGCAATTCTGGTTTTCTTCTCTTATCTCTGACCTCTGCTCTAACTTTTCTTTCATTTGTACACTGTATTTGCAGCAGATATCAACATTTATTCAGTCTTTTTTTCCCCCTTCCTAGAAGTCAAACAATGTGTGTGTGTGTGTGTGTGTGTATCACCTCCCTCCACTGTAAAACAGTGTGTCCCTGTGTGGCATGGTCACACATCCCCTCACTGACCGGATCAGATCGATGACACTCGCAAAGTAGCAGGGAAAGTCAGGTGACACCAGTGCTGGGATCCAATATGGCTGCTCCCTGTGTGGCTTCTGAGGTGGCAGTTTCTGTGAAAGCTTAAGAACGGCATCACCAGCCACGTGGCTCCTCTGCATCACCGTGTGCAGGTGTTGGTGCACACTTTGAATCCCGATTGTGCTCCGATTGATCTAATTTTAGAAGCTCCCCCCTTAAGATGTGTTAGACATAGTATTTGGAGAGAATCAGACAATTTATCACATCGCAGTGGTGTGAAATTGTTCTTTTATTTAGCTATGAGGATAGCAAATATATGTATTCCTTTTTTTGGGAAGCTGCGTAATATTTTATCTATAGAGAATATGTAGTAATATTGGAGTCCACTGCTTGTAGATAAATTCAGGACTATCATTTAACACGACAAGACAGTAAATGACATGAACTGTAAATAATCTCGCTTTGTCCCAAGTGTGGCGTGTTCCTAAAATACTCTTCTGACTGGGTCCTGTGGATGGAGGTGTGTCCACATTATCTAATTACACCAAACAGTCTCTTTACCAACAGTTGCAGAGAACACATGGGCCATTTGAATGGCTTTTGAATGACATGCTTGAGTAGAGATGTACGACACGTCTCACATGCTTGCCTGTGGTGTCAATAGATTTGCTTTATTTCAGCAATGTCACTCATTATGCCATATATAATGAGTACGCCGCACTTCTGGTCGGCATCCATCTCCTGGGAGACGAGAGCTGAACCTGTGATGATATCATCAAGATGTTTTGACATAATCAAAGAGGAACACTTGTGTTTTTTTTATTTGTCTGAACATAAAACAGCGCACAGCATAAAGAGAACATACCATAACGTGAGCGTTCCTTGCCTCGGGGTATCATGTTTCTATAGGTAGAAATGTCACAAATTAGATCTCTAAATGAAATCAGTGGCACCTTTGTTCAGGGTGGCTCGCTTTTCATTTCCCAAGGTTGCAGTAATTCTCCAGCGGGATAAGTGTTCAGAAATGTACTATATTGTCACGTTTATGTTCACGTTAGTGGTGAAAGCTTGAATGCAGTCTTATTTCTTATGACTTCAGAGTTAAATATAGGTAATCTAATTCTATTTTTTATGTCTTTTTAAAGTCTGATTAGATTAACATATTGTATTCATCCTCTCCAGAGAGGACAATGTTCTCAAATTAGCCACTTCCACAAATCACCAGCAACTATGAAAATGAACTGTACTCCCTTCAGGCTCAATTTGGAAGCTGTTAGTAAGCGCTCAGCGCGACATCAAAACAATCAAAACTTTTTGCTCCAGAATCTGTGTTTTTCATCTTTCAACCGTCTCTTTTGGTGTACCTCTGTGTCGCGGTGGAAAAAAACAGCAATTAGTGACACCATATGGCAGAGAACGCGGAGTCCGCTTTGAAGACCTCCCAGCCTGAACTCCTCCATATGCTGTGGAATTTGCCCGTTTGTTGTCTCTCATTAATGAGAAAAGCGATGCACCGTTTTTTCCTATTTCAATTTCTCACCTGTTTTCTCCGTCGTGGGCGGCAGAGGCGTGCGTTCCCACCTACGCCTCTGGGCTTTACCGTCTGCTAGCTTATCAAGCAGACACTCTTTGCTGAGTCTCATTGTATGTGGGACACCTGCTTGAGTTTTGAATGTGTTATTCTGTACTTGTGATTTGCTTTTGATCAAATAATACAGCAGGAGATTGCAGCAGATTTGCGTGTAGTTTCTCAATCGTTTATGGCTTTGCGTATTCGGTCATTCTTGGCAAAGCGACTGCATTTAAGGAAATTCTGCAGTGCGGTACAATTTTTATCAGCACCTTCTGTAGTTTTTGATTAAGGAGGATGCTGAGCAGGAAGAAATGTGAAAAAGAGGGCAACAGCAGTCAGCAGCATATTAGAAGGAGGAAATAGGGATGAAAGAGGCAGTTGGAAAAGCAAGAAAATGACACTGGACAAGTAAGGGGGGAGAGAGAGAGAGAGAGAGAGAGAGACCACAGTCCCGTTTTTAAGCTCCTGATTGCTGGTGGTACTGGCACAACTCCTCACGTTGGCACAGGTCCAGGGTGACATCCTGTTGCCAGGGGCGACATTATGGTTCGGCCGCAGCCAAGGAAGAACCAGGCAGACGGTCACCTTGAGCCACGCCAGCCTCCTGTTTAGTCCTGACACCACCATTTATCGTCTGCGGCTCTGGGTACCACAGCTTCACACAGACGTGCCCACGCTCACACAGAGACACTGAAACAAGCACTTGGTGTTTTTAAAAATAGCCGTGATGCATCTTTTTGTCAGCAGTTCAGCTAAATGGTTAAACAGACGTGGAACGAGTCTTCGAGGCCGCCAGACCGTCAACATGAAGCCATCGCTCTGTTGTAGCCTCAGAACTGTGGCAGTAGGGTCAGTGTGGGATGGAGTTATTTATTCTGCTGCTTTCTTTCCAGATTGTGTTTATGACTTGTTGCCATAGAGGCAGTCACATGACAGCCAGCACAGGCTTTTCTTTTTCGCCCTGTGGGCTTATTGGCCATGTCTTGTTCAGCTTCTGTTACTGCAACAGGACATACTGTTTGATAAAACGGTGTGTGTGTGTGTGTGTGTGTGTGTGTGTATACTAAGAGGTATTTAGCGTGTTAAGTCCATGCTAGTTTCTCAGTGACAGCTTCTATTGCAGATCAGATCAGTCAGTGAAGGTTTGAGTGACACATCACAAGATTAGGTCACTGGGCGTTATCTGCTTTCAACCTTTTTCAAAGATCACACCTTCGTGAAGGTCTAAGTGTATTCCAACATTAGTTCAGCGAAGCGAGATATCAGTATTGATTCTTTTTTTTTCCTCTTTAAAAATCACACCTATTTTTGATTCAAGGCCGATTGGCTAAAGGCAACACAAGCAGTGTTCCAGATATACAGGCATGAGACTTTTCCGCCGTTCGGCGGATTTCCGCCGTTTTTAGAACTCCAGAGCCCATTTCTGAGATCAGTGTAAATCCGAATTTTTTTTTTTGGGGGGGGGGGGGGGGTGTTAAGAATACCTCCGTGGGCTCTGACGATCGCGTGTGAACATGTGAACACACTGTGACTCGGTAACTATCCGGAGCGCTTCTACTCGTATCATTGTCTTAATGTATGTGCTTGCTAACATAACGATAAAAAGCAGAGTACGTCGAACTGGCCAGCCAGCGTTTCTCCGATTGGAGTGAGACGAGGAGAAAAGGTGATGTCGTGATCTTCACAATAAAACATCTTTGATGTGACGTGTCGAGTCTTGTCCAATCAGCGTTCAGATGTCTACAGCGTCTTCATTTCCCTCCGTTACAGTTTAAGTTACGTTATTGTTCAGACTTGCTGGTTAAGTTAACGTCCACTACATGCGGAACTCTCGACTGTTAACGTTCGTCATTATCGCGAATTTGGAGGAAAAAACGTAACGTGACGAAACATGAAGCCCCCCCCCCCGTGTTCCGGTTCAGTTCACGCGGTCACTCGTTAACATTAAACCAGAACACCGGCGGATCTGCTGGCAGGGTGTTTTTTTTAACTCAAAGTAGAATGAAAGGCCCAGATACTGATGAGATGATGAGGTCAAAGAGGAGGCTGTTTGTGTAGTGCAGCTTGACGCAGGGCTGAGCTGTGAGTGGAGCTGGGCCTGGATAAAGGTGGAGGTCTAAACAGACGTGAGTACAGCTTCCCGCTGTCACAGTGTTTTAAATACATTGATGAGGCAGGTCTGCTGAATGCAGCCTCTGCTCCAAGGAGATAAAGTACAGCAACAAGGGCTCACATGCCCTCTCATCACACTGTTCACTGTAATGACCACAGCCAGAGTAGATTATCATTTTAATTTAAATAATAGAACTGGATTGAATGCATATTAATTGCAAATAGAAGATAGGCCACTATTCTAACAGCTGTACAGTAACAGTAGAAGTTAATATGAAGACATACAGTAACAGTAGAAGTTAATATGAAGACATACAGTAACAGTAGAAGTTAATATGAAGACATACAGTAACAGTAGAAGTTAATATGAAGACATACAGTAACAGGGTTCAATGAAAACTAATCACAAGCTAACTAGCCAGCTGTTCAACTGGAGCTGAAATAGTGATAAATAACTGAATAATAAATTATTCTTTTGCTTAAAGAGTAAATATGGTCTTATCACTAAATGTTAGTCTCAGAGTACACCAGAGTGCTACATTTTAAAGATCATATTTAAAAATGAAAATTCATGCCACCAGCATCCCCCCCCCCCCCCCCCCCCCTAGAAATGCTGTGTTGATAATGTTCCTCCCTTTTCAGCATTTGTCAGTCTCATGCCTGGATATAATGAAAGGAATGTTTGCAGGAATACAAGCTTCCGTTGACCCAGTATTGGACCATTAATGTGGAGCAAAGTTCCAGCTTCAGGCCACACTGATACACTTCTGCAGCATTTCTGTAGCAGCCCTGATTCTGTCAGATGGAGGCATCAGATAGTTTTGATGGACGTACAGAACAATGTCCTCGCAGATAGAATCCTCACACCTCAGCTCGTGACCCCAAGACACCTTCCCTCTCTGTCTGTAATGCTTTTGACTCTCATGCATGCTCTTATCTTTCAACCACAGACACCTCTCTTCCTTTTTTTACCCACTTGTCACAATGTGATTGGATGGTGGGAAATTCTGCCTCTGGCGGTCCATTTAGCACTCGCAGAGTTTTTAAAAAGAGGTCAGACGCCCTGACCTCCTGAGAGGTCAGCTGGCCAGATAATGTGATGATATCAGCATACCTGAGTTAGTGAAAGAAGTCATTCCCAGCTTTTAATTCAATCTGCTTGGAGCACCAGATGGGTTTGGGTTTATCACAGCTTTAGATATTTTCAAATAATCTGCCTCTCACTGAATAGAGCATTGACTTTCAAAATACACCGAAGCTAGACTGAACCTTTCTTCACTCATTTTATTATTCTGTTAATAAAATCTGAATTTTGTTCTAAATATCCCTTTAAAATCCGTCATTTTCTCAGCTCTTTACTTATGTTGTGTGTCATTGTTCCTGGAGGGAGGGAGTCCATGATCCCTTTCCATTTACCGACAATGTAAAACAAAGCAATGGAGGTGCTGCGTCTTTATGAAATATTATTTCCTGTTGTGCTGCATGCTGACATCTGTCCCCTAGGGCCCTTTCTCACTCTGAAGCTTCCCGCTGCAGACGCAAACAAAACCCCGTTTTCCTGCTTTTAATAATTCAAGAATGTTCAGTGAGGAAAAAGTGAGCATTCAAGCGATGTTTAGGGAATTTGAAGGAAATGAATAATGCCTCAACAGAATGGGATCACTAACTGGACAGGTGGTTGTTGTTGGAGTAAGAAAAAAGGAATACATCTGCTGGCTGCAAAAATAATTCACATTTACTTTCAGTAAGACAGAAAAATGGCCCCAGCTGGATAAGAGTAAATACACACAAGTGGTTGTGTGTGCGACAAGAAATTGTAGATGATTCTGGCTCTGTTCCAGTCAGTGTTTTTATTTCACAGCAAAGACGGGACTTCTAACTGAATTTACTGCTCTGGCCACAGTGATTTATCTCGTGTGCTGACGCCAGTCCTTTCACTTCACTCGTCCCTGTAATGTGTGGCGGGCCACTGAACCTGGATAAAGAGCTTAGACTGTCTGACCCACTCCTGCACGCGCACAAAGCATCACACAGGCACACACACTCACACACACACACACACACACACAAAATCCTCACACACACACATTCATAGATAGAGCAGCAGAGAAACGCTGAAAATATTTTTTCAAAGCCAAATTGAGTCTCTGTAATGCTCTTAGTGCCACTGAGTGGCGTTTTGATATGACCCCTGGAACCTCCCGTGGAATAGATGCTTTGTATCAGCCGCATGTTCGGTCTGTTTTTGTATAGTGTTAAAATGCGGTTTTGTTCAGTTGAATGTATTTACCTGATAAAAGTAGGGCGGAAATTGCAGCTCAAATCCAATAGGGCGCAATGTAACACTGTTTTGCCACATAATAGTATTTGAGTTTTCTGCAGCATCTCTGTCAGAAATTAGTCAAATTCATAATTTTTATTTCTATATTTTTCAACCCGAGGTGATGATAGTTTTTCCAATTTATACGTTCAGATTTTATGTTGTATTTTATTCAATTTAATACAAAGTGTTCTATGTGTCTCTTTTTACGTTATAAATACCTTTTACTTTTTTGACTTTCATTCATTGGCATGCTGATCTGCTTTATTGCTTTGTGTGTCTGTCAGTACTGCAGGTGCTGAAATGACGGTATCAGTGGCCTGGCTGTAATGAACACTGATATTTGTGTTTCTGTTGAACACAAAGGTGCACATCTGGTGCTGAAAGGGGAGTGATGGCGCTTGAAAGAGGAAAGGGGTTGTTTTGATAATCACTTTGACTTGTTCCCCCCCCCCCTTCTCACTCTCTTTAATGTGGTTCATTATTACTGAAATGTAATTAGCTATGCTAATGGGCTGGCATTTTGGACTTCCGTCTCGGCACTTATGTTGGGACTGGTAAAAATGTGCTGTCAATGAAGTGGGATGGCGAATGGAGAGGCTGAATAGGCATGTGAGGGTTGAGTGGATGTGCTGAGGGTGTTATCGAGTGTTCGGGTGAAAGTACTCCCGGCGGAAGTGCTGAGAAGGGTTTTTTAAATTAGGAATTGTTGGGGGTGAAAGAGAAGAGCTGGAATCAGGAAGTGGATAAAGAAGCTTTTTGGAGGCAGAAAAGCCCCCAAAAGCTGTGAAATCACTTTGTGTGTCAGTGCGGTGGATTAAAATGTGTGTCTGCACGTGTTGGGTGTGTGCTTGTGGATGTGTTTGTATGGAGCAATTACAGGCTACCTCTATAGTACACAACAAAGACATCCATTTAGTGCATGATAGCTTTAACAGGTCTGTTCCATTACTGTTGTATTGCAGAAGAAAATGCATTATCGCTAAATAAATCTAACGGGCTGTTGTATAGCAGCATGGTATCAACACTCTCATTGGGACTCACTGGAGCTATTCATGCTACTGTTCTTTGAATTTAAATGCCCACCAGCTTGAATAACATTAAGATAATATAATTGAATGAATGCATTACTGAATTAATATTTGACAGCAGAATGTGTAACCTTGTACATTACAGTCCATTCCTGCTAGACCATAATCTCACGGCTGCTTCGTTAGTCGTTGATAGATTCAGAGAGATCAGAGATGCTCAAATGCAGAGCGGGGTCATCTAGGAGGCTGAGTTTATGCTGAGTCTGTTCATTCTTCCTGTGTTGTCTGCGCTTCTCTTTGTACTGCACTTCAGACCAGACACTTACAAAGAGAAGTTTAAAATACTTAGATACTTATCCACTAGGTGGCGCTGTGTCTCTGTACACTCACGAGGCTAAACAAGAAGTCTTGGCTGCTCAGAAAGAAAACCCAAATATCCTTGGGGTGAATAGATTACGATGTGAGCAGAAACAGCGTTAGTCCGCCCTCCAGTAGGCCGTTTGTTTTTCCCTTTTTAACAGCTGAAAAGAAGCGGTTCCTCCTCTCCTCGGGTACCCCCACACCCTGCAGACATACCTGTGTGAGCGTTGGGCGCTGACCCACGGACAACCTCGACAACCTCAGAGAGGGATCTGGTGTGTTGTATGGCTGCCAGGGGCGCCATTAGGGATCAAGACCAGCTGAGGTTCAGTCTGTTTTAACCCTCCAACCAACCAACCCCCCCCCCCCTTTCTCTCTTGGAACACTCCTGAGGTCTGCAGCCTAAAGGAGTCTGTTGGTTTATTCCTGAACACACAGTCGAAGAGAAAATGTTTCTGCTTCCATTCAGCTTATTTTATTGTGTGTGTGTGTGTGTGTGTGTGTGTGTGTGTGTGTGTGTGTATGCGAGAATGCACCTGCCCGCCCTGCATTTCTTACCACTCCCATGGTGAGACCTAATAAGTCCCATGGATCCTCACCATCTTGTCTTGATTTTGTCCCGGGGTTGTTATTCTAAACAGTTTAGCTCACGAGGGAACTTCAGCTTGCTCGCTGGAAAAAATCTCTCGAACATACCGACGAAAACAGAAATGTTGTGTCTTTTATTTGGAGTCCCAGCATGTTTATAATTGATCTTCATTTTCCGTTGCTTCCATTTAAATGTACTGTGTGAAACCAAAGTCATTGTCAGGCTGAAAGGATTCTCGTTGACAGGATCAGCACCTTGGATAGTTCCTTCTCACTGAATTGAAGTGTAGCTCTCCAGGAATGATTTATCAGACACAAAACCACCTTAAACATGGAGACTGGTATAAATTGAAACCAATTTCGCAAGGAATCATCAGTCGATATAGTCTGTTCCATTATTTACTTCATCGATATAGTGTGGGCTGCACAAACAGCTGTACGTAAAGAACATCGATTTTCTTTTCATGCAGTAATATTATTGAGTCGGGATGCAGGGTGTGTGCAGTGTAAATGTCCCATTGGATGGATTCTGCTTTCCACTGGCATAAAAATTCAGTTTTTATAGTCTAGAGTGCGCAAATACAGGCTATGTATATGTAAATACGGAAAACGGGACCGCATGAATATTTCTTTGAACTCTGGCTCTCAGTCTATCTATAATACCTGTACACACATACACACGCTCAGGCACATACACAGTAAGTAATATCACTATACAGATATTTAAAACGGACAATCCTTTCAAAGACAGGTCTGTGGAAGAGGCTCATGGTGGCGCGATGACGGCCAGTTCCAGGGCTGTTATAGGGACGAGTGTCAGCAGTGTGATTATCAGCAGACAGATAGCAGATGACAGCTGCCATTGGTTATTGATGGCTTTCATAATTAAAATCCCTTATGGGGGGAACCCAAAGAACAAAAGGGAAAATCACACGCATGATGAATGGTCCTTTCATCTTTAAGGCTGATATAAGACCCACCAGGCTATTCTGCCCGAAAATTGCTTTCTTGAAAACTCTCTGAATATGGTTTCAAAGAAGAGCGTTTTTAACACTGCCAGAGCTTGTGTGTGTGTGTGTGTGTGTGTGTGTGTGAGAGAATATAAGGGACACAATTTGAGGAAAATAGATGGCCTGAAAAAGAGAGTGAGAGAGACAGAAACGGAGGTAAAAATCAGACAGTGAAAAGGAGAAGAGGTCAACATACCGCACTATTATTTTCTGCTATAATTTTACTGCAGCAGGGGAGGGTTGGGGGAATTTTGGCCTGATCAGTTCCTAGTAACAGCTCTAGTATGTCTCGCGGTCGTAGAGTTTCTCTTCAGATACTAATTGGGTGAACAGTACTACCATTGTCTGCCGTGTATGTTTTTCGCTGCACTACAGATCGCACATTCAGAGCGAATAAAAGGTCAAAACACTTTTAATATTGTTTCTTTTGTTCTGGACTTGCCTATAGTGTCTATAGACACTTAAATCCCTGATCTTGCTGAGTATACTGCGTATACTATCTTCTGTATGTCATACAAACCTATCCTAAGATATTTTATTCACCTCTGTTGTATTCTGTTCAGTACAGTACTCCCTCCCTGGGAGAAAACAAACAGATCTACTGTATGTGGACTTTGGTTCAGATGAAAGCAGATCCCTTCTGAAGATGGTACAGTAGCGGATCAGACAGGACGACTGCCGGTGATAGTCGGCTCCTGCAGGCGCTAAAGAGTCGAGAGCTGCAAGCCTCGAACACTGCATGGTATCTGAGTGGGAGAGAGAGAGAGAGAGAGGAGGGAGGAGGGAGGAGGGGTATTAGAGTGCCAGTAACACATGGGGAATTCCTGCATGTCTGTCCCGATATTGTGTTGGAACATTTGT
The DNA here is from genome assembly GCA_032191485.1 of Leptoclinus maculatus. NCBI lineage: Eukaryota > Metazoa > Chordata > Actinopteri > Perciformes > Stichaeidae > Leptoclinus > Leptoclinus maculatus. The sequence continues at coordinate 31,308,756 of JAVDOI010000003.1, read as the reverse complement.
GTGTGATGCTGTCAGAGCAGAGCTCACACTTCCTTCCCTCCTAACCTGTTAAATGATCCCCTTCAACCCACCCACCACCCTCCCCACCAGTCAGTTCTCCCTCTACACATCAGTACGGGGCTGCCGTGACATCACTCATTCCCACGCACTCTGATTGGCTGGCCAGTGGAGGGAAGTGGATTGTTCCCGCAGCCTACAGTGAGAAATGTAGAGAGAGAGAGAGAGAGAGAGAGAGAGAGAGAGAGAGACTAAGCAAGAAAGATTGATGCAGAGGCAAGCCGACACTGCACTGCTCTCACTCACACACACACACACACAAACAGTCTCACGCGTACACTCACATTACACTCCCAAGCTGCTTAACAGGCAGGAAAAACACTGAGTCTGACTGAGTCGGCAGCCCGCTACCGCAGGACAGGACAGAACAGAGGACAGCGAGCCGAAAGGAGACCAGGAGGGTGAAACCTTCTTCCTGGCTTTGCCTCAGAGCAACAGTTTTCGCCGCTGTCATCTCGGGAGGTCCACTGCTCCAGGGAGCTCTTTAAAGACGCCTCCCCAAAAAAAAAAAGGGGGGGGAGAGGCAGCAAGGGCAGGAGCAAGGGCAAGTATAGCCTCTCCCGGAGGTTGCCGTGAATGTCCTCTCAACATCCTCATGACCACAGGCAGGAATCGAGGTGTAGTCTGGGGTACAGGATGGCAGGCAGAGTAGGGGGCGAAGGCTCCCCGAAAAAGAACACATCCCTCAACCTGGTGACGGGGTTCTTCCACTACCTCCGCGGTAAGTGGGACGGAGTGTGCATTGAATGTGTGTCCCCTACTTTGATGCAGAGTGTGAGAAAATGCAGGCAAGTACATAGTGTGTGTGTATATTTTAAATGGTATGCTGTGTGTGTGTGTGTGTGTGTGTGTGTGTGTGATTTGGCATGGCACTGCAGTATGGACTGGATGTGCCTATGCGAGTGTGAGCATTTTGCAGTGTAGTTTCCTTACTAAATGTTCCCTGCAGGGGACATTTTTTGGGGGCTGTAGACGTGGTGTGTTGAGTGAAATGGGCAGAAATTAGAAGGGGGCGTTTCCACGTTGGCAGAGTGTGTGTACGCGCAGAGGTTGCTGAGCTCGGAAGCCTGCAGCAGGTGAAGCAAGCAGACCCGGCAGACAAGTACCAACTCACTGCGTGTGTCACAGCACAGCGGGCAGACTGTCACAATGTTTGATTTCTTATCTCTGTGTTCGACCCTGTTGTGGTCCGCCTGTCTGCTCATCTGTATTTGGACACCATGCATTCAGCATTCTGTCTCACTGACTGATAGATTAGATTGGATTGCAGGGAGACTTCACCATAATGTTCTCTCCTATTGGAAAATACAACAGAGACTGGGTCAGAGTGGCTGCTTTAATGTGTCTTGTAGACACAGCCTCTGAGACAACAAACTAGATTTTAATGATATTTCATTAAGGTCATCTTCACTGTGGGGGGTCAAAGTGGGAACTCCGGGGCTGCGGAAGAGACTAATGATGGTACGGACCAACACTAGCCGAGAAGGCAATCAAGTGTGTTAAAACGCTGCTGCGAGGCTTGGTTGCTGGGGACGGCGGTTTCCCTTTGTGATATTGAAAGAATGTGACTGTGTGTGTGTGTGTGTGTGTGTGTGTTTGTGTGTGTGTTTTAAGTGTGATTGTGTGCGCGCACAGTTCAAAGTCACCCCGTCCCTGAGACTGAGAGGCTGGCACCGCGCTCGTGCAGACATGTTCTCCGTCACACATGCTCCTGCTCCAGGATGAGGGGGCTAAATCTTTCTTATTCTCATCCAATATTACCGCCCATCAATATTTGATTAGTCCTGGACCCAATCAAAAGATTAATTTATAGAACGAGGACCTGCTCAGTGACACGAATGACTTTGTGTGAATGTATCTGCATTATGTATGAACAACTCTCCCTCCCTCCCTCCTCTCTGATGCACACAGACCCTTTACTGTCCACGTCTGCCCACAGTACCTAGTGACACACTAACCAACTTGAGTGTAATCAAACCGTCAGCATATTTCATTAAGGTAGAGGAAAGCAGTGTGTCAGACTCACTGATAACATGCTTATCTGGAGGATATTGCTCTGTGGCGCAGACGGGACAGAAGAAAAAAAACAACATTGTCACATTTTTCAGTCACTGTACATGATTGGGTCCTTAAGAGGCAAACTATACAACTGGTTTGTGTACATTATAATGGGATTCATGTGAGAGCTGCACATGAATTTGTCGATTACAGATGTAACCGTCGCAGCAGTCCCACTTGTTATTTCATGGGCTCCAAGCAACAATTAATTTTGGTGTCAAAAGGGAATCGGGGAAGGAAAGATTACAGCAGTAATACCTGCAGAACATACGTATGCAATCCTCAAAACTCCCTCTGTACTATGTTTGCCTGTGCGTGTGAGTTTGTATCTGCACTGTATTTTTGCTTGTGCACATGTGAGAAAGATAAGACCTGATTTATGTCTTTTTGTCATTTAAGTAAAGTGGCTTTTTAGGGGACATCGTCAGCAGACATCTATGCTATTGATTGTTCCTTTATCACTGTAGCCCCCACAATGCCCTGCCTTTACATATGGGTAAATCAGTACATGTGGAGTAAGACTGGCTCTATGTGTGTGAGTGAGTATTGTAGCAACAGATTGCATGCTTGAACTGTGTTCAGAAATGAATAACAAACTCTTATAGATCACGGCCGAGATACGTCATTGCATAGGAAGAACATCTGCCCTTCTATCATCTAAAGGGCATTTTTGAGAGCAGGAGATGTCTGTCCACACTAAGAGGAGTCCAGCTAGTGAAAATGCCATCTTTAAATGTCAAATGCTCTTTTCTTACTACGTCAGTGTAAGGTATGATGTGGTGCGACTGCGTTCAGACACATGAGACAGACAGTAAAAGTATGGAAGTTAATTAGAGTTCTCTGCAAACCCAATCAACTCTCAAAAACAATAGACAATGAGAAGATTGTGCTTTAATCCGCTCTTTGTTTAATTTTTGCATGTGACTGATAGTGACGCTCTGGGCTCTGATTTACAGATGAGCAGGAGGCCGTGCAGAAAAGGACATTCACAAAATGGATCAATTCCCACTTGGCAAAGGTAAGAGAGTCTGGTTGATTCCCACTGCTGCTGCCAGCATTGTGTGTCCCTTTTTCACAAACACTGGTGCTTGTGAAAAAGGTGTGTGGATTGAAAACGTATCCGTCTCTTTGCTTTTCCACTTCCAACCACTTTCATTTTCTTTACTCCATCCACTGTGCTCTCTGTGACATTTGCTCCATTTCCAAAACACACTGTGGGGTTGGTCATGGGACCGGCTCTGCCAGCTAAGACCACACACACACACACACACACACACACACACACACACACTCATTCTTACTTGCATGCCTTTCATATTCCTTCTCATTCCTCCAATCTCACATAGCTTGTAGCAAGGATTTACTCTCACTCTAATTATCACTTTCACATAGCAGCATTTAATACACTGTATATCTATTTTCCCTGCAAGCTACTGTCAATAATTTAAGTCTTAGTAACCTGTAAGCCCTCTATCTCAATACGGGCCAATTTAGATTGTTCAGGATTAGAGTTTGTAGTTAAAGACTGCCTTTCATTTGCCTCCTCAATGAGCTTGGACACCAGTATATCTGTCACTTATACCAAACAATT